>UELW01000996.1:3696865-4082770 GCA_900490495.1 Danionella dracula
ATTCAGTTGTAGAGTACAGGCCAGGTGAAAGGATTAAAAATGATTATGCTCATTTACAAGTGAAATGAGGCACATTGATTCTGCTTATGAAAGGCATTTGTAGACCATGAGGGAAACAGGGGCTAGTCCACAAGACTATGTCCACAAATCAATGACTACATTTGTAGGTGCATTTTCAAATCAAACCAGTGAAAAAGGTGAGAAGAAACAAGAAATGTCATTCAAGAACAAGTTGTTCTGAAGAGTCTCAAAAACACTACAACTCCATTTTTATGAAATTAAGAAAAATGTGGGGTCCATCAAGGGTTAAAAACAGCAGATGTTGTGTCTTTTGTAAATAACTATTATGGTCTTCTTAATTGTGACCAAAAATACTTAAAATTGTAATGATCATAACTTTTTTCCTGTTTATTGCAATTGGAATCAAATTCCTCAAAAAGTCTTCAAACAGACTCGTTTCAAGGACAAGTCATTTTAGACAGACTTTTGTCAGATTTTGTTGGCTGATATGCCAGCAGCACTGGATGAGAGTGATCTGTTCTTTCAAGCCCTTTGATTCACTCGCATTAAATCGATAAATCACTTAACAGCTCCCTTCAAAATTCTAAAAGGTTCAAGTGATCGGTTTTACGGAGGGTTGTTTCCATTCATTCATATCAAATTGTTTAGCATGTGATGACATTTCATGATATTCCATAGAGACCTTTCACGTGTCTCACAAGCTTAAAGTAATCCGTCCAAAAATTAAAAATTGAGTTAAATAAAACTCAAAAGGTTTGTTTTTCCCTGGAAAATAATTCGAGTTATTTGAACATCTGGGACTCTCACATTAAGATCATAACACATGGACAGTCTAAAACCACCAAATGTATTGATCTGTCATTGGTGATTAGCTCCGAACTAAAGACAAGACTGCATCACTTTGATTTTACAAAGAAATTAAATATAGATTTAAATGAAAAATAAATTATCTTCTTGTGTACACTCCCAGTCATGAAGCAAACACAACAGTCAAGTGTGTTCATATCAAACTTATGCTTTGAGGAATTTGATGATGTTTTGGGGGAAAAAATGTCTTGGTCTTCACACATCTGATGTTTTGGAAGTATAAGTTTTGTTTTTAATTAAAGAAACAGCTAAGGAAGTAGACTTTTCCAGTTTCTTGGGTTTTGATCTATTTCGGGTGTTTATATTTATTTTGCTAGCAGACTTGTTAAGTAATCATGAAATATATTGATTTTCAGATGAACGAGTATGATTACATGAGAAGAAAAAGATCAAAATCTTCAAAATGTACACACACTTGTTTTTGTAGCCAGTAGCTAATCCTTCTTAATGGTATGACCTGCTCAAAATAAAAAGATCCTATAATGCCATCTCCTTCATAGAAAAAAAACTACACTTGTACCATTTAAACTAATTTTTATACCTTACACTATGGATATAATTTATTAATATCTAAAGACTTACTCAACACCCAGTTGCCTTCAAAACCAACTAAATAAAAAAATTTAAAAAAATACAGAGATTTTGCTGAAAATCACTCTTAAAAGTAAACCAGAACATAAGAATGTCTTGCAAGATCTCTTGGTGATTTCAATCCATTGAAATGGAATAGACACAGAGGAGATGATGTGTTGGAAAATTAACATGCTGCTACAAGTGTCAAAATACTAAAACATTGTTGGGTCATATTTAGCTTTTGCCTTCATCATTGTGTCATTAGAAAGTTTTCCAGTATAATAAGATTTATTTTATCCACACTTCTTGATGTCTAGTAAGAATATAGAGAATGTTTCTTATAAAAAAGTGAGTGTTAAAATAGAGTGTATAGATATGAATATAGAGAGAGGAGAAAAGCACCAGAACCTGATGGGGTCTCACCAACATGTCTCAGAACCTGTACTGACCAGCTGGCACCCATCTACACAAAAATCTTCAATAAATCACTGGAGCTTAGCAAAGTTCCTGCTTGCTTCAAGTGCTCCACTATCCTCCCCATCCCCAAGAAGCCAAAAATCACAGAACTCAATGCCTACAGACCAGTGGCTCTCACATCTGTGGTCATGAAGACATTTGAGAGACTGGTGTTGACTTGCCTGAAGGACATCACTGGTCCCCTACTGGTCCCCCTGCAGTTTGCCTACCGATCTAATCGTTCTGTGGATGATGCAGTCAACATGGGGCTGCACTACACCCTGCAACATCTGGACAAACCAGGGATTTATGTGAGGAACCTGTTTGTGGATTTCAGTTCTGCATTCAATGCCATCATCCCCTACGGGATAAACTCCACCAGCTCTCAGTTCCTGACTCTATCAGCAAGTGGCTCACCAACTTGTTGACAAGTAGACAACAGCTAGTGAGGATGGGAAAATTTACTTCTGACACCCATACCGTCAGCACTGGTGCCACCCATGGGTTTGTTCTCTCCTCGCTACTCTTCTCCCTCTACACCAACTACTGCACCTCCCAAGACTCCTCGGTGAAGCACCTGAAGTCAAACACCAGGACAGCCCGGCAGAAACACAGCTTCCTCCCTCAGGCCATTCAGCTCTTTAACCCATAACTTTCCCCAACAACACGATTTCATCTAAATATTGCAATAAGCATCAGGACTCTGAAGTGAGGTCTTTGCACATTTCCTGTCGTTCCAAATCTGTTGTTCTGTTGCTGCACTGTATTTTAACTTTACGCTTTGGTCTGCACATTACCTACAAAGCACATCTCTTAAGCACCTTGGACTCCTATAGTTATAGGTCTATTACTTCATATTTTACTACCTTTATTTTTAGAATATTTCTATATTCTATTTACTTTTAACTTGAACAATTTATTTATATAACCTGTGTTACTGTGCAATGTTTTTGTACCAACACTGGAGAGTATCCCTGTACCAAAACAAATGCACACTTGGCAATAAATATCTTTCTGATTCAGAATTGACAACAGTGCCATAATAAACATATCATTGCTTGAAAATTAAAAGGCAAATGCTATCACGGCTGTAATTTTCAAATAAATTGATGGCTCGAAGCTGAATTATCTTGGATAAATGAGATATGTCTGAGTGTTACACAAGGGTAGGTTATCTAACCCACAATTACAAAGTTAGTTGCCATAATTAATGATGAGGTAGATAAAAATGGGGAAAAACATGACATTGGATCTAAAAAGGCAAAAGCAAAACATTTTCAGGTAAAGAAACTAAATCTTGCAGGAAAGCTTTAGACCAGTCCCTTCATTTTAGTTTCACAGGATTCAAAAAGTGCTTCTAAATTATGTAGCTGCTTTTAGAAGCAGTTGGTCATAAACCCAGAATATTATCATTCATGGTCTGCCCATCCTCTTTCCTCCCTCCAGCCGCACTACATCAGAGTCATTACATCATCAGGGTGCAAAGAAGCATGCACAGCCCAGAATACTACAGCATAAACACACATGCACGGGTGATCTGCATGATTAAAAGCAAATATCACACAGGATGTGACCTCTTCATCTGATTAAAGCAGTATAATTATTCACTCTTCTTTGCACAACATACTGTACAACTTGCATAACACTCTGTACAAAAAATCCAAGGACCATTTTGAATCCAAAATGTAACCATTAAAAAGGGAAACCAAACATTTTATGTTCTGATGTCCATAAAATTTACCTCATCACATTTTGATCCACAAGGAACTTTTTTTTTGTTTGATTCCATCCATCATCCAAAGCTACTTCAAGTAAAGTGATTTGATCTGGCAGCGTGACATTAGTGCACTTTATACGTCCTTCTGGGAGAGTTTCAATCCAAAAATGTTTCATTCCAAACTCATTCAACTCAAAACCAATCTGACCAGCTGAGGGTTTCAAGGAGAAAAGGACGATTTGCACACTGATTCAGAAATCTGGCGCCCTGTCAAAAGCCTTTCTTGAAAGCTTCAGGCTTCTACCAAGTGCTCAGCAGTCTCGCTAAACAATAAACACTTTTCCCTGAAATATGTGCGTGCACATACTGATTATATTAAACCTTTGTGAAAAAATTGAGATTTCCAAAAGTTTTCATTTCTATTAAAACTTTGTTTAGCATCTGATAAACTCACTTTCAATAGGGCAAAAGTCTGCTGATGAAATGTATGGAAAGATCAAAATGTAAAACAGGTTTGAAGGTTAAGATGGATATGATAATATGCCATGTGGTCGTTGACTCATTACTCTGAATATTCAAAGTGAAGGTGACATCCACAAACTCGAAGAACCTGTCTAACATTAGCATTTTTAAAAACAATATAATATTTTATGATACATGAACAAATATACTATCTATAGCCAAAAAAAGGATGTGAAAAGATTAGGGCTAGTGGGAAAGAAATCCATTAGCATCAAAGCATCGAAATATTTGCGGTTCAGAATACGTTCTGAAGCATCAATAATTGAAATGTATTAAAAAAAAAACTTTTTGATGGTTTCGTCATTTGAGAAAAGCACAAACAAACTAAGACAATGAGATTCAACTAGCCCCTTGCAACTTGAAAGAAGTTACTTGAAAGGGTTCAGCTGCCCTAGACAAGAATCACACCATGTGCACAATAGGGCACACAAAACTAAGACGTAATATTAATGCAAAACCAAATAGTCAGCTGAGCAACATATTAAAAGAAGTTCTACCAGGGTTTCTGCAGGTTTGATAAGGTCAACTTCAAAACTTTATAAGAAAGCTAAAAATCTAATTTAAGACCTTTACGACAATCAAAAACACATACAAAACCTTTTTGCATTAAAAACAGTATGCGTCAAATTCACTGTCTGAAACCCTAAACATCAATAATTTTTTTGAGCATTTATGATGGTTTTCTCAAACTCTGGAACCCCTTACCATCAATTTTACATTTTTGAACATTTAGGAACATTTTTTCAATCTCTGGCAACCCGAACAGTCTTTTATAGTTTTGACATTTTTTTCATTTTGAGAAATCACATACATAATTTTTAGAATTATGAGTCTATTGTCAATATCTGGCAACCTTAACCATCCCTTTTGTGATTTTTACCATAGTGAGGTTATGGCACCACTAAACGTCACTTTAATGTTTTTGAAAATGTATGCACATTTTCTTAGTTTGTTTATGATTTTTCTAACCCCCTAACTTTTTTTTGCATTTAAAGGGCATTTTCTTCCATCTCTGGCAACCCTAAGCAACAACAAAAAAACATATAAAATTAGCTTTACGTGGACACTGAAATTATTTTAGAGCTAGAACAATGAATTTAAGATTTTTTTAAGGCTTAAAGTTCGAGCTACTAAATTTTAGACCCCATGGGAAATCTGTTCTTTGCTGCATGTGTTTTATAAACTTTAACTAAGGAAAGTCAATATTTTGTTTTGAATTAGTGATGATATGCACCATGTAGATTTGCTAAATAAGAATCATGGCTATGTAGAAAGAATACATATCATGGCTGTAGGTAGAAGGAATTACCAACCACATACACTCACACACACACGCACACATATATATTTAATCAAGACCCTTATGATCATGAATTTAGGTACCCACCGATCTCCAGCCGCACTAAAAACTAAAATAGAACAAAATTGTTCTGATGTATGATTCATGTATATGAACCTTAGTTACAGCTTGGGTTGATTTTAATATTTATAACCATAACATTTTTGCATGTGAGCATAACTGCTAATTTAACAATATCTGTTGATGTTCTAGTGTGCAACTGCACTGAAGTGTTCTGAGGACACACAGTGGTCAGATGCTGGTGGTGGAGATTGGAACACAGCTCACACAGAGCCACAAACATGATTGAAAACAAAGCAGTGGGCTATGAAACATGAATTAGCTATTTAGAGTTTTGAAATCTACAAAACCGCAATATTTTTGTTTTCTGCAAGAAATGTAGACATCCATTGGTCTGAAGTAAATACAGAGACAATAACAATCGGCAAAAATAAAGCATAAAACAGGATAAATTCTCAAAACAATCCTAAAAATATGGTTAAACTTTAAAACAGGCCTCTTTTCTTTTTTCTTACATCATAAAATTAACAAAAATTGTGAATCATGAAGAACTAATGTTGGTTAGTAACCAATCTGTGGAAGTTTATGGTTGGGAAAGTTTTGGTTTACTTGTCAAATCTGTTGAAGTTTTAGTGGTTAAAAGCAGAAGATGGCTCTTTTGTTCTTATAAAATAGAATACATCAATCCATTGACTTCACATTATGGGTATATAAAAGAAGAAAACAATTCATTGACATACAATTAAATAGACATATACATTTGTTATACTTTACAAAGCTTTAAACCATTAAAAGTGTTCCTTTTTTCAAACCTTTATAACAATTGTGTTTGAGATCAAGCAGAAGGTGTGGAGCAGAGTATGATTACTATAAAAAGCATAAAGACGTTAACAAACTGGACCATGAAGAACATTTGTACCAACTCAACAGTCTGATTACTAAGCTCAAGGGTTGGCCATCTGTTAACTACAATCAAAAACCTAGCAGCGGCTCAGCGAGCAGTGACAAGAGCCCAAGTCTTCAGAAAATGTGTAAAAGAGGCTGCAAGGTCAAGAGAACAGCATGGTCCTAAAACTTCCTGACAAAAAAAGTTGGATTTCCAATCAACCAAAAAAAAACCTTTAATCCATTCATTGATTTACATCGATTCATGCATTTATACCTTCCCTTTTCTACAACAGTACAGTGGAATTTGACTTTCAAGTTCATAGAAAAGAACCAGATTGTTTAGTCCAGTGTAAGACTGTGTGACTTAGCAAAAAGAATATTAAAAACACAGTTTTTTATTCAGTTTGACCAAAATATTTGCTTAATTATTCAGTTTAAAACACAATTCCAAAAACCTGACATCTTTCAAAATGCAAGGGTTATTCATGTCTGGTATGGGGTGTTGTTTCTCAACTCGTATAGTACTTTCCTTCAGTATACAAGCTGTAGTAAAGCTGTGTGAACAACTTGTGGTTGGATATGTGCGGCTCTATAATGTTGCAGTGAATGTATGAATACATTTCCTTAAAAACCTTGGCTCATTTATTTAAGCTCAACTGATACCTTCTGACAATACATTTATAAAAGCAAAAATCCCAGGTCAATTACACCAGTACAAATACACCCAATTTGTTAAAGTATAAAAAGGGCCAGTCTTCCATTTCAGATGTTTTCATCCAGACCAAGTAGATTTTCTCCATTCTTCTTCAAATTTCCAATTAAAACAACAGAGGGCAGTGTTCGGCTGTTATAAACATGTATTCCAGAACTTTTCACCAGACCAAAGAGATATTTTGCTGGAACCGCTTCATAAATAAGACTTCTGGAGATGGAGAAAGAAACATATAATTTGAATGAGTATTAAACCCGGAAGGCTCTAGGCCTTCTGCACCTCCAGCAATGTCTACACTTCTAACTACAGGATCAGTCTGATCACCTTTCAGTCATCCCTTTTCCCAGAACATCTCCAAGTGGTTATGTTCTCATTTGGTTTTAACCCTGTTGATGGCTCAAATTGATGTTTACTTGGTTCCTAACTGGACAGACAATAATGGGTAAAAGCCAAGACATTGACATGTGTGTATAAGTGTGTGTTTGGGGGTGGGGTGGAGTGGAGGAGGAGGAGGGGGGAGGCAATTAAGTATGTGAAATGGCAAAAAGTATGTCCTATTAGTATACATTGTTGTTTTTTTTAATATCCGAAAGGTGTCCGAATGAGTACTTTTTCCATTAAGCTTCTAAAGAGCAGATTGATGGACACTCACCTGGCTGATATTACCCACAATTCAAAGCGCTCAGGCCAGAGGAATTTTCTCTGACTAAACCAAGAGAGAATTGAGATAATTCTTAGCTAATTATGCAATAAAAATAAAAAAACTGAAAACTGATAACAAAATGGTATTTGGACAGAAATTTGTATTATTATTTGGCTAAAGCTACAAATTTTCATTTCAGTGCATTCATACTGAAAAGTATGTGCATTGATGAGTATCTACTTTAAAGGGAGTAGAATAAGTATTTGGATTAGGAAATGGCAAATGTGTATCAACAGTAATTTGCTCGCTTTCAGACAAAATGTCAAGTGGTCAGTTTATCCCTTGCTGTTTCAGTCCCCAAATGCGTCACGGTGGTGCAGTAGGTAGCACGGTCGTCTCACAGCAAGAATGTCGCTGGTTCTAGGCTCGGCTGGGGCAGGTGGCATTTCTGTGTGGAGTTTGCATGTTCTCCACGTGATCGCGTGGGTTTTCTCCGGGTGCTCCGGTTTCCCCACAAGTCCAAAGACATGCGGTATAAGTGAATTGAGAAAGAACGATTCCCTGAAGAGTGAATGCGTGTGTGAATGTTTCCCAGTGATGGGTTGCGGCTGGAAGGGCATCCGCTGCATAAAACATATGCCAGAGAGTTAGCGGTTCATTCCGCTGTGGCGACCCCGAAAGGGAAGAAAGCCGACGTGAAGATGAACGAATGTTTCAGTCCCTTTTTATCATCCAACAATTTAACAAAATATACTGTAAAAAATGATGTCTGGCCAAAGCAAATATTGTTCATAAAAATAAAGCATTTGTCTTTAAAAAATTTGTTTTGTACATTTCTTAATTTTAAACTCAATATGTTACATAAGAAATTGATGATACTCTTTACATAAATTAATAAAAGACCTAACAGACACCTAACAATTTTTTTTAATAAAGTTAGTTGTAATTTGAGGTTTAGTATACTTAACACAATTTTTTTGGATCTATTGGATTACTTTACAGTCAACGAAAAGGACAGAAAATATAGTTTGTGACAGCCGTTTCAGATTTTTATCTAGAAATGATATTTTCTTCATATCGTGTTCTTTATATGCATGTTCCTGTAAGAGTTTGATACCAAAGCTCAGTACCAGTACATAACAGGAGCTAGTTAATGGTAGTTACCAGACCAAAGCAACATGTACGTTTTGGTTCTTTTTTTCTGTAACTTTTACTTAAGAATATGTGGTGTTTACTGAAAGCTACATCAAAGTACACACACTGGGTTTGTGAATCAATTTTCCCTTGCAGAGGAGTTTGTTTGCCGAACACCAGCCTTTATCCAAATCTACTGTTGCAACCTGACTGGCCAACGAGAGTGCTTGTCAGACGTGGTGCATTGTGGGAGGCTTTGGATTTGATGTTTATTAAAGTTACATGTCAGTTTAGGGTGTTATGTTTGTCTTGTTAAGTGTGGTTTAGTGTTCTAAATTTGTTCCACAACAAGAAAATGTGTTTATCAGGTTATCAGTTTATCAGGAGTTTTAGAGGTGTAGAATGTAACCAATTACTGTATAGCAGACATGTCTGAACATTCCCACCTTAGAAAAAGCAGAAGAAAAAAAAAATGCAGATCTATGAATGACTCTACTTTTGAACTGTAATTTCTCTGTCTGTAAACAAACAGGGTTACATGAACTGCAGTTGGTGACGAACGGAAGACAAATTACACTCACAGCTCCTTGATTTCACCCCAAACATTCCTGCAGCCTACACAGAGCTCATTCATGCTGCCAACTCTCCATCAGTCCAGCCCACCGCTATGAGCTCTCAGCAGGCACACACCTCGCCATTCAGTCTGTAAGCTCACTTCAAACACAGAGTCTGACATTGAAGGGTTCTGAATAAAACATGCTGCAGGAACTGCCATTCCAGCTCCAGACAGATGAATGATACAATTGACCCCACAAATGGAAAAAAAAGTCTCATTTACCTGCCAAAATGTCTTCCCTTTTGTATGCTTCTCAGTTGAACAAGCACTGCAGTTTAGTATGCAAAACAATACTATAGCTTGTAGATTACAATGTAATATATGACATATTACCAATTAAACTATATTCTTTACAGGTCGGATAACAAATACAAGGGAAGGAAATCTTTATGGTAATCCTTAATAAAAGTCTTCTTGGAGTCTAATCCATATATCAGTCTTTCAGTCGATTTTCAATTTAAAAATTAAAACAAAAAAAGGAAAACAAATTCTTATTTTTCATTATTTATAAAATCCTTTTATAATTCCGTGATCAAAATAAAAATTCCTTTTGGGGAAAAATATATACTTTTTTTGTTTTTGTTTTAACATTTAAAACAATTGTTTTTCAATTTTTTTTTTACTTTATTTTGTGTTTTAATTGAAAAACAAATAAACGAATGACGCACGGATAGATCCCTTCTGTTTATGCTTAATCGCAATCTGAATACAAAATGTAAGACTGTGAGTAATAAAAACTGGCATTAGGTAACAGACACCAAAAGTCTAAGTCTAAAAAAACTGTGTTGATTTGTTCATGTGAGTTCATATCAAGCATGCACTTTAATACTTTGTTACCACTTTTATAACACATTAATAATTTCTACAAACAAAAAGGGGAAAAAGGAAAATTAGTTTTTCAAGATTTCACTTTGTTGTTTCTCAAAAATAATTTGTGAGAACAATGCACACTACGACTTCAGCTTTTTTTCACCCTTTCAATTACGCTTCTTCAGTTCCGCTACTGAGATTTCTCCATCTGTGTTGAGAGTTGGAGAGTGAGAAACTGAAGCTGTAGCTAACCTTTTAAAAATAATTTCAACTCCACATTAGTCCTATTCTGTATTTACAATTCCTTGATGAAAAATACAATTTGTGATCTGTTGAAGTGTTTTCAAACTTTTGAACAACACAGTAAATTACAGATGGACATAATTCCAAAAGATTTTTAAGTAACTTTTACTGTGATTCTATTCACAACTCAAGGTTTATAAACCATTCTATCCCTGAATCTGAAAAGACTCTCAGAAATAAAGCTGACTATGATTTCTACTTTCACTGTGACCACAATGTGATGGCTTTATAATAACAGTTTACAGATTCAGGGGAAACCGACGCAGGAAACTACTCAAAATAGAGCTGCCTCTGTATGCTAAAAGAAGTCAAGAAACGCCATCCTGGCAACTGGAGGTGACCTCAGACTGTATGGAAATAACAAATTACAGAGTCTCTGTTCCAATTTTATCTCCTGAAAGGAAGGATAAAGAGAAATGGGGACAAAACACTCAGTACTGCACTTTTAAAATTTTATATTTTAAAAATGTAATATTTTCTGTGTGCTGAGACAGCACAACCAAGATGTCATCCTCTCACAGCAGACCTCACTTCATAGAAGTCTTAATCAGTTTTCACATTTAGTTTGACATAATGGCTTGTTTGTAATATTTATTTAATATTATTTAATATTTAAATCTATTAACATTTACATGTTACTGGTCTTGGTCATTAAGAGCACTACTCAGTCTCGTGTGCTTGCTGTGAAACAACCCAAAGCCCAACGAACTCACTGGCGCTCTTTTCTACTGTTTACGGTTTTTATTTCCATTGTGTTGTGGGTTCTTATTGTTGGTGCCGTATTCTGCTGTTTGCGCCACATTCTGCTGTGTGTGTTGTACACTACTGGGCCAATATAGTAAACTGTATAAAAAAAACGCTAAATAATAACATTCTGTTTAATTCGTTATTATGTTATTACCTGCTAATTATATAAATCCATAAACAAAGGATTGGACCTACCCAACTTTCAATCATTAAACAAGAGAGAAAACTCCAATTTATTTAAAATTTTATTGACTAAATTTCACATCCTGGCCCACTCACAAACAGTCAACAAGATTAAGCAAAAAAAGATGATTAAAAAGTAACATTTTGATCAAAGAGCATATTTCTCAAGAACATGTAGAGGGTCTGAAGCAGAACAAAGTATTTTGTTTAGAAAGTGAGACAATTTTGTGAAGGGTGCAATGGTGAAGCAGTATGACGGGTTAGGTCACAAAATGATTCAGATTGTTTATGGTTTTAGTGACTTGATCACAACTTTTTTTAATAAACTGAAATTCATTGACATAATTGAAGTACAAAGTCTGTTCCATCGAAGCCTCAAATATCTCTAATTTAAGCATTAATTAATAAACTTGCATTCTGACACATTACTACAGTAGCAGAGAGGTGCAAAACACATTTACATAATGTGAAACTCTTTTACAAATTAACATTTTAGCGTAATAACTCACTTTTACATTTCACAAAACAAATTTACATATTATAAAACCCACTTACAAATGTAATTGTCTGACAGAAGTTTCGTCCAATCAGAGCCAAGTTATTGGTTCTCAATGGTATCCTCCCTTTCCAGGAATCTGAAACGTAATTGTGTTTTCTACAAATGAAAATTTGTTTTCTAAAATGTAAATGTGTTTTGTAACTTGTAAATGTGTTTTCTAAAATGTTAATTTGTTTTCTAATTTGTAATTATGTTTCACGTCATGTAAATGGGTTTTGCACCTCTCAGACACCGTACATTACAGATAATAATTGGAACATTGAAGGCAGAATAACAAAATATTTATTTAAGGGTCACTATCTCTAAAGAAAAGCAGAGCATCTGGACCGCTGCCTGCAGGCATGTGTTAAACCTGACCTGTTTGAGTAAAGCGCATACATCGAGGTGAATCTCTGCCCTTCAGAACTACATCCTGACATCTGCTTTAATGTACAGTTTCCATGTGACTTATTTAGCATCACCACAAAAGTTGTTCATTTTACACAAAACTGAACTCTACACCATTTGTTAAACTGTTCTGATATCCGATTACACTTGTGATCAAAATCATGGAAACAAGCAGTATAAGAATAAAGTATTACCGCTGACAAACACAAAGTCCTTGGAAATACTTGCATATTTGAAGTGTTTCCATTCTGTTGATACTTCACGTTCTTGCAGCCTACTGACCAAGATTTTATAACAACCATATTTGCTGAACCTCTTTGATAAATGGAACATTTGCTCACTCATTTTCACACATTATTATGACATTAGCACAATAAACAGCTACCCACAGCTTTCCAACAGACAAGGCGCCTGCTCTGGGGAGGGATAGAGTATTTCACATAGAGTATTTCACACTTAAAATAGCTTGTCATCTGAATCAAAATTGTAAAAAAAAAATAAATAAATAAATAAAAACTGTAATCCAGATTTAACTAAAACAATGTGTATACTATTTATCGATGACGTTTATTTCACTATACAGCTACTTGTGTATATTCAGTCTATTAAAGTTATTAGGTTCTACCTGACATTTATATTTTTAGGGTTTTATCTGCAAATATAAAAAAACAATGTTTAAAGCCAAGTATCTCAAAACTTTTCAGAATTCACAGAAAATACTATCCGAATAAAAAATTATGATAGTCACTGGTAAGTTAGTAGATTAATACCTGTGGACAAAAGTCTGCAACAAATTGCAAAGGCTCCAAAATTGTTTGTGTTCATAAAAACATAAATATTGCTACAAATATAACATTGGAAAACTGTAACATTTTTTAAATAAGACAAGCTTTTAAATTGCAGCTGAAAAACAAAAATCAACAGGGAAATATGAAATTATAAACAAGATATTGAGCAACTTGGAAAGAAAGTAAATGTTTCAAGATTTTGTTAAATACTGGAATGAGGGAGATAGAACTGGTACAGTACTCAACGCCTGTGCATCTGAAGCTCTGCAGAGCTAGTTCAAAATCCCCAGAGAGAGACTGCAAGGACTGCGTGAGGTGATGCTTAAAATATGCAGTACACAATGGCCAGCAGCATAACACCAGCTGCCTGACAGCCTTACTCAACATGCTCTCACAGACAGGTAATTTCTTCCTAGTTCTTGGAGCACAGAGGTCACACTCAGGGGTGGCCAGCCGCCTCCAGCCCCTCCATGGGTGTCTCATTAGATTGCCAGCATTGCCCTGTCAATTCCACTGCACTTAAACTACAAGAGCTCAAGTCTTTTCCCTGTCTAGACTGCTGGAGAAAACAGGCTTAAACTGGACACAACGTTCTCATCTTTAGGAATAAAATAGTCTAATTGCCTCCAAAGATTAACAGCAGCAAATGCTCAAAAAGAGTAGGACAATTAGCATTTAAAAGTGTGACTTTTAAAGTGTGTAAAAATGTATTGCATTTGCAATAAAATCACAATATAATAATAACTGCAATACAATTATTTTAGTAAAACATTCAGCCCTAGTGTGAAGTTTTTTATGGCAAGTGAACAAGATGTAAGAAAGTACCAAAACATAATAAAAATGAGAAGAAGGAAAGTAGTTGACCCAACACCTATGTTTGCATTGTGTCTAGAAGAGGCATGCCACGCGAAAATACACATGCGGAGGCAGTAATGCAGTAATCTTGTGTAAATGACTCATTAAATGTGGAAGAGTGAGGGCAGAATGCGGGCATAGCATCTGCTTAACCAAAGCAGCCCCATGCATCTCACCTCTATGCCCTCTGTGACCCCTGATGACATCTATAAACAGCATCCCTGTTCAAGTTCAAGTTACACACACATTAGATGTGGCTGTTTTTATGAAAAAATGTTCCCATTTTGGCTTTTGGCTTTTGACTTTCAGTCCAATTTGGTTCTATGGGCTTGATTTTAGTTTTTATCTAATAGAAATGTATTTTATTTTTTGCCATCGAATCGATGTGTGAAAAGTCTAAAGAAACTGGTTTAAAAAAAATAAACATTTGCTGTTCATTGGCAAGAAAACAGACAAACCTCTGCAGATCAATACTAGTCTCTGAATGCCTCTGTAGCTGAACATTTGTAGCTTTTTAATTGGCTGCATTTGCTGGCATTAGTGCAAATCAAACTTTTCATATATTTATTCCGAATAATCAAAAACCGTTTGCACGGTTAACAGCAGAAAACACAGTGCAAATATTATCAAATAAAATATACAATAATGCACAGAGTAATTCATGATTGCATTAAACATGGCAAGTGTCATTGATAATCATAACGTAATGAAAATAATTAGCATAATGACAAACTTTTCAAAGCAATATTTAAAATGATCATGTTAAAATAAAGAATATTAACCAGCTTTGGATTGTTCATGCTATATTTACAGTCGACTTTGTGCAAACCCAAACAGAATGACAGGCAATCCTCTGATCATGCTTCACACGAGACCTACATTCAGATGAAAGCAAGAAACATTCTTAGCAACATTACTTTCTCCTTAACGAGTTCCTTGCCCAGATCTCAAAGATATTCACACATGAAAACTCTTCTCTTCCTACTATAAAAAAAAATTAAATAAATTAAAAATAAACTTTTTTTTCCTTCTCAGTCATTATTTTCTTCCTGCTATGGTTTATTGACCAGTTGATACAACTTCTATTATGAGAAGCTGAGATAGACTTTGATTGTGTAACAAATTGCAGATTGTCTCTCCCCTAATGTAAGTCGCTTTATGCATCTGCCAAATGCATAAATGTAAATGTACATGCATACATATTAAAGGATATATGTCCTCAACAGAAACCCCATGTTCAAAAAAACTCTGCAATTCAAACTGTACCTACACAAACTTTATATATGCGCACAAAAACCAGTACATAAAAAATCCTGTATGAATACCAGCCTTTTTGCTTTTTTTTGTAAATATATATCAAAATGATCCAACAATTGCACAGCGCATAACAAACCTCCAAAAGGTGTTGAGCTCTTAAATGTGTACTTATTTGTTCAATCATTAGCCTGACCCTCAGACTGAATGAACTCACTACTAGAAACAGTGAGAGCGAACTTTATTTTAACACACTCAAAGAAACATTTAAACCAAACAAGATTGAAAACGTTATTTTTCCAAAAACACAAAACACTGTACACTCTAATTAGTTATTTGTTTTAAAAACCTCTTCTATGTACATGTGAAAAAAAAACAAGAAAAAGTTTTCCTCTCCAGCAGTGTTACATATTCAGGTAGTAGCATTGCACATGTAAGCCTTTTTCGACAACTATAACACAACAAATTTTAACAAGTCAGCCATCACTTCAGTCTATTCTCATTTTATTGCTAATTAATGGTGCTAGACCATATTATAAGACAACACAAACTAAAACATCATAACATCTGAGAAGCTCTAGTTACACATAAAAAACATATTTTAATTATTATCAAAAACTTCAATATATGCATGAAGCAAAACCAAAAACAACGTTGAAAGAATTCCACCAGCCACAAACAGAAGCACCTACAGTAAGCTACAATTGAAAAGACAGATACTTTACATTGGCTCCCTCATCTGAATCCTCCATCAGTCCAGGTTGTCCTCTCCAGTCCTCAGAAGATGACACTACTAAGTGACCTCGAGTAAAGCGATCGCTCATTAACACTTCCTCGGCTTATT
The DNA here is from genome assembly GCA_900490495.1 of Danionella dracula. Classification (NCBI taxonomy): domain Eukaryota; kingdom Metazoa; phylum Chordata; class Actinopteri; order Cypriniformes; family Danionidae; genus Danionella; species Danionella dracula. The sequence continues at coordinate 3,713,105 of UELW01000996.1, forward strand.
CTAGCAGCTACTCAGGTTTATTTCAGCAAGACAAAGATCAAATTCTCTTGCCGTCAAATATAGGTCTTCCCAAATACAATTAAGAGATTAATGCTGAGCTACTTAAGCTTAAAAGGCAAGCTAAGGCAACATTACCTGGTCTCATTTTACGTCACATCTAATTTAAATTGACCAGTCAAAGACCACAACTTCAGTCACGGATTCAATTTGAAATTGTGTGGTCATTGATTAATATACCATCCTTGTGATTAAAATCCTGAATGACCCTTAAGCATCCTTTGAAGACCACTAAGAAGATAAAAGCATCTTTGGGCTCGGCTCTCTGAAAACACATACCATGTTAAGTTTATCAAGTTAAATGGGATAAAGTACACTTACATAATTATTTTAAAAGGTTCCAGAAAGTTAGGAAATGCTAAAGCAAGGTTTTGGTCATAAAATTGTGAAGGGGAAAAAAAATACAGAATACAGAAGATCATGTTTTTAAAAATATTTTGAAAAGTCTCATGTGAGATGTTTTCACTATAAATCTTAAGAGCCTTAATTGTACTGTAAAACTTAATAAAAAAACGAATTAGCAAGACCTTTATACACAATACAATCTAAAAATTACTTGAGGTGTGTATGTTTATGTTATTGGAATTTTTAGTGTGATTTATTGGGTTATTTTTGCAACTCAATCACCGCAGGGTTATATTGAGTTCTGAGGATGAACCAGACATGCATTTTTTTTTTTTATCCCCAATTTTACCAGTGGGTGCTGAATTTCCGAGCTTACCAAAGCACGAACACACTCCCTCATCGCAAAACAACGCATGGCAATGGCCTACAAATGGGTCCCACGAAAATTTTCAGTACCTGACTTCTCTCCTCTGGGTTTTAGACAGTGAAGAATAAATGACTCTTACTAAGAAAAATTTATTTCAAACTTTAACATTTTTATTTTAGCTAAATAAAATGTGTACTCCGAGTCGAATTTGGTGACTGTGTCCACGTGCCAAGGGCTTGTTATATCTAATAATTTAAGCTTTTAACCAAATATACATTACTCTGTTAAAACAAGTGGACACTGAGTTCAGTTAACTTACTAAAACAATAACATGACAAAGGCTGTAGTTTGTGTCTACTGGGTTTCAAACAATCACAGGCGAGGGCTTATCAAAACAATGCGAGAAAAGCACAACATAGATTTGGTGGCCATTTCCTTTCAAAACAGGAACTGCAAAAACGACCTGAAAATTTAAAACTAATTTAAAAATTAACTATAAAGTTGAAACTTACGTATCCAACAAGCCATTAACCAGTAACTTCCCTCCTGCTGCTCTCTCTACCTGTTTAATTGACCTGAAAAAGTCCCCCCCCCCCCCCCCCCCCCCAATACTCAGTGATGACCGAATCCTGTTAATACAAACAGTCTCCCCAACAGAAGTATTCACCGGATACAATTAGGACAGAATGCTGCTGCTAGGTTTATCACCCGTGTGGCCAGATCAAGCCACATCACCCCGGTCCTCATACCTGGCAGACCTGATTATTGTACGCTCACCATCTCATGGCTCGATCTCACCCCTCCATCTAAAAAGGCTTTGAGCTCCAGTGCTTTCTCAGACTTTGCCCCCATGCTGTGGAACGGGCTCCCCAACTTGATGCGCAACAGCACAACACTTGCTCACACAAAAACCAATCTTCAAACATTTTTATGTACACAAGCATTTTTACTGTAATGTGACTGAACTTGTATTATGTTTTATTGTACATATTTAACATGTCCAGAAAAATCTACAGTCACTAAGGTTTTCTGAAGGTTTCTGGTTTTCTGAAGCTCTTCCTATAAAATTTTTAATCAAGCACTACTCCAGCTCAACACGTTTTACTCCAAATCATTAAAAGCTGCACTGGACTCTAGACTTTGAGTCTTTAATTTCAGCTCTATGTGAAAAACGCACAGCTTTTAACAATCTCAGAATATATTTTTACTCACCCACTTAAACCATTTTTCTAAACTGCAGATTTAGGTACAGATCTAAGTGATGGTATGACTGAATAAATCTACACAAACATAATGACCAAACCCTCTAATCAACAGGAGTATTATCACAGGAAGTATAATTTAGTCTGTTAAATAATCAAAATGAACACATCTTGTTAAAAAGTGAAGGGAAATTTGAGTGTATCTTTTAAACTGTGAAATCTAGAGCACTTCCAAATATACCTTTAGTTCAGGCATATCCATCAGACACATAAAACCCACATTGTTCTCCTCTCAGCGAACCATACTTATTATGATCTTCAGAGAGCATCTTGAAAAGGCCAAACCACTCAGAAAAAGAAAACCAATCTGAGGTGGAGATTACAACACAAGCTAAAACACTAAAAAATGTTTGCTGAAGAGGAAACATGGCACTGTTTTTGTCATTATTAAAATTGTAAATTTTGAACCAATGCCTCCTACAGTAGTAAAATCAATAAAGTATTGGTCAGATGGCCGAGATGAGACATGAAGGTCTTTGGACATTGCCCTCAGGTTAAGGCTGCTCAAAGATGTTCATTTGCAGTAAGAGCAGCACAGATGTTGTGCTTTTGCCAAATATAAGTCAAATATAACACACTTCAAGTGGAAAATGCATCTCTAAAGCAGTAGAGGTTACATAATCAGTTTAGCATGTTTCAAGAGGATGTCTGAAAGCGTTTAGAAGTAGCAAGTGTGCCTCACTCAAAAATCATCCTCTTTACATTCTAATCTGCCATTATTTATGCCGAGTTTGTACAATCTTGGACCACTTTATTAAGCAGTTTAAATAAATAAAATTAATTTAATGATAGCTGAGCTCTCAAACCTGAGGACTGTGCGGCTTTGGCATTAAACCCTTATTATAAAACCAATGCCTTCCCAATCTGTGACGGAGACCTCTAAGGGTATCTACCTTAATGAAATTTAGAAATGGCTTCAGCAGCAACAGACTACTAAAAAAATATAAAAGCAGTATGGGCTGAACATCCCTGAATAGTTAATTGAAAAGTGCTGCCAGCTGGTCTAACGATCTCCAAAAACATTTTTCCAAGTAACAATTCCTACTATTTATAAATCAGAGCATGATGAAGTCCCCAAAATAAATTTTATTTCTTGTCTATAACCAAAGGCAATCTGACCAGTTTAGAAGAATAGGATTTTGATTGTTTTCATTTTGGTTCAGTTAAATGCAATATTCTATTCAGTTTACTTTTCGATCGAATTTACCATCATTTACTGGACTTCTGTCATTGTCCCTGTTGATTTACACTAAACACTTAAAAATTTTTAATTTCGAGAAAATCCATTTGTTCTATTTAATTTTGGAGAAAACCAAAATCTATTTTAACATTGGAGAAAATGTGATTATGTTGATGGCTATTATATATATATATATATATATATATATATATATATATTTTTTTTTTTTTTTTGTTATTGATGAATTTTAATAAGTGTGTACATTTCCTCTTTAAAAATCCATCAAGTTGACTATCGTTTATCTTAATGGTAATCGCAAAGCTCTATAAGCGCAATACGAAAAATTTCCCATTTCTTTCAGCTCTAGTGTCAACCATGATTTCTGCATTACCTGCCACACTACATCACATTTATTTGCTTATTGCCACCGACTTAAAGATATAAAGCAAACCCCAAATTTTCAGTACTTGGTGTGGACTTGCAGTAAGAAGAGCAGATCTTTGTTTTTCAATTTTAATTAAATAAAAATTTAATTTTAACCATGAACAAATCTTAACTGTGTATGGCTGTAAGTATCCAGTAGCAAATCACAACAAAGAAGAAACTATGGACTACTCCTAATTTAAGCTCTCTTTTTAAAGAATGAATCACTGACATTATGTCCATAGTTTTTTAGTCTTTTTATAATTTTTTTAATAAACTATTACCACTGCAAAATAGGTCTTTAAGAAAGAGGTTTTACACAATTTCTTGCGAATTTTTTTTTTACAGTTTTGATAATTTTTTTGTCCAAAATGTCCTAAAAGTAACTAAAAGTAGCTTGTAACCATTTCCTTCTGTTAATCTTTTAGATTATCGTCAAATGAATAAAAAATGATCTGTTTATCAATAATATCAAAATAAACTGTTCTACATATTACTGTAATTCAGATATAGTGAAAGAGAACACATTGTTTCTAACGTCTGCAAATCAATGTCACTTCATAAAGTCTTCATATTAATAATAAAACAAGTAAGCTAATGTCTAACCAGTTACGCAAGTGACATTAAAGATTCACTTCATCTGTCCACCGTGATCTACATTGCTTTTGACCATGCATTAATTAAGGTACACCAGAGTCCTTGCAAACAGCGCAAAGAACAACACAAGCATTATTTGAAGGTCTTACCTTAGTACTAACGATACATAAACAGTCCATCCTTCAGAGCATGAACTCACAGACTCAGCTTCCAGCTGCTCAATTCCTGTCGCTAGAGCATATGCGGACACATGCATGAACGCGCTGTGTGTGCAACATGGACTTTCCCTCAGCTGAGCACAGAACATTACCCACCATGCATACACACGGCGAAGTGAAGTGCGCATCACCCCATGGCATCTACGAGCAGCGGCACATCGGGGATGCTGAGGAGGTGGAGGAGGAGGATGCCTGCACTCATACTGACGCGCGCAGAGAGTTGATAGGAGCAGCGCGGGAATGTGTTCTCTTCACCTCTGCACACGCTGCAGCCACACGTCATTGTGCGTGTATGTGCCTGTGTGTGTGGAGGGGGTGTTTAAAAACGCCTCTGCTGGTGCTCTTGGACTTATCGGTTAAAATGAATCATTTTATATATACACAACATGTTCAAAGCATTTTAATACAGTTGAACATCACACAAAGTAGTTTCCTGTTTAGGAATAATTGCAATCAAGGTCTCTTTCTCATTTAACTCATTTAAAACTTCTTAGTCTATAAAGTAGTTCTACTATTATTGCTTCCTGTAGCAAACATCACAATGTGCGAGTACATTAATCAAGATAGAAGTTTGTTTAAAGTTTGAAATCATCATTTTTAGCTAAATAGTCTTTAAGTTCAAGGTTCGAAACTTTTATTGTCATACATACAGTTATGGACAGGTTTCGTGCGCAAAGACTCTTATTTTGCTTTTGAACAAACTTGAAGCCAAGGGAAAGTATATTAAATAAATTAATTACAAAAATATTTTTATGTAAACAATTTAAAAGTACACATAATACCAAACTATAAGTAGAAGTAAGACAAAGGCCATTTGTATAACGTTCAGTGTAAATTCCAGTTGGAAACTCAGCTAGCAGCATGGTATGTGCAGTAAAGCCCCTTTGCATTGTGATGAATGTTTATTATGGCTAACCTAAACCTTGCCTAGGGCGCTACCTGTGATAACTTTTACCTGTGATTATTAATGTGTAAGCCAGGTAAAACTAGGTCCTGTTGACTTCCTTGGGATTATTTTTTCTCATTAGGGCTCAAAAAGGCAGGGCAGGGGATCCATTTTTATTTTTATTTTTTATGGTTTTTGAGTCCAAGATGAAGGTGCATTGAAGGGATTTTTGTACTAAGACATGTTAATCATGCTTAATAGTTGTGCCAAATTGTTTTCAAAAGGATATCTTCCTAAGGACCTAACCATTATGGGGGCCTATTTTTTCTTATTCGACGAACCACACACCTCAAACAAAAAATATTACACCGTGTCTTCTTTATTTTAAAGAAATACACCAACACAACAAAGCACATCCTCAGTTCCAGCAGAAACTCCACTAACAATGGCTCACACTGATTTATCTGAATCTCTCGAGCCTCAACAATGAGCATTGTGAACAGTACCATGTTCTCTTCTTCATGTTTCAACAGAGGGAGAACAATCTACCCACTCTCTACTCCCTAAGCTGCATTTCAAATGAAAAATGCATGACCAGGACTTACCCAGTTTAAATGAGAGATTATTAAATTACATTATTAAATAAAATGGTGACTTTTTCAACTCGCATACATTCAATCAGTCCCTAAATAGATGGCCAAAACCATGCACTTTATACAAAGAACATGTTTTAAACAATATTTTCTTAAAACCATGAGTCTACTGTGCATTAACCAGAGTTAGAAGTTCCTGCAGGCTGTTAACATGAAATTTAAATCTTAAGTCACAAGGCATGACAAATCATTCCCTGAGATAATGCAACCTAATACATGAGAATGAATGAGTTCCTGTGGAAATGAAAACAGCACAGCACAGGATGAAAATAATAGTGTGGATCAATGGGGGCAAATGTATACCAAAATGCAATTTACCCCTGATGGAGTGGTACCTGCGATCCGAAACATACATGCCGTGACCACAGAACTTTAAGAAAAAGAAACAGCAGAAGATAAGTGCTGAAGAGATGAATTAGGCAGCTGAAAGACGACTGAAGGGTGACGACACCTGGTCGGGATTGTTTCTGCCATTTTACTGATATTAAGCAGTGATTCGAACCTGATACGATGAACGTAAGCCAATCAATACAGTGTTACTTATACGAGTTGACAGATGAGACTGACTAATAGTGCTATTTTACTGCACGTTATGATGTGTTCATTTACAAAAAAGCTATCCAAGCAAAAATTTACTAGTTTGTATTGGTCTTGGCTAAAGCCATGTCACTGACATGTCCCTAACGATCATCTAAAATGCCTTTTTCCTTAAATTCTGCCATAGGCTGAACAAGTGCAGGCCGCATTGAGACCCTTGCTTTAAACACTGCCATCTCCAACTAGAGGTTACACAATAAAAACAAAAGGTATACCTGGTATATAATATCCAGAGGGCCATAGAGAATATTTCTGGTTCAACACAACACATCAAACCAGAAACAAATGCTACTCATAGCTCAAGTGGGTTGTAGATAAAAATGCAATGAAAAATAAAAACTAGGAAAAAAAAAGGTAATTAGGTAGATTTTTTAAAAATCAAAAGTTCAATAGAAATAAATTAGGGGTTTAATTAAGAATCTTTGTCCCTTAATTAAATATTAAAATATCAGCTTCACCCAACAGACCTTGATCAATTCTAAACCGCAAATGCTTTTTTCAGCGCATTCAAAAGAGGCATATAAATGACACTAACCTCTTCTTTTAGAGAAAGGACGCAGGGCACAGGCTCTGTTGATTCTTCTGGTCCAATATTGCAGGAAGGGACATTGAAATTCCATTCATTAACTGGTGGGAAGGATTCTCTTTTAAGGTTTGACTTCTCGACAGGGTTCTCAGGGTCCCAGAGGCTTTCTTCATAGTACTCTTGGATATCTAAGAGAATCAGCAAACCAAAATCAAGTTCTGAGATTACCAATGAAACTAATTTATATGCTACTGTCAAACTGTCCCAGTGTGTACTTCTCACCAAATGAGATAAATGTATGATCATTTGCAGAAAAACTGGGTTGCTTATGAAGAGATCATGGTGATGTTGAGAAAAGGTTGCATCAAGAAGGTGTCAAAAAGTGTTCATTTCTACATGATCATAAAAGGTAGCTTTGCTGCACACTATATCTGCCCACACAGACGAATGCTGATTTCCTAGTTACACACAAAGGATTTCAACGTTCAGCTGAGAAAACGATCCTGATTATATAATATTAAAGGTGGGAATTACTTTTAAGAGGCATGTGCTGGGGTGGGAAATACAGCCCTTAAATAATTCCACATTATTTTGGGGAAATTTGGCAATAATTAAATGCGGCAATATTTTTGATAAGTGATAATTTTGCTCAAGCAAGTGATAACAAACTAACTGATGAATATAAACTTGCCGATAAAAGTGTGAAGCTGTCCAAAGCATGATAGTCTTGTCCAGTCATTTAGTTTAACACGTTGATACCTATACCCTCCTATCTGGATTGTCAGGCGCACATTTATTTTCATTGTATTTCCAGAGCTAAAGACATTAATTGAAACCTTTGCCAATATTTTCACACAAGTGGTCTCCTGTATATTATCATTTATACCCAAACAACCCACCACCAAAGTCTTCCAGCAGCTATTCTTGCTTTCCACTATAATTTTGCATCCTTGTCTGAATTATGTGATGCGCTCTGCAAAGTGTGTGTCAAATGTATGACTTCATTACATTAAGTTTTCTGCAAATGTCCTTATTTAGCTCCATTCCTCTTTTTTGTTAGCACTCATACATTTCCTTAATGGAAAATGAGGTTGGGCTTTATGGGTTGACATGTCGGAATACCCCAATATGTAAACCTTATATGTCTTACTGGTGTTATAGTGAACAATATGATATGACCTATCCTAACTTGTTCGTGAAGTTTACTACATCCGAATAGATTAACATAACTATAGAACACACAAGCTTGGTCATCGAAACACAGAGCAATTTAAAAAGTAAAGAGAGTCAACATAGATTTTAAAATATAATTTCAAGTTATTTCAGGATGAATTAAATTCTTAGCAGCACAATACATTTTATACCACTAATTACAATGTTTAATATTTTGCTACAATAAGTTAAACCTCTCAAAACTTTGTTAATGAACTGTAAAATGCAACAGGTAAAGATAAAACACTCAAATAAAAAAGCAACCTGCTTACAGGGTGAATCAAAACGAATACCAACAATTAATCAATGTGAAGAGTATTTAAACAGAAAGACAACAGAAAGAGCTTAGCTCTCCTTTTCTTCTTAGGAGAGTTCTTGATTTTCAAAGTTGTGGCATTCTTTTTGAATGACCCTGTATTAAGAAAACTCTTTGACAGATCATGTTAATCAACCAAGTTTCAAATTACGGTCATTCTGTACTGTTAATGTTAGTTAATGACCTACGCCTCATTAACTTCAAGCCCTTTTTTGCACTCAACTGATCGAAACTATTGTTAAATATACCTACAGTATACTCCAGATTTCAGTAGGAGAAGCATGCATAAACTAATTCAATCTTTTCTTATACTTTCCCATTAATCATTAAAAGATAATACTCAAAATGTTTCTTCTGAGGCTGTAGGAACAACCAATGAAAGAGAAAAACGCAAACGATGTTCCCAAACTGAAAAGTATATGGTAAAAAATGCTGTTACTGTTATACAGCAAATGGTTAAACGACAGTTGTTACAAACATATTTGATTTGGCTAAAATCACGAGCAAAACAGGTTTATTTGGTCCCTAGAAAACCGAGAAACAGAACATAAACCTAATTAACACAAAGCTATTTGATGATCAAAAACCTCACAGCTGACAGGGGTGCAGCCTAAGCATTTAGTACAAAATGATAAGAAGCCAAACCTGTTCCACCATCCCAGCACAAAAACAAGCGCTAGAGGAGAAAAAACAGCAATTAACTTACCTATGAGAGCGTGGAAAAGAGTGCTCTTAAAGATGCTGATCACTCTCTCAATTGAAAATCTGAGATGAGGGTCTGCAGCCTGACTGAGTTTAGTCTGGTATTCTTCCAGGAGCTTCAGCGCCCTCTGAGCATCTGAAAACACAATCATAAAACACTAGAAATGAGCCTCTAAACATATTTAAACTGACAAACTATTCAAAAACGCGGTCGGTTACTCAAGTTTAGGAGATAAAACATCAGGTATAAACTATAAGAAAATAAAACAGAAACTAGCCTTTCTTTCTCACAGGCATGATGAGGCTTTAGCGATCATGAATGACGATCACTTTCGCTTTCCGTCGTGTCGCTTTGATTTGGTCGCAAGCGAGAAATCACCGGCGATCACTGACATGTGAGGGTGACCGCTCAACAACTCACCTCACAGCAGCGCAGGAAGCCCCGCTTCACGCAACACAAGAGAGCGGGACTCCTTGCGAAGGTTCAGCGCTAAACCAGGACCCTTCTTTCTGGAAGAGTGAATGAATGGAGTACGTTAATAAATCTCTGAAACGTGGCGTGCGTAACAAGCGCCCGCTAATAAACTTCTTGTGGAGTTCTGCACTGGTTGTGGGCTTGTGGTAGAGTTAGATAGCTTAGTAATCCATGCTGACGTGCAAGTAAAGTTCACCCTCAGACGAGAACGCCTCCGTCCACCTTTCCGGTTCTTTCCAGACTAGACTCCTGGATCCGCACACGCCTGTGAGCGAAAGTTCTTGGGGGCGACACTTCCTCCTTCTTCTGCTTAGTCCGAAATTCCCAAACTTTCCTCCAAAATGGCGACCTTGAAGTGCATGGAGATCACATGATCCGCTGATCTACAGCCTTCCCTCCGCGCTCGGAGGAGTCAGTCAGCGCTCGGGTTACTTCTCTCAACCGCCGCGAGACGGAAAGTGGCCTTTATTACATTTGTTCTGTCCTCACTTTTGGTTTATTAAATCTAAAGACACGTGAGAACCACATAACATCCGTATTGTTCGAAGATTGATGGATGAACTCAGTGGGGCAAGTTCTGACTTGTAGTCTATCTTATATTTTCAACGGCGCCAAAAGTCACGCCACTTCAATAGAAAGTAGAGAAAATACATTTATTTGCTCGTCTGTTATTGATGTGTAAATTTTTGTTGAGAGTAAAGTACTTCTCTAAATTTGATTTGATAAACCCTTTAGACAGATTATAGTGAGGGCTGCTGTTAAAAGTCCCTAACCCAAAACTTACCCAGTTCTGTGAGTAAATTTTTCATTACCTGATTTTAACTTTTAGAATTTTAGATTTGGAACTTTACATCAGTACATTTCCACAAAAGTAGCAGCATTTTGTCCATAATTTACATTCACTCATATTTTGTATTCAAGATGTGGGCTGGTTAATATTTTAGTTAACGGCTTCAATTTATATAGCGCTTTTCAAGACGCTTTACAGTTTTCAGAGCATTAATCTTTCGCTTCACATTCACACTCTGGTGGTGATAAGCTACATTGGTAGCCCTCAGCTGCCCTGAGGCTGTCTGACAGAACATGGCTGCCATTTCACGCCTATGGCCTTCCTGCCCACCACCAAACATTGGTGAAGTGGCTTGCCCAATGCCACCACGGCAAAATGGACCTAGTGGGAATCGAACCACTAACCCTCTGTTTATAGGCGACCAACTCCACCAAATATGTAACCACACATTTTCAAGGGTTGACTGATAACTCTTATAATTTAACATAGGGTTTCACTTAACATTTATTATGGTCCAAACTGTAGGACAATCTGAATAAATAAACATTCCCTGTTAAAAAATATGCATACAACATTTAAGGATGCCTTCCAAATACCGTTTTTGGGTAAAATTTGTTATTGTATAAGAAACTGATATCAAATTTAAGTGAAGAGTAGGAACTGTTAAAAACAGGAATTGTTTGTTTGTTTGTTCTAAAGAACTACAGTGAGGACATCTTCATATTATAATACAAAGATTCCAAACACAAACATCATGATTTCTAATAAAAAACAGAAAGGAGGTACAAAATGTTTTTTGAAAGATTTGTTTCGTTTCACCGGTGCTTAATAAAACCAAAAAAGCTGTCACATTCTGAAACTGACTCACTTTTGTTCTCTTTCTCTTTTTCCAAAGGCATAATTCAGTCAATTAATTATTTTTAGTTGGCTTAATTTGTGTTGAAAAATCTAATTGAGTTCACATTTTCAGTAGGTGTTGAATTTTAAAAAGTATGTTCAGTCAATGTTGTTTCAATGCACGATGCATTGAACGACTTAAAAAAGTTTGTTTAAGTCAGTTCTGCAGAAAACAGAATTCACTTAACCTAACATTTCTGTGGAACCTTTCTCTTAATTGTATTTTGAGTCAACTCATATTTTAGAGAGTACAATATTGAATGTATAAAGCTACAAATGATTTAATTGGTAGCTGACAGAAGTGGCTTTAATGCATTCATATATATATATATATATATATATATATATATATATATATATATATATATATATATATATATATATATATATATATATATATTAATTAATTTATTTAAGTGCACTTTAGGGCTAGGGATTTTAGGACTCATTGGTCTTTTGAGCTCAACTTCTTGAACACCTGTGTGACAAACTCTGTAACAATCATCCGTCATCTTTTGCACCACTCAATGTTATGTAACTCTGCAACTGATCAATTATTTTCTTTAAATCAGCTAAAAATGCATCTATTAATTCACCTTGTGAAGACGGTTCTTATTCCATGTACATCTTTGGATTTCGTCCTGTTAGTTGAAACCCTAATTCATTTGTTTCCTTAAATTTCCTTAACAATTGTACTGTACTTTAATATCTAATTGTAAGTATTTCATGAAAAGATTGAATGTATGATTTACACATTGAATCTCCTAATCAGAGAAGATTCCAGTAAAAGCACAAGTGTTACCAGCAAAGACCTGCAACTTTTAAATGTTTGTGAGTTGTTTTGTTGTTGCATATGGCATTTGGAATTCGAGTCACAGGGTGTTGTCACATTGGCAGAGCCATTGCCATGATTTGGTGGGTGAAGTCTGCCTCACATATATACACACACACGCACACGCACATGCATACAGAGGAGTCTTTTTATACCGTCCTATCTGAGGTTATTCAGTTAGTTTTTCCAGACACAAAGAGTCTGTGGTATTATGGCTATTATGAGAAAAACATATGCACTCATCTACAATGTCCCATTGATACAAATGTGTACAAATTCACCAGCAGCTGTATACCAGTCATTCCAGCAAAACAAGCCTTGTCTTGATTGCTTTTCTTTCTGGCTAGTGCTCTAACTAGAAACTGTACACTTTAGAAATTTGTTTGTAACAACCCTTGCTGCTAACAGTGCATTTACATTAGAAAAAAACTTCCTTTCAATTCAGTCTTTCTTTTTTTTCTTTCTTACTTTCTTTCTTTCTTTTGAGGCATAAATGTGAATGAAGAACTTTAACATGAAATGCATTCATTGTAACTGGATCTGGGCACTTCTTGATATCAAAAGAGAAGCCTTAATGCACATCACATGCAGTGTCTAACGCAATAAAGAACCATTTAAATGAGTGAAATAGCATTAAGGATGTATATCAGGTTCAGAGACCAGGCTGCACACTTCAGTGTCCGCTGCCCTTCAAAACTACTGATACAATGGCGGTAGTTTAATAAACTAGTTAGCTTCTACTCAAATTTTACAAGAACAAACACGCCACAAGCATAAAGGTGCTGATTCTCTGGCAACCTGCCCCTCTATATGACATGTCTGCAAGCATTTGCCATTTCAATCTGTTATCAAAACTATTCAAAAGCTGGGATTTTTAGAGGAATCTGCTGCAAATCAAAATAGTACATCGGGTTTCCCCAAAACCATGATTAGAGAGGTTTTGAGTTGTCCGCTGGAACGAATTTCCTCTGGCAAAAGTAATATCATACTCTCTCTTAAGCCACTCTGGACTTTGGCATGGAGCCTTATCCGGTTGAAGCCAATTCCATCTGGAACCAGTGCTGCCACAAAAGGTTGTACTCAGTCTACAATAAGATACTCCTTCTGTTTGTTAAAAGAGTATGTCAATGTTCAAGTTCATACAAAAATCAAGGCATTTATAACTAGCATTACATGCCACCACTACAGGCACCTTCAACATAATGAAAATGATTTGGCCCAAAAAATTCTAAACTCTTGTCAATTACTGTAATTTAGTGACATCTAGTGGTTACTTTTGTGTAGCAACAAAAACCCAATGCCACTCAATGCATCTATTCGCACAATCTTTTTCCTCCAGCTAGTTTTGTAACAAGAGTCACAGAGATCTGTTGGAGCCTGTTCAAGCTTGTATTGGGGGATTTTGTCCATTTAATTAATTGTCATTTTTCATAGTAACATATTCAACTTGGTATATATTAATACTACAAGTATACCTTCTTGAGTTTAATCTCTTGGTATACTTGAAATTTCAATATAAAAGCTAGAGGGCCTTTTATTAATTTCTGTTCATTTTTTATGTAAAATGAGTTTTATTGTAAAGTGATTCTCTGTATGTGATGAATATGTGACAGTTTTGATAAAGCTTATGACTGAAGAAAAACAATCTAATATTTCAAGGGATTAATGCTAACTTGCAGTAAGAGGCCTCTAAAAAGTTAAGGGCAGGGGACCCTTACTATGGTAAGTACGCCACTAGAGGTCCTCAGTTTATTGCAGTTAGATAAAGAAGTGTATTTTTTCAGTGAACTGATTCATTCACTCCATTATAACTGACATGTAAGCCTGGCTTATTATTATGGATACAAGACATCACACAGGCGTGGTTCATACACTGACGTCACTCCACCCGTAGGGCTACACCACCAGCTGCCTTCTTCTTCTTCTTCTTTCGGCTGTTCCCAGTTTAGGGGTCGCCACAGCAAATCATCTGTTTCCACCTAACTCTGGCCTCAGTATCCTCTACTCTTGCACCAATTACCTTCATGTCCTCCTTCAGCACACCCATATAACTTGTCTTTGGCCTTCCTCTTGCCCTCTTGCCTGGCAGCTCCATCTCCAACATCCTTCTACCAATAAAACTACTAGCCCTTCTCTGCACATGTCCAAACCATCTCAATCTGGCTTCTCTGACTTTGTCTCCAAAACAACCAACCTGAGCTGTTCCTCTGATGTGCTCGTTCCTAATCTTGTCCATCCTTGTCACTCCTAAACTGAACCTCAACATCCTCCTCTCTGCTACTTCCATCTCTGCCTCGTGTCTCTTCCTCACTGCTACAGTCTCTAACCCATACATCATAGCTGATCTCACTACTGTTCTGTACACCTTTCCTTTGATTCTTGCTGACACTCTTCTGTCACACAACACCCCTGACACAACGTCGAACTGGACTGTTGACACCACCAGCTGCCTGATTGATATTATTACTTTGCTTTGAAGCTGCTGTAAACTTTCCTCAAATGATTTAAAACCACTCGTCAGTAAATAATTTCCCATATTCTTCTAAGACCAATGTTGTCTTTTGCTGCTGTTGGCTCAGAAATGCTTGTTTCAATCTGTTTCAATTTAAATACATTTTAATTGCAAAGCTGCTGGCCTTCAACATTATACTGTGCCTAACTTCAAGAATTTACAATTCCCTTTTTTTTTTTTTTTTTTTTTTTCTGTTGTAAGGATTGTACAAATGTTATAATACTAATTCAAAGTGTGTTAAAGTTATCTGTCAAATGTATTTAACCTGCATTAAAAGGAGATTTAGGGGAAAAGTCAGATATGTAAGGGAAATGTCAACTATAGACATCTGTGAGACAGCCTGATGGACAGAGGGGGCAGTAGTGAGCACCCATGAACTTGGCATACTCTGTGCATGCACTTACAAGATGAAAAGTTGAAGCCAATGAACTCTTGAGTTTAGACTTTCTCATAATGAGTATAAAAGATGAAGACACAGAGTTTGCAGGAATACTCGGGAAAATGGTGGTAAACCAGAACTTTGAGCGGAGAAAAGACTTACGCTTTGAGTAGCAACATCAGACTTAATTCTGCATTGGTTGAGTTCTGTTTTACTTTATTATGAAGGCTATGCTTTATAATAAATATTTAAAAAGCAATTTCTTACAATAAATCTAACTTATTGCAATTACTGACTATCAAGTTGTTTATTTAACATGTTTTAAGGCTTTGAGATACAAAAGTTTTGAGAGAACAGACCACAAATGACCAAGTGTTAAGCAACTAAATGCTTAGGACTTAGGGCAGATTCCACTTATTTAACCTAACCTGAGAATGACAAATAAAAAGGTTGAAAGTGTAAAGAAATAATTGAACACCATAAGTCAATAGTGTTTTAATACTAATAGTGTCAAAAGCTGGACTTTTACAAGAACTACATAGTGTTAAATATAACACTCAAAGAGTAGAGTCAACACTTGCCAGTAACATCAACTGACATGTTAATTAAACTCTCCTGGTGTTAATTTAACTCTCCCTCTGATGATTAAACTCTACCAGTGCTGCATTTAATCACTGGTGCTGTTTTTCTATAGGTCAAACTATTGACTCCCAGAGTGTTGGTTTAACACTTCAAACCTTGGTGTGTAAGATGATACCTCTGCAGTTGTTCCTGGCTGCAAGAATTAAGAAAGCTAATTAAAGAAGTCAAATTTAACTTTTGTAATCAGCTAAACAAACAGGTCCCAAATCCAATATAACAACTTTGAGTAGTGTTGTTATTTGAAAACCAATTATTGGCATTTATTTAGTCTTTTTAAATAAAACAGAAATAAGCTATGTTGATTGTGACGATTACTTTACTTGTAATTGCGAATATCAAAAATTGGGTTAAAAGTTTAAGTCAGTTTTGTGGAACACCACAAGGTGGCACAAGAGGATGTAAAGAGTTGCGACTACTTTGCACTGATTATTTTAAACCTCATTTTGATCAAGAAATGATGCTCTATTCCTTCATAAAAACCCTGCTTTAAATGGCAATCTATGACAATACAAAAGAATAACATGTGACGTACATAACAATTGTGTAATCAGTTGTACAGAAGGAAGTGATTTTCCTTCTCATAATAGTAGGCAGAGCACTTTGGGAAATGTTTCAGTAGGCTAATGTATATACTGTAACCTGCCTACAAAAAAAATGTTTGTTTGATAAAAACAAACAAAAGTATGGATACATTTCTGAAAGCTTCATTGCAGCAACCTACACTAATATAAAGGAAATCCACACTTCTGGTCCTTTTTTATTCTTTTTTGATGCTGCCTTCGGTCTTCAAAGTACAAGTAAGCAGCTCTTTCTGCAAGTCTAATTTTGTGTTCTCCTTAAATGTAGTCATGGAGTCCTCCCAAATGAGGTGTCCACCTCGAATCAGGTTGAGGCTTGCTGTAAACTAATCACTCTTAGACCACACCAGGGATAATGATTCTAGGTTTAATCCTTCACTGTCACTTTAAGCTCTTGGAATGGCTTGTTTCTAAACTTTCCTTCTCTGTATCCTCTTTTTTTCTGACACAGTTGAATACAAAGTACACGTGCAAACTGTGGGTTGGCTCATATAGCCGACTTGTGCTTTCTGCTTTCAATGATATACGTTCCCTCTTCTCATGCCAAAGATGTATGACTGCATAGCTCTTTTAAAATGTTTTTTAACAAACACTTATCAAATGAAATAGCTTGATTAGAAAATGGTTTGAGATCCCGTCTGTACAGTTTTAAACAAGGTTCAGTTCAGTTTCTAAGAAATTCTTCAATAATTTCAGTTGTCCTGGTTATGTGTGATTTGTTCTTGTAAAGCAGATTTAGACTTTTAGTAGTATCTGATCTGTATTGTACCTTCACTCAAAATTGTTATGTTAATTAGCGTGCGAAAAAACTGGTCCAACCCAATATCTCATTAAATATTTTGACAGTTGCTTGCAGAATCACACAGCAGGTCGAACAAGGTCTTTCAAAACCTCAAACTGGATCTCAAAATTAAAATCAGTCTTTATTTTGGGTGAACAATGAAAGGTGAATACAAAGGTTTCCATGTAAGATCATGAAAGTATTTCTATTTGAACATTTTTAAATCTTAAAACATATTTTTACTATTTATTATTTTACTAATTACTATTATTATTGTAATTATTATTATTTTACATTGTTTATTTAGCTATTCAAGTTTGAAAGACTTTTTCCATGGTTTTCATTTACTTTCTGAATATACATTTATCCCTGACAATTCTAGTTTTAAAACAATTTCCTTGAAAAAATATTCAGACATATTTAGATTCCATGTGTTTTTTATAATAAATTTCATAAATAGTTCAGTTAGTACATAATTCATATTAATATATAATATCAAACTTTTTAAGCATTTTTTTATTTTAAATGTGTTTATAATATGTTTGTTTATTGATTTTTAATATATATTTGTTATTCATTACAAACACATCACAAACTTTTTTTTAGGAAGTATCATCTAATTCTGTACTTTTTTCTTTCGTTTCTTACCTTCCTCTTCCCCCTTTCTTCTCCATCTTTAATAGCCGATTGTTCCCCAGCTTTTCCTAAATGAAACAGTCATGGAGCTGCTAAAAAGTTTTGGTATGTGCATCAAACTTATGTATTACTTTAATTTGCATGATTCACATCCAAAGTTATATTATCTAAATAAAAATATCCCAAATTCCACTTAATGAAACTTTTAAGAGGTCATTTTATTTAGATGAAATGTTGCCGTAACTGAAAGAAATCACAATTAAGTTTATAGGTCTTGGAGGTTTAGAGTCATTGAATCCTGTGACAGGCTTCGTAACCCGGAACAATCCTGAACATAAAGCTGCTTCAGCAATCAACACTCAAACAATAAAATCCAAAATATTAAAAACTCACAAAATAATTTGCGGTTTATTGTCGCACAAAAAAAAAACATACATTAAACAGGCCACAAATAGATAGCAATTTAACGGACGTGAAAGATAAGACAGATCCTCTCCTTTTGCCCTCTCATACAATCAGACTACGTATGATACAGCTGATGTACATACACAAAGTTACTGGAATGCGTTGGATGAAAGAACTTTTATATGCTTTTCAGTCGATTTTTGCTGTATTTTTTTTTTTTAGATAAGATGACACGGTCAATTCCACAAGTAAAATCTATTCATAGAGAAGCATCAAAGCACCTTTTGGTAACCAGAGATCATGGTCAAAAATGGCTGACCTCCTAAAATATGTACAAAAATATAAAATGTAAATAAAAATACAAACAAATTGTTTTTAAAGTACTTTTAGGAAGCTTTGAAGTCTCTGTTTCTACAAAATCTGCCATTTGGTGCATTTGAACATGGATGCTGTCTCTACTTGATGATGACCACGATTTTCCTCCCTGATGAACATGTTAAGGACGGGAGGGATGAGAAGATTCCCAGCAGAGCTTATGCATCAGTCTTTTGTTTCTTGGTTTCAACATCATCCTGAAGAAGAAGAAAAAGAAGAAGTAGAGGAGGAAGAAGAAGAAGGAAGAAGAAGAAGAAGAAAATGAAGAAGTAGAAGTTGAGGAAGAAGTAGAAGACAAAGAAGAAGAAAAAGAAGATGAAGAAGTAGAAGTTGAAGAAGGAGTAGAAGATAAAGAAGAAGAAGAAGAGGAGGAGGAGGAGGAAGAAGAAGACGAAGAAGAAGAAGGTCGAGCGGAGTTAAAAACACTGCAGCTTTTTGATCAGACTGGTGTCTAAAAGAGCTTATTTAAACAATAAACTAACATCATCATCATCATCATCCTCCTCGGCGGCTCTTTTACCCGTGCCCCCTTCAGCCTCTTCATCATCGTCATCATCATCCCCTGTAATACAGTTCATAAATCATTTTTAAGTTTTTACCTGCCTTGCTATGTTTGAATCAGTCGTTTAACTTTTATTTCGGTATACCTTCTCCATCGTCTTCCTCATCTTCATCCACATCCTCATCTTCGTCATCTACTTCATTTTCTGGATCACCATTCTCCTCGTTTTCCTAAAAATAAACAGCAAATATCCAGTTATCTGTAATAAGGTGCCCTTGTAACAATGCAAACACAACTTTGTGGGAACGTACCACATTTCCATTTGCAGGAACATCCTTTCCATTCTCTGTTTCCTCAACCTGCTTCTTTTCTTTGAGGTCCTACGCAAATAAACAAATGTTTGAATGCTGTTAATATTTTTGGTTGTCAAATACATTCATTTAAACTGCCTCTTTTTTTACATTTGCTCTGATGTCTTTAAAAGGAAACATCGAAAAACAAGTGAGACTCTTGTTTTTACAAGAGCAAATTAGTATACAGTGAAAATAACTTTGAGGTATTAAAACAGCTGTTTTTTTTTTTTTTAGAAAAATACACATGTTTATGTATAATTTAATTCAGATTTTATTTGTCACATACATATACATACAGAGTATGACATGCAGTGAAACATTTTTGTCCAACCTGTAAACATTGAGTTACAAATTAAAACCAATATTACAAATATTGGATAAATAAGAGGGAAAAAATGGAAACAAAATATTATAGAAATAATATACACAAGAACATATAATCAAAAAGTTATATAAATATATACATCAAAATACAATACAAATTTTTAAATCTATTAAAAATTCAATAACTAAACTCCCTTTCGTGTCATCGGGAGTTACACAGTGAAAGAGTTAAACCGCTTCCTCCGCTTTCATCTCACATTTAAAACGCGACAGATGCTCTCTCTTCAGTGATTGGCTGACCGTCTCTTCTATCCCCGCCTACTCGAAGAGCCTTTGAGCTGTTGTAATTCGATACGCCGATGGCGTTACCGCTAAAGCACGCTGTAGTTCCGTTTATCAACAACAACATCAGCCCTGCTGAAGACACGCCCCCTAAAAAACTACAACTCCCAAACCACAATTAGTTCTCGTTAAGATTGAACCAATAAGCGCGAACTTGTTCAAAGAGAGGCAGGATCCATAAACCCAGAAAATAGATGTGTGTGTGTGTGTGTGTGTGTGTGAGAGAGAGAGAGAGAGAGAGAGAGAGAGAGAGAGAGAGAGAGAGAGAGAGATGTAACAATAGCGCGGCATTCGGGCCTTTGACATTACTTTATTGTTCAAGGACTACACCATTAAGGAAATCAATCGAGGATAACCGTTATTATAAATGGGGTCTCTGAGAGGTCTATAACGCCCACGTTGCATCCTGGTTTAGAACTGCGAGAATGTTCTTCACGGAAGAACTCGCTGATATTCATACGTGTATAAGTCTCAGCTATGAGGTGGTCACTGTCTTCATCACGCCTTCTCACACCCTCAGCATTACCCATCACCCCTGAAGTCAGCGAGCCGTGCATGATTCATGAAAACATATGCCACTATTCAGGGCTCGACGATACCGACCCTCAGCCACCCCGCGCGGGCTGCACGCCTTCGGTCAGGCTCGGGAATCACCTCTTTCAACAACAAACTCACGATTAAGCTCCAAAAACCAACCCGGCGGGCGGGAGAAGAGAGACTGACTCTTGAGGACAAGCGCGAGAGGAGAGCCGAGAAGCTTCGCGTTGGTGTGATTCTAGAGCAGCCGAACACAAGATATATTCATCCATTTAAAGCGAAGCGAAAACACAGCGCGTTGAAAAGAGAAGAAGTAGAGGCACGAGAATTAGACTTAACAGCAGGATAGGTGAGCCTCGCGCCCGCCTCCTGGACGGATGCTCCTGAGTTGGTGTTTGGCGCGCGAGCGACAGCCGGAGCTGGCTGCGAGAGCTGCATCCGCTGCGGGGAGCCGCGACACGATTACCGCCAGCCTGATGCGCTGCTGCACAGGAATCCTCTCCTGCTTCACATAGACTGAACTAGACGCGTTTGCCCAAAATGTACAAGACCGACTGAGACTTTTATGTGGGGTTTATTAAAATAAAGCTCTCCGTGAATGGTTTCATCAATATTGCACGATGAACTCCCAATTTCAGGAACCACAACTTGAGCAAACTCACAAGGCACCACTTAAAGCACGCTTAGTGATTCGTAAATATGAAGGTTTTATTTTATTTTTTAAACATTTTTCTCCGTACACCTCAGTAACTGCTCAAGACTCATAGCTCGTTCGAGCGCTGATGCGCGCGGGCAGAATGAGGAATGATGGGGCTCCGGGAGCCACGGCAGATCCCGCTGCGGGTTGAATTGGGGATCAGTGCTCCCGAACTCCGGGAGGAGTCTCCGGTCACAGCGAGAGGAAACTTCAGTAGCAACGCTCAGCAGACCAGAAGCGCTGGTCTCTGCGCGAACGAATCTCACTGTACTTCAAGGGAACCGAAATCCGTCTCCAAAAACAGCGCAAAAATGATTCAGAATTCTGCGCGAAGAATCTTCCAGCTCTTTACCCATCATCACCACACAGGAAGTCTTCAAAGTAAGACGTTTAGAGTAGAGATCCAGTAAAACGCTATGATGATTTCTCAAATTCCACAAAAGTAACAAGCTTCACACAAATCAAGAAGCTCTGAATCTTCTCTGAAGTAGCGTTACCTTTGCGGAGACTTCCGAGCTGGTGTCGACTTTTGTGTCAGCCATCTTTCCTCGGTGTTAAGAATATGATAGAGTCTCGGGAAAAGAATATATTGACTAAAATGTAAGTTTTGAATGAAGAAAAAAGACTATTAAGCGTCTCGAGCGCGCTCGGATGGGAAAGCTGGTAATATAGACTGTGGGCGGGGCTTGAAGGCTGGTGCATTTTAGTGATTGGTCAATATGGGAGAAGTCAAACGTTTTTATTGGTTGCTACGGAACAAAAGACAGCTTTTCTTCGATTCAGACACCGCCTTCAGACCAGTCTCCGTCTCTTTTACGTGTGGAATAACTGTCCGTCATTGTCAATCTCCCATTGATTGATGATCTGTATGGGTTCATCAATATAGTAATTTTTAAAACCACATTGTAGGAAACAGTATACTTAAGGTATACTTACCTTAAAGTATTATATATATAAATACTACATTTCCCAACTGTCACACAGTAGTTGACAT
This sequence comes from Danionella dracula, assembly GCA_900490495.1. NCBI lineage: Eukaryota > Metazoa > Chordata > Actinopteri > Cypriniformes > Danionidae > Danionella > Danionella dracula. The sequence continues at coordinate 3,735,497 of UELW01000996.1, forward strand.
CCATGATTAATGGTGTCTTTCTTTCGTTAGCTCTGTTTTTTTCTCTCAAAAATATTTTCAAGATGAATAACACATAATAACCACAAAATGTATTTTACTATGTGTTCCTATTTTATTTTTATACCGTGTTTAATATAGTTACAGTATCCTCAAACTTGTATGGATAGTGTAAAACTAGCTCTCTCTGAAGAAAGGTCACGCTCTGTGAATACAATATTGCAGCAGTTCGTGAAAGCTGGCCCACTCTAACGTTGAGCGACAGGTCAAAGACACACCCCTTTTACAGATTTTTTTCCAGGAAAAACCCACAGCTAATTTTGCAGGCTGATTAATGATACCTGGGATAGTGCAACGTGTAAACTAAATGTTTTATAATCAACTAAATGTTTGTTTTATAAGTGCCGGTATACTATTTAGAATGGCAGAACGGCGAAGGTGTACCTTTTTTCCCTCACAAACATGGTCGACTGAAAGGCCATGTTGCGTCTTAAAAGTCTCCTCATTGGGTGATTGGACCGAACGAACACAGACTTGACGCTTTGCGCGATTTCATTGGACAATTCTCTCGTCAATCACTAGAAGCGCCGCTTGTAATGCACTGAAGAAAACATGGAACTGGAGTATGCTCTCTTCCTTCGTTTTCAAGGACAGATAAAAGACGGTAGCTCAAAAATGCTCGTCAGTGGATTGCTCATATGTATCGCGCGTATATGCACACGTTCATTTAAAGAGACGGCAAACAAAACCTTTGATTTTTATTCGAACAACGTTTTAAACGGTGCTGGATTGCCTGCGCGGGAGATGTAAACACATGTCATATACGGATCACACGAAGGTTGAATCATAATGCTGCAGCGTTTCGTTACGTTATGGTCTTTAAATTATTATGCAAAACCCTACATCGGCCGACTTGTCGTTCATAGACTTCTTTTATTTTTATTATTAAGTGCACAGATGTTAGAAGAAATTCGGGATCTTCCAACAAAAAAAACTAGCCAACTTACCTACCCGACAGCTGTAAAAACATTATAACAATTGTCTATTTGAGTTCAATTGCACGACTTAAAATGGCATATCAGTGAGAAGATCTGGAATTGTGTGCGACTCCCCCAAGATCATAAAACAAAACTTCACACATATTCCCTACTCGCTCTCTCTTGCTGATAAATCTCCGCGAACCCAAGCAGCTCCTCGATCAAACCGCGAGGGGGCTTTGTCAGTGATCTCTGGCATCTAAACGGAGTCTTTTCCTGTCTGCAGCAATAATAACCAATCTGGAAACCACCCTGCTCCCTCCAGTCTGAAATAGCTGGTCATGTGATCTTGCAGAGCCCCAAGGGCCCAGATCCATATGTTTGTCTATAGAATGGTCCTGTTCTCTATTGTTGATATGAATTCAGAAGAGACAGGTGGTCTGATTTTTTTCATCCACTGGGTATAAGAGTTAAGAGTAAATGTTATTATATTGTAATATTTATTGTGAGTAGTTAAGCTATATCATTGTTTTGGCTGTGATGTAGCTCCTGTTTCTTGACCATCAATTAATTGATGCATTCATTGTGTATAGCTGCTATTATCTTGTAAGGTAATTGTATTTGTGTTGTATGATTTTTTTTTTTCAACCAAAATTAGTTTTCATCAAACTTCAGTCTGACCCAGAATTGCATGAGTATAAATTAAATAAATGTGTGTAAATTAAATATATATGTGTGTGTTATTCAGTTTAGAGACATAAAAGAATAGCAAAACCGGTCCTGGAAAAAAGCTGATGAGGTGTAATGTTAGACTATTAAAACTTACAGTCACAATATAACATCTTGTATACGGAAGAGCAGAGTAGCACACCAAACATTCCTCTATTATAATATGATGTTTGTTAAAATAATACAATTAAAACTTTCCTCAGAACCTTTGTCCCGCTAGAATTTTCAAAGGTTAGAGTTCATGTATGATACGGGAGAACAGACGCCTAGCCTGCAGCCTTTCCCTCGCTCTCATTTCTTATTCTTCTTTAAAATTAGCCACCACCCATCCTTCAACAGCCGATCCCACAGTTTTCCCAGAGCTGAGATAAACTGTAACCAGTGCTTTAAACTCATAGTATATTGACTGTCTTTCACTCCCACTTTCCTCCTCAAAAACACACTGGAACATCCTCAGTTTATGGCATGCCCTGCTTGGTTCATCTTCTTTGATGTTCTAAAACAAAAACATGTTAGTAAAATTGACAACATTTATAACAAAAAAATAAGGACAAAACTAAGGCGAGTCTACTCCAGTCTGTAAGTGGCTAAAACTCATGATGGCACAGATGAGTGATTACATCCATGAGACGGCAGTCGATGAGGCAGAAATCAATGCGCAGAGCATGACCCCATGACCCTGAGCTCTGCCATCTCTGTCTGTGAGCTGTAAATGTAATTGAGCGTGCCAAAGGCTTATTCCAGTTGTTTAATCATCATCGTACATACATGCTTTTGAAACTACTACTAAAAGCATGAATTAGGTAAAAAAAGGGACCAAGATTTGAATTTTTTTTAAATGGTGGGTGATTCACCCAAAAGAGCATCTATTATAGATTTTTGAAAATGACCTCTCCTGTGGTGTGAAACCTAGCTCTAAGTTTGAGGAACACTGAGGTAAAGTTTTGAATGTGAAAGTGCATTGTGTATTAAGAAAAAGCTGATTTGAAGTAGCTGAAATGAGTCCCTTTTAAAAGCCAATCTTTTAGTCAGAGTCGTTTGTACTACCCCCCTCCCACCTACATCATTCATCCATGCTGAGAACTCTTCCCCCCAAACATCCATATAAAGGCTCTCCAAAAGGGGAAGCAGCGTTATGCAAGCCTTTCACAAAAATTAGCATGTAGGAACGGAAAAGTTTAAAGTTTATCTGTGTCTGCTGGAGACTGAATTTATTCTTTGTGGAGAAACAGAACTGGAACCATATTTTAACTCAGGACTTTGAATGCTGAACATAATCACGATGAGCCTCAAGCTTCTCTGGTGAGCTAGATGCTAACTCTTTGTTCTAACGTGGGCAGTTTGATTTTGACTTTAAAAGGATACTTGTTGCTTTATGTTGTGTTTCCGGTACTTTGTTTATTAGTTTATAAGTTAGTATGTTTCTCTCATACTAAAACACTATGAAACCGGCCCAGATAGAGCTCAACTCCCTAAAAAGCTCTGATTGCGTCTCGTAAGGGTTTAGCGCGAATGAGTCACAAAACAAATACGATAAAATGAAATGCATCTTATAATTTATGTTGTGAGAGTCCATGCAGAGAAGACTGAGCTGATTTGATGGGTACGGCGGTTCGAATAGTGCAGTGTAGTGGTCCAACCAATCAGGAGCTTCCTCTAGTTGCCACGCGAGGGAAACATGGAAACCAGCAAATGGTGGAAGGCAGAGAGGAAAAACGAGTGAGTAGACTATTTCTAGCATCCATTCAGTAAGATTCCATGCGTTTCCCAGTTCCATTGGCTTATGGCCACACTGTTTAATAAGGTAACTAATGAAGAAGCAAACGGTTATTTGAGTGTGTGGTTAATATGATATCTGCCAATAGTTTGTTTTTGCTGATATATTGAGAGAGAATCACCCCTGGAAAGTTAAGGTCTATCTTGTATAATAGTCAGAGATCCCCCAGCATTTCTGTGACCACTGATCACTGCTTCCTGATTCCAAAAAAAAGATTCTGACCTCCTCTAGCACTATAAAGTTTAACCTTTTGTCATTTTTACTAATCAAGTCTTCTTCACAGATCCCTTATAGCACTCTGATCTCTGTTGTACACTGAGCTTTCAAATATCATTGAACTTCTTCTCGTGGATCATCTTAAAAAACGTGTTTCACTTTTTTGTTTCACAGGTACCTACCTCTTAATGCCTTCCTTTAGGGACTTTCGTCATAGACCTTTGTTTTTGTGGCGGCATGGACTTTTGGACTCGTCACATTTGTAAATTTGTTACAGAATATCCCTATCCTTCACCATTGTATCCATCACTGAGTGTGACTCTAATAGCCATTTTGGCATGCATTTACAGTATTACCTCACATTAATAGATTTCATAGCCATGAGAATCACAATAAAGACTTGATCAAATTTATTGACAAAACATTTACATGCTTAAAACTAACATTCTAGTCGTTAAATGTTGTTAGATCACTTTCAGACAAAACTAAGTAACAAGCATACTGTAAGTTGTCCTATGAATTAAGCTAAGTGTTATGTGAAATCTTTTTGATTGTTTAACTGTTTCTCCAAAACCGCAAATCCCTCAGAGTGTCCTGGTGTAGCTCAAAGAATGATAAGAACTTAATCAGTAGCATTGTTGGGTGCTGTTTACATCTGTTGGTAGTTTGAGCTAAGTGCTGGTAGATGTGAGCCTCACTTCCTTCCTCTCTGATGCTGTGAATAAGTACAAAACAGCTACACCGGCTTGTGATTTGTTGGCAGACTGTGCTTATCTAAGTGCTGTAGTGTGCAGTGATATCACTGGCCAAGAGTTTGCACCTTTTGTGCAGTATTTACTCAGAACTTTAACTTTGTTACACTTGATTGTCTCATACTCATATCCTAACATTGTAATGTCTTCATCTATCTTTTGACTTGTTTTTAAGCGTATGAATGGTGACCGACCAATTTGAGTGAATTTTCCATTTGAAACATATACTTGACATGTTTCAGGGGCTCCTCCTACACAAAGCTAAATCTGCTGTGGAAGCCTAGGTGGCACTGATGTGCAGTCAGGACCAACATGAATAAAGTAGCACAGCTTGCAGATGAACCCTTCATTCAGCTTTTACAGCAGGACTCTGGACAAGCAGTGGACTGGAAAGCTTCTGTTTTCAAACTGCCTGTGACTTGGTACGGTAACTGAACTTTTAATATATAGTATGTTTATCATAAAGATTTCAAACTAGTTGAAATCAAAACCGTTCAGACTAAATAGAAATATAACATGACATATAGCTGTATTTATAACTGTTTTTACCTATTTTATCAAGCATTAGTTAAGTTATTTTTAAATGTGTTTATTATTGTTTGACAAATTGTTAAATTTAAAAAGTTCTTGTTAATATATGTTTTAATGCAAAAATGTTTTTATTAATGCATGCAGTTAAAATAAAGCAATTCATGGAGAGTGCAAACTTCGTAATTTTTGTAAAACATTCCAAGCATAACATAATTGTAAATGAAGACATTAAGTTTTTTTTTTTTTTTTACTATTTTCTAACAATAAATGAAAGAAAAAAATATATATGAGCAGATTTTATCCCTTGTGATGGATGTGTAGTGGAAAATAAATAACCCGAAAATATCTCTATCTCTATGTCTATCAAACCTTTTCTATACAAATTGTTCTGAAAAATATGAGGAGATTGAAGGGGGTTTAAACATTGTGAACAATTTTGCAATCCTCCTTTTTTGCAATCCAGGCAATAGTTCAGAGTATAACAAACAGAAATCTAACCAAATGTTAAGGATTTGCCAAAGAGGTGTGATTTTAATACATTTCCAATGTTAAATTTTAAATACGTAGATTACAATTAGATCAAATCAATCCAATTTGTTAGTCTACAGTTAGACTTGTTGGTGTTATTAACCCAAAACAGTAGACTATTAACTCAAGATGAATCTTTAACATGAGTCAGTGAACAGACAGTTAATAATCCTCTACATCAAACAACCTAAAATCCTTAAAGCAATCAGAGTGTGTAAAAAAATAACCCCAACTCATCCAGCTCTCCTTCAAGAAACTACTCTCTTCATCAGCTCGGAATATTGTCTTGCTTTACTAACTCAATCTACTCTGCTCTCTACTGGAGAGCAGTGAACACAATGCTAAAACAGCTACGAGCCTCAGATTTATTGTTCAATCGCTGTATAACCAAACAAATACATATATAAATGATTAAGTAATCAAATGTAAATATGCAGCTTATGCATTTTAATGTTAACTTATATGAATACATATAAACACTCACATCTCACCAAGCAGTTGACAGCAGATGTATGAGAATGTGTGGGTGATGATACGGCAGCAGGATATGAACATCTGCTGTCTCTCGACACTAGCAGCTCGTCTCCTTGGCAACTTTGGGAACAAGGTGCAAAAACAGTCACATGCTCTCTGTTTAAAGAGCGATCTCTCATTAGGGAATAGACCACATTTTTGTACTTGAGTGAACATGTGTGATGGTGTGTCTGAGCAGCTCTGTGAAGTGATCTAACAGATCCGCACACTCCTTACTCCAAGATGAGTGTTAGCAAACAACAGAGTGCACTTAAACTGATGCCTGAGGTCAGTCAGCTAGAAATAATGAGAAAATGTGCAGCTTGTGGGGGAAAGCGATGAAACGTCCAGAACAAGAAGACAGCATCTCACATGTGTTTCACAAACCACTGGATACATTTGATTGACACAAGCAAGGGACAAGGTGCTTAAGTCACAAGTAGACAGACCAAAACTTGTAGCATTTAAAAAAAAAATCCCATGTAAACACATTAGTGCTCCTGGAAATGTACTGGTCCAATCAGTAGAAGAATCAGGGGTAGAATACTAAACGTAGAATTTCTATATACAAGAGTAAATAATGCGGGCTGCCACATAACCGCTATTTCTTATGGATATGCATATATTAGAGCACCTACACAGAAAGGAGTTAACGAGAGTAGAGCAAGCCTGAGCTACACAAAAAAAAGCCAGTCAGTTTGTTTCAGTGAAAGTAAGTAAGGAAATACTTATGTAGCTTAAAGGTAAATTCTAATGCAAGAATTCAAGTCATTCAAGCCATAAAATAGAAACTTTGGCAAAATCAACACCTGTACTCCCTGATGATACACTCATTGTACTTCTGCCCTTTCTCTTAAATTCTATAAGGTCACAGAGGTCCGCTGCTGTTCTCTAGAAGTTTTAGGAGGTGCACCCTGTCTTAAATCGATTTCTGAGACATTTTTACTCAACCTCGACTCCACTCCACCCTCTCATCCACTCCATCTGAGCCACAAATCATCCTGACATTTTTTTTCAAGTACCTGAAGTACCAGGAGGATCTTAAACAAGCACCAGGCAAAACCTCCCACAGTCAGACTTGAACTTGCAACATTAAAAAGCATAAAAAGCAAGCTGATTGGCCTTTTCAGGAGGTATTGCCCAAAGGATCCTTTTTGCCTCTAGTGAGGGCAGAATAATGTCTGAGCAGGCACTGTGCTTACAGTGAACGAGGGAAGATTTTAAGTGTCCATAAATATCCATAAATATATTCTCAAGTGACAAGTGTCCATAAATATAAAGTAACAAAAAAGGACAAAGAAATTTGGAGGACTTTTTAAAATATAAATGACAGGTAAAAAAAAAAACACAACTATTACATTGTTATTTTAAAGCCATCAGGTTCAAGTCCAACTCTTTCAGCTTTCAATAGATTGTACCAAGATGAGCTTTGCACAACTCATTCATTCATTCATTCATCTTCATGTCGGCTTTATTCCCTTTCGGGGTCGCCACAGCGGAATGAACCACCAACTCACTGGCATATGTTTTACGCAGCGGATGCCCTTCCAGCCGCAACCCATCGCTGGGAAACATTCACACACACATTCACACTTTAACACTATGGGCAATCGTTCTTATTCAATTCACTTATATCGCATGTCTTTGGACTTGTGGGGAAACCGGAGCACCCGGAGAAAACCCACGCGATCACGGGGAGAACATGCAAACTCCACACAGAAATGCCACCTGCCCCAGCCGAGCCTAGAACCAGCGACCTTCTTGCTGTGAGACGACCGTGCTACCCACTGCGCCACCGTGACGCCCCTTTGCACAACTCTTCTCCTGCATTTCATCATACTGTTCAATGTTAACACCGATGATGGTATAATAAACCCCTGAGGGGAACTCATGGAAACGGGGCATGGCTGATTGTCAGTAGGGAAATTAAGCTGGTTGCTGTCTCTGTAACAAGAGCCAAAAGCAAACTGCAAGTTATTTTAACTGAATTTCCTTTACACAATGTCTAGCAGAGCACAACACAAATATGTATGCTTAGATGGGCAATTTCATAGGATACCAAGATCTGGTGATCTGTCTGACTACAAAAAGGTAATTTGTTAAGAGGAATTAAGTTGAAATTTGGTTAATTAGGAGTATTGGCTACCAATGACTTTCTATCTTAATGCTTATTTGGAATCATGGTATTTCCTTCTTATACAGGAACTGGAATTAGTTGGACAAACTAGTAGTTTTATGCTGATTTTTGATATTTCATTATCATCTCTGCCAGAGCAATACCATCTCTGATTATTTTAACATAAAGTCATTTTATTCCTTTATAAATCCATCCGCTCATATTCCAGCTATTCAGTTTTTAATGCTATTATGCTATTAGAATAACGTCTCTTCTGTTCATTAATCTATTCTGAACCTGAGTTTAGAGCTTCAGAACTGGATTACAGCTTATCCGTGTCAGCGGCTGTAGCTTCCACACAAAGCCTGAAGGCCCCTGCGCGTTCTTCAAGCAGGTCAGAATTCACCAGGAACACTCCAAACTGGAAAAGTGGAATGGTGGAGGAATATCTGGTGCTTCAATCCTCTTTCAGATGCTGCAGGAGATGTACTGGTCCAACCAAACAGCAGAAGATCCATTGGAAGACAACACAAATTACAAATGCTCAATATAGAAGCGAAGAAACAAATATATGATCACCCCATTTAAGATCACTTAATTTCCAGCCTATCAACAGAGCCTCGCTTCAGTGTGCTTACTGCCTCAGTGACATGTTTTGACTAACTCATGAAGTGCTGTTCCATCCCACACATACCAGTCTCAAGACCTTGTAACATACTTTTGTTCAAAGTGTGGATATTGAGGCCATTTGGGTCTAAAACGGACGCATTTCACTTCTTCCAATAAATGACACAACAGTATTTTTTTCTCTGTTGCGTGAGTTTTACCAGCTCACTTAGAGATCTTTTAAAATCATTCCTGCATCTTGCTCTCATCCATGTCTGAAGCCATTGAGTATTATTCATCTTTCAGGAGGAATTCAGTCATGCGGTGGGAAGAAGGATTACAAGGACCCTAAAGGGCAGCACCTATTGTGACTTGATCCAAGAAAAGCGATGTTTTCAAAAATAAAATATGGCTCTCTCAGTCACTATCCAAACCTCTTTCACTAACGTGGTGACTTTAGTCTTGACCTCTCTGAACTAGTAATCAATGTGCTTGTAAATGTCTGCAGTGGATGAGTGCTAATGGCTAATGTAAACTCATGAGTGTTTTTTTTAACTACAAAAAAATTGTAAAGAAAAAAAAAAAGGTTTTGGTCCCTAGATTTCGAGGAGTGCTCACAGTATTGCGGACATGTAGCTATGGTATTGAGTCTCTTCTTTTGATGTTTTTTCATGTTGGAAATGAAAAATATACAATGCTACTGCATATTTTATTGCAGTATATATCATAGAATGAACTTTGGATAGTTTTAAGCACCATGACAAGCCAGTCATTGCAAAATATACAGCGAACTCCAAAATAAACGCAAGAGCAACTCCTAGTGGAGCGCTTACAAACACAATAGTGTTGTGACCAATCCAACCCCATATCCCTGCGGATGCTATGACTCCCTGCTGCTGAGCTCACTGATTGGCCAAAAAGAAACATAGGCCACTGAGAACTGATACTGAGGTTGTTGGAAAACAAAGGGGGACCATGGCGAGTGAGTTGAGCTAAGCCATACCAAGCAGAGTTGTGTTTTTGCTAAAATTAGCTTGAAAAGCGACAAGTGTTTCAGAACTGTACACTGGAGCACAAATCTCATGCTGAATTCAGCAAGCTGAAGAGGAAAGTTTACTACCCACATCCTGGGTTTTGTTACATCTGCCAAAGCCTAAAATCACTGAACTTATGTCAAGGCTTCAAGATAACCTTTTCACCTAAAGCTCTATTTAAACACGACAACACTAAAGACAGGCAATCTATCAAGGATGTTAAGGGCTGCTCTTTATATTTCAGAAGGGTGAAACATACACACATTGATGCTAAAACGCATTTTATTGATGCTCATTTGCACAAACGGGAATGCAAAATATTGCAGCATTAGTTATTGGTCGTTTTCGTCTCGAGTGATGTTTCATCTTCAAGGTTTCTGCAGGTTTCATAAGCTAAAATCAAAGACTTTTTAAGAACTTTAGAATCAAATTAAAGACTTGTATCATAGCATCAAAACACACTTTTGTTTGCATAATAAACAGTATGCTTCAAAAACCCTAACCATCACCTTTATGTTTTTGAGCATTTATGAAGATTTTCTCAAACTCTGGCAACAATATTTTTTCTATAATTTTGCATTTGCATGAGCCTTTTCTCAAAACGTCACTTTTATGTTTTTGAGGATTTGCAAAAGTTTTCTCAAACTCTGGCAACCCTAACTATGACTTTTATGTTTTTAAGCATGCATTATGTGCATTTTCTTAGACTATGGCAACCCTATAAAATATACTTTAGTATCATATAAATATTAGATTTACAGGGACATCAGAAAAATGTGAACAATTATTTTACAACTAGAACAGTTATTTTAAAACTGTTTAAGGCCTAAAATTCAGACTTTTAAATTAGTCATTTTAAATTTAAGACCCTGCAAAAAAACCTGAACTTGAATAAATATAAGCCTCCTTTTATTCATGTATTTTTCTGTTTTTAACATTTATGTTGCTATTTTTGTTGTCAAGTTTGCTGGGTCGAGGATAGACAAATTGAGATTCACAAATGCAGAATGATGAATGGAGTTAATGCACACACTTTCTTTCTCTCTGTCTCTCTCTCACACACACACGCACACGCACGCACGCACACACACACACACACACACACACACGTACACACACCTTTTTTAGCCATTAAAGTCATAATAAGGTTCTCAACAAATGGTTTATTCTTTGAGTATTTGAGTGGATTACATCGGATTTAAAGTCTTGCATCCACTGTGCCATCGTCCACACAGATGATGTAAGGCAGGCCATGAGCTCAGAGCCAGTTTCAGTGGGAGCTGCTCGTTTGGAACAGATAAAGGTGCTTTGTTTTCATCACTTCCTGCTAAATGACTGGAACATTGTTCCTGTGTTATAGTATTTGCTCACTTAAAGGGAAACTGAGTTTGGGCACCACATTCTACACAGTAAAAGCTGGTTTACCCAGAGTCAAAATAAACTTCCATTAAAATGACTGCATCACATACTGAAACCCGACACTCAAACTGTGAAAGAATGAATGTTCTGTGTTTAGTGTCAGAGTTTGTTAAAACACTATATTGATATTTGGGTTTAGATTAATCTTCAGGATTGTTCATGTTTACTGTTGACATATAATTCAAGACAAAACCTATTTTGAAGAACGTTTCCTGAAAAATACAATAGAAATGTGAAAATGACTATTTGAAGGGAAAATCCCATAATAGGAACGCTGGCCACTGTTGTTTTGCATACCATTTGGAAAATGTATATTTGAAAAAAAAAAAAAAAAAAAGAAGAAAACCTATTTTCTGGTTATGATGCAAAATATAATAATAAAAGAAAAGAAAATAGCTTCACTACTGTAGTTTTCCCATAATCATGCCCCCAAAGCCATGAAGGACATTTTCTATTAAATTAAATATTTAATAACATAACTAAATATAAACTTTTTGTCAAATTGAAGTATATTTATTGTTTTCCAAAAAAGCATTACATCAAGCACTCTTCCACATGAAAAGATAGATTTTTCATTAATGTATTTTCTGACAAGCAGTAACAGTTACTGTGAGAAAACTTCCATTTAAAATTGTAAATGTAACTAAATTAACTTGGAGCCAAAACCTGTACTAAGTTAAATTCTAATTTACACACACAAAAAAAAACTTGTTTTATACAGCAAAATGGGACATTTGTTAAAAAGACCAAGGTTTTGATAAAGAATTGGCTGTTTAGATGATCCCAGAGATACTTTATCTCAGTGTGAGTGTTATTGGTGCTCTATTCAGGTGTATTTGGTCCTACTCTGGATAGAGTTAATTTTACTCTCAAGACTTTACCGTGCAGTTCGCATCTAAATACATGTAGAAGGATCATAAGTTAAAAACAAGCTCCAAAGGTGCTCGCTTTGCGAAACAACCCTCTTTCCCAAAGAGGAAGCAGAGGTCCGTGTCTCAGCAGGGGGGTTTTATGAGCTACCCAAGAAGAACTAGCCAGAAGAAGTGAGTATGCAGGTCAGACAAGCACTTGCACAAAAACACATGGAACAGGATAGTTTAGGATATGTCGTTTTTCTGTGTCTCTGGTCAATTCTCATATTTTATGGTAAAAGTATATTTGTAATAAGCACTGAAATGATTGTATATACGCTGTTTCTTCTAAATAAGACAATCAGAAAATTATTCAGCAGATGAAAAGTTGAACATGAAGACACAATAATAGTTTTGTAGGTTTTTTTCACAAATTTGTGTTATTTTTACCATGAGAAAATGTCATGTTTCTTACATGTTTTAACAACTAACCAAGAGAACATTTCTTTTGGCGTATTATATAAAACGAGCATTACAAAAATAGATATATATTCTAATATGTCATTTTCTTTGTTAGTAAAATGTACAAAAAGTAGGTTGACGTACTGAGAAAAAAAAATAAATTAATAAATGAAATAAAAATTGCCACATAATGGTCGCAAAAAATTGATTCTAACTATTTCCCATGTTATGGATTATGACCAAATATGTGGTATAACTAAAAATAATATCTTTTTATCCAAGAATTTTCGAAATGATCTTATTTCAATAAATGTAAATGTAACTAAATGTGCATTCTAAACGATCTCAAAAGCCACTAAAAGTATTCTGTTGTTCTATGTCACGTTTTTTCAAAAATTGAACCAAAAACCTGTTATAAAGGTTATAAACAGACTTTGTTCTATTTTTCATTTTACATTTTCAATAAAAAAAAAACAAGTTATCCAAATGTAGTAACAAAGTCATATACATTTACTAATATTGTGTCAGCAAACATTAAAAAACATCTTTTTTAAACTGTACCGTTAAGGGCTACGTCTAAGTTATGCCCCAGGAATGCTGCTAACAAGTCTGAACTTGAGTCTCAACACCAGAAAGAACTTCAAGCATGTTAACACACAAGGGGTCTCCTGGGACAAAAGCGATGGGGCTTTCTGTGGATGAAACGATCATGATGAAAGATTGTCAAGCATTCAACAACACAGCCACTCACAAAAGTAGGTTCGGATATAAGAAAACAATCCCTGTAACCCAAACTGGTAAAGTCACCTAAAAATAAAGCGCGTGGAGGTCTATTTCCACAGGGATCAGCTCAGATGAGGTGACCTTTCTCAGGCCAAACCTGTGCTCTGCTTTCCCAACACAAGAAGGACAGTTGCCAAGAGACCATCAGAGGAATACAGAGGATTATTAGACGAGCTCTGCTGTCATCTAGTGGCGAGATCTTCTTCAGTCAGCAAACTCTAACGCAGCAGAGAGGTGCAGAAGAGGCTGCTTGGGTTATTTAAGCAAAAGCAGGTCAATAGTGAAGGTGAGAGGAGAAATACGCATCTTTCAGCACATCCTCAGTAGGTTTCTGCTCTGGTTAACAGAAAAGAGATGAGCTGCCTGAGTTAACGCTGCTGACCAGAGCACCTTCTTCTCACTAATTACTTCTCTCGCTTGCATTAATTACTTCTGTGAAGTGAGCACTGAGGCAAAAACTCTAAGAATGAGCACAATAATCACTTTAGCTTTAATAGATGAAGTCTATTTCGGTATTTATCGATTTAAGAAATAAAGTATGAAATTGATCCAATGTAAGTGTTGAAACAATAAAAAAAGTATTTATTACATGTAGATCAAATGATATTTAATGTAAATTGAACTGAAATTTCTTCAGATAGCATGCACCAATGGAAATGTGCACCATGGAATTCCGGTGAAAGATAATCTCTAAGTCCTTAAAGTAAAAAGTTCTCTTGGAAAAAGGAATGTGTGAGAAGTCTGTAAATATGCATGAAATATAGTGTATTAATAATTCATTAACCACATGGTGTCCACAGCTGTGCCATTCCTGGTCTGTCATAAATACTGAAAGATTTGTTTAACTATTCATTCAGTGCCATAAATCTCATGTAAAATTAACCTCATGTGTTACTGATACATGTTAACAGGTTGAAACACGTGATTTGAAACTAAGACAAAGAACACAAATGTGATAGTGACTGGAAAACAATTAATCCACTTAGAAATGACAATGAGAAACTTTTGATAACGAGTTTATGAATTTCAAAGAAATTTTCAAATTATGATAGGGAATTTGTTTGTTATGGCGAGCCTAAATTTGGGGACACCTTAACCGCAAAGAAACTAACGAAAGGTTGTTACTGCCACCTAGCGGATACTCGACGAAATGCATTTGAATTTAATATTTCATACAATAGACATTATCGCCAAATTAAACAATTGCTTAGCCATAAAAAACTAGGAAATATAAATGAAAGAAATACGAATTCTACACCCCTAGTAATTTCTTATTCAGCTATTTTTCTATTTATCTATTTTATTTTATTTCTTTGTATTTTATTTCACCATATTTATTTAGTGTGGACAGTCTTGCAGTCTGATTGGATGTAACCTAGCAGACTTTACCATTTTCAAACGCAATGATTCACGTACACTGGTTTTAGTCTCAGTATGAGATGAAACAAACATTTTTAAGAAATGCTTTTTTCCCCCCAACTTTAATAAAAGAATGTCAGTCAGGTCACAAGGTGAAGACGACTGTTAGGACCACACACATAATTAGCATACGGGCAAACACAGAAAAGTACAATTTAGGAACTGAACAAATAAAGGCAAATAAATCAACATATTTTGAAAGAAAAAAAGTAAAAATGTCCAGAAATACTAATAATTAAATGTATTAATTACATCAAGCATTTAATCAGGTGTTATTTCATCTATCCGCTGTCTGATAGTTTCATATATTTATTTACAATACTTATGGTCAACAATTAATCTTGTTTATCCATTTTTTTCTGCAAAATATGAATAGATTTTTAGAGAACTATTTCGGTTTCAAACCCCTTTATGCCATTGAGAAATTCATTCATTCATCTTCATGTCGGCTTTATTCCCTTTCGGGGTCGCCACAGCGGAATGAACCGCCAACTCTCTGGCATATGTTTTACACAGCGGATGCCCTTCCCTGCCGCAACCCATCGCTGGGAAACCATTGAGAAATTAATTTTAAAAAGTTTTTTCGTCTCAAATTTGACTCATGAGAAAAAAAAAAAAAACAGCACTGTTGGATAACGAAAAAACTTCCAAAGGTGCTGCAATGTGCTGTCTGCAGCTGTCTTTGTGACCACAAGAGGGACCCCAGATATTTCTGTCCACTGTTTAAAGTTAAACAGATTAGATGCAAAATAGACGTGATCTCAAAAATGTGTCAATGTTAGCGAAAGTATAATCCATTCTGTATTTTTTTACCTGTCACAACAAATAGAATTATATTGATAACTAAATTAAAAGCTGACTAATACATATATAAATCTACCTATGAATTAAGTCATTTAGCTAAAATTAATTTAACTGCATGTAATAACATAATACAGAGGTTGTAAATCATTTATACAGTGCATTTAATGATGTGGAAAGGTGTTTGTTCAAAGATCTTAGAGTCTACACGGTCTAGGTCAACACGATAATGAAGAGCAACTTAACATTGCAACTCATTTGCACCCATTTGCCAACAGCAGAATGACTTGGTTCCACCATGACACACTGTGGAAACCTCGATTATGTGAAATGGCGGATGGAGGAGGCGGACAGGATGGAAACTTGATACAGGGCTCAAACAACGAGAGAAACCAAAAACCTGGAGTGGAGTTTGAGGGCTCACCACGAAGCTTGTCTCTCTCAGATACTAACTCATTAAAATCTCCATTAGAAAATAATCAAGCAGCTCAAACCTAGCTTTGTGCAAACAATAGGTGTGCAGTCATTCCCAGCACAAACACTAAATATTTATTGACGAACAGTAAAATTGACATTTTCTTTTAGATTATGCTAAAAGTATCCACTAGTGATCGACTGTGCAATGTAAAATAAACCACTTTAAGTGCATTCGTATTTCACTTGACATCAACAGGCTTGAATGTTGTGTAGCGATTTTCTACATAGACGTTAAAGCTCAGTTTCCTGTTATCCATAGCTTTCCCACTTTGATTCAGTGACATCTCAAACAAACAAAAAAATCTCTCAAGCTCATTTTCGCAATGGGCCTTTAGACTATTCCCAGCCGTCCCTCCTCCTCCTCCTCCTCCTCCTCCTCCTCCTCCTCCCATCGGCTGGAACAGGTCTCGGCCCATACATGGTCTTAAGTTGGTTAAGAAAGTGCTTAAGGAAGAAGAGATCTGCCATTTAAAGAGGTCTGTGTTTGGAAAGGACTCTGTGTGGACTCTGAGCAGCCCAGCTGCTGTAATCCACCGCTCTCGAAACACTGACTACCAGCGGAAAAGAAACTCACCACAGGGACCCAGAAACTTTAACTACACCGTACAAATCTCTCACCTAATAAAGAGAGCTTAGCTTTCATTTCAAAGAGGTGCTTTTTGAGGTGTGGAGCTGCAGGTACAATGAGTCACATTGTTCTCATGATTTATGAACTAAATTTAACTCACTGACTCACTGTACAGACCTCTGTTGAATGCAATCATTTCACAAGTACACACTTATATTAAAAAAAGACACATGCCGGTTTTATTTTTTAATAGTGCTCTTTAAACCTTTTTTGGTAAAAAATTTTGTGTAGAGAACGATTATAGTTAATACCATCAAGTCTTCAATGGAAAAGGTTTGAGTTTTACAAGAAATTTCATTATATTTAATAACTAAAACCACATGTATTATTATTGAATAGTAAAAAATAGTTTTAATAATGCTATTTTGAAACTTGATGTTAATTTACAAAAAGGCACAACGTCTGTGCAGGCAGAAAGTAGAAACTATTGAAAACGAGAAATTTGTTGGGAATACTGAGGGAAAGGTGTTGAAAAGAGTAAAATCTGTTCCATTACCAAAAACGTTCAAGTTTAAATAGCTCAAAATTTGATGCATAAACCTTTAAGTGCTATCGTTAAAATAAAATCTTCTAAATTAGAAATATTGGTAATTTATCTAAATTACCAGTTATTTTACTTTAAAAGCAATACGAGAGACAAGAAAAAATTCTGAATAAGTAGCTCCTCTGCTGTTGAGTGACAGACAGAAGATTTCACTTTCCTTCGGGATAATGCAATCAAAACTGGTCACCATCACAAAGCCTACTCATTCTTGCCATTACTCATGCTCTGAAAAACACTTTCAATGAGAGAGCAGAAAGATTAGCACCAGCTAGAAGCAGGGCACCAACATGTTACACTATCACTACAAGAATAGATTTGACTTGAGTTGAAATGTTCATCATGACATCATCATTTACATCTTTTCCATTCATGTGTGTATATCCACTCGTGTTTGTGGATATTGTAATATAAATAGAATTAGAAGGAAGACTTCTGGCCTAACATGAAGTAACACAATAAAATACATTGTTTTCTCTGAATGGCCTTTTATGTTACTGTTTACCTGCCTCAATACATACCATCTGAGTACTGCAACACACAGTACCTTATTAAAATTCTTTTGTTCTGACTAAGATTCTGTTATGGCTACAGTAAGCCTGTCTGCGCTTCCTCGCTTTCGAAGGGGTGGCAATGCGTGTGGAAATTCCCCTTCTGAATTATACTGATGACGTATAGGATGTTAAAGTCAAAACTCTAAAGACAGAGGCCCGTTTAATGTGCATCTCATAAACTGAATGAAAAATGCACTTGCATGTCTTCAGTTTACTTTAGTTAACATTAACTGAAGCCCAAAAATGATCTGAGCATGAGGTGTGAGAAGGTAGGAAAGGAAGATAAAAGAGAAGTGGCAGAAAAATAAAAGTTTGACAGAAAGAGGGGGTGGGGGGGGGGCAGAGAGGGCATATGCTATGAATAAATAAATATTCATGTTCACCAAAAGAAATGTAGCAGTGTGCAGAATTTCCAGCCATTTACAATGCGAGTGGGTGATACCAATGGAGTGCAGAGAGGGGGAGGCACATTCTGAGCCAGAAAAATTATGAAAAACAGTTATTGTTGATTTCACAAAGGACTGACTTAAAAGATGGCTTCTGTTAGGCACAAAGCTGAATCTCTCCGTCAGTGGGGCACAAGAGAACAAACCTTCAGCATGTCACAGTTGGAGACACTTAAGCTTGAAGTACCCTCTGAGCATCCCTCTGAGCAAAAAGAGAGCAGTCACAGAGAGCCTGGAATATTTCTAGAACTAAATCAAAGCTCTTTTATGTGCATAGGTGCCCTGAATTACGCGTGTAAACACTAGGAATGTGGAGACGATGATGTGTGGCACAACAAAACTAAAACTACTATCATAAAACTACCAAAAGATATCTTGGCAATTAAATGATCTAACATGTTTTATTTAATTCACTTTGATTATGTATCGATTATGAAAAATTTCAACATGATTCAAAAACATTCCTATCACAAATGTTATTGAAGATCTGTACAAAACAGCATGACAAGCAAAAATGTGGCATATGTGCCATTAATACAAAATACGTTGATCTAACATAATGATTTTACAACCATCACATGTTGTATAACACTGATAAAAACAGTTTAAATATCCAATCTTTACATTACCCATTGTGTGTGAGGAGAAAGTTTCGGAGCAGCTTGACGATGCGATTTCTCTTCAAATGCTCATCAAAAATAAACCTGAAAGTCTATTGAAGTCATCTCATCTCTTTAAATATGATAGATACGGCTAAATCATTTTTTGGTTTCATTTTCACCCACAATACAAGAGAAGTTAAGTTTTTCATGATTTTACATAAAATCTTCTTTTTCAGCTGCAAAGTGGAGAAGGTAAACCTTGCACTTATTTACAAAATACATAAACAAATTGACATGTTTCCGTAGTGTTCGTGTTAAGTTAGTGAACTTGCTTGATTGAAATCTGAAGCATTGTATTACATTTTAGTTGTCTTAAATTAAAGCTAAAACCAAGTTAAATAGTAAGAGGGGCTTGAAAGGAGCTGCTGTGTTCATATTCGCATAGTTCCCACAACTACTGATGTTCCACTTCCTCTCCTAGTTTGCCTTCTATAATTAAATACATTTGTATTACAAGCATGTATCATATGTTTAATAAAATACCTGTATAATATAACTTAACATTTCAGTAGTAAAATAAGGAAACATCCATTCAATTAATAAATAGTCTGTAAATAGAAATTACTATGTATAAATTTATGGAAATTGCCATTTTTTAATAGAAGGGGGGACCTCATAATTTTTCTGCCAGTTCCTTCTTCATTTTTTTTTAACAGTGTGGGTTATTTTTGTAATGGAAAAAGTTGCGTCCTACAGGAAACGTGTCCTAAGTAGTAGTCATGGAATAATGTGAAAGATATAAAAAGTTTATAAACAATGGAATACTGAAAAACTATTTTAAATGGAACAAAAAAAAACTGTTTTCAAATGGAACAAGTCTCTGCATACTATTATCTTCCTTTTATATCAAAAAAATATTTCAGTGGTCAAAGAGTATTACATATATAGAAGAGAATATAAAAATAAAATCTTTACTTGTTAGTTTTGTGCAAAGAAAGCTTCTTTTGCCTTTGAAACCTTATTTAGGGCCCGTTCGCTGATTTTCTAGTAAAATAAATGCCTCTGGAAAAGAATTCAGAGGAAAATGTAATAAAATATCATTTAATTGCAACAATTACAGAGCAACACTGGGTTTGTGTACATGGAACCTTTTGCAGTCATTTCTATATGAACACAGACTGTCACCTGCAGCAGAATGTAATTTTTTTCATGAATCTAAGGATTAACGGGGAATTATACTAGTTCTAAGTTAATGACTGTAAAATATTTCAAGCTGTTATCAAACCATTCTAAATAGCAAGATAAAATTGTTATCAAACCATTGAAATGAACAAGTAGGAACCTTCTCCACCTACAGACAGCTAAAACAGATGGAGTAGTTAGCGGGTATCATCAATTAAACAAAACATTGGGCTCTAAGGTAAGTTTATTAATAGCTGAATAGCATATAAAACACGAACGACACAAAAACCTGAAAAATTATGTTTCAGCAGTGTTTCAAAGTGATACTTTATCATATGAACAAGCAGCACCTCTGGAAGTAGACAATGTTGTTCAGATTTGAATTAGATGACTCATAGCATGGTAGTCATTTACTGAACCATATGGTGTTGATAACAAAAAAAAATGTGTATCGAACGGAACGATAAACGTCTAAAGCACATCATCATTGTTTAATCCGTCAGAACACATACAAAGAGGCTCTTGCATGTTCAGCAAGGCCACAATTCCCCGTTCCCCCTAAGCACTTTAATAACCACAAATAAGGAGAGGGGGAGGTTGCCTCATTTGCTCTGTGAAGCATTGTGCAGAACCACACACCAGCAAGTACAGATACAACTTCACAGCTCTCTTTCGATGTGTTGTACTTTCACCAGGGGGTGATCAAGTGAAAACCCCCGTGAGAGACAGAAAGAATAACTGCAACTCAAAATGCTAATAAATCTCACCTCTATGTGAGGACGAGGATTACTGGCGAGTGTGCACATAAAAAAGGGAGGATTTGAGTGGTGGGGGAGGGGTAAAAAGAAAGGAGGGGAAGGAAGCTGGATGGAGCTGGTACGGGGTCCTTGTTCACATTTATCACCAATAATGAAGATGGGTGAGGGGCCTTTGCAGTTCCTGACACCTCAGTCATGAGAGACACACTCCTCTAATGAGCCTAAAGACACCGAACAAGCTCAGGCAGCACCTACGCCATCTCAAACAGGAAGCATGACAAACGATCTAATAGCAAAAGATGCCGTAAAATTTCAGTTCTGCTTTTGATGGTCATGATTCAGCCTGTGCTCTGCTGCAAGTGTGGAGTGAGGTTTCATTCAGCAGGTCTGCTGGAGATGAGGATGACCAGGGGCCCATCTTTAGAATAAAAATTGATATTCGCCCTTGAATGGCATGTCTCAAGGTCAATGAGAAAAGCAAAGACCCATTCAGTTATCCTAGCGGATAACTTTCAAACCAATTTGCTTGTGCTTATCAGCTCTATTAATATGAACTTGGATTCTAAATGAAAATTCCCCCAGTCCTCATTAAATTAATAAAAAATAAAATGATGCATTTTTGCAAGATATAGAAAGCATGATTTGAAATCTCCTCTCTTTCAGAACTGACCAATGATAATCTTTAAAAAAAAAATGTTATTCACTTCATCCAAACCTCCTAATACGATCAATCGTTTTTTTTGGACACCGATGATATCCATGTAGGTTTTTCTGTGGACAATACAACCTGCATAAATACAGTGTACATTACTATAAAGATGAAAAGAGAAAAAAAAAAATCAGCATCATTGGAACAAAATGTTCCCAGCGATGGGTTGCGGCAGGGAAGGGCATCCGCTGCGTAAAACATATGCCAGAGAGTTGGCGGTTCATTCCGCTGTGGCGACCCCGAAAGGGAAGAAAGCCGACATGAAGATGAATGAATGAATGGAACAAAATGACTAGTGTGTGTCTGTGTTTGTGTGACGCATAGAACAACACAACAAAGAAAGCTCAGGACTCGAAATACAAGCTTTAACTCTGTTGCCTGTTAACTCAAAATACAGCAGCGACTGATCCAGTAGGAGTAGTGCCATGGCAACCGTGGTTTAGGTTTGATATCACACCATCTCACCATAGCAACCGGCCCAGATTGTCAGTCACAGCATGAGGTCAGTGTTGCCTTGGAAACACACCGAGTGTGCAATGGGCTTGCCTCTTTTTGCAGTGTTCTTTAAGTGAGCCTGCTTATCTGTATTACAATAAATGTAACAATTATTCATCTTTTATCATGTAGAGCAATTGTTTTGGTCCAGTTGAGAAAATGGCTATCAAATAATGCAACAAGCAAAAGGTACATTATTTTTATTTGTCACATCTAATAAGCACAAAAGTAAAGAAGCTTCTAAGAGAGACGGCTTCAATTTTTAAAAGGAACAATCTTTTTTTTAAAATGGCAAGAAATGCAGAAGTCAGCCACTTTCCATTGTGTCAAAAGATGCTCAATTCACCTCTCTGGCCGAAGGTTGCAGCTGCACTGGTGGATGGGCTATTAAGCATGAAGGATGGAAACATTTTGAATAAAGAGCTACCTTAAATATATTACATCACAATAATTTAAATTGAAAACCAGCATTAAAATAAAGTATCTGCTCAGCCTGCAGGTCTCTGGTTTAAATCATCAATAGCGTTGTGTCTCCCTTCCTGAACCTCAATGGAGGCTCGTGCTTCTCTTTTGCTTTCAGAATAAGAACGCTGCACAAAGACACAATGAGCACTACCCGACACCAACCTTCATTAAAAAGCCTGTGGAGCAAACACCCTCCATGGGTCTTTTCACTATTGATGGACACTGTAAAAGCCCTACAGGAATGAATAAAAGCCAAGAAGACTGAGGCAACACGTGCACACTCGTCACGCTTTGAGCAGCTGTGCTCTGAAACTACAGGGAGGAAAAACTACAGCAACGGCCTATTTTAGTAGAGAAATAAAAATCTGAAACCAAGAAGGAGACTTTGTATTGAGTAGAGCGACATCTAGTGAGCTTTTTAGGGAGGCTGCTACTAAAGCAGCTCACTCCACACTTAAACAAAAGGCTTAGTATGATCTTATTATACTGAGACAGAGAAGCTTATTAGCCACTGCAACATCCATCCGTCAGCGACTTTCCAGGGCTTAGTAAGTTCCTAGAATGAATGGTTATTTTCTTCACTGTATTCAACATGAAGTATTACAACTTTTCTTTTGTTACCATTATCACTTTCAGGTTGAGAAACTGATGATTACTGACAACTATTAATATAGTTATGACAGAAAATACAGACCAATAACAGAAAAAACACAGACTATGTTTATCTATTTAAAGAAAATTGCTTTTATTACTTTTTCAAATTATTCCTTCTCTTAATTTGGGACATTTTTAGGCTCTTAAATTGTTTTAAAAAATGCTTAGTTTCAGTCTTTTGAAAGCTACAAACAGAAAAGGGTCATTAAAATCCCGCCTACTCAACAAAAAGTAGTCTAAAAAGCAACTTAACACAAGTATGGTTCAACATGAACTAGAAGAGGTTCCAATTCTTTTACTAGGCCCATCCTCTTTTTACCCTTAGCCCTTGACACAGAGTGCTAGAGAGAAGGACAAACATTTTATTAATTGGGACGGTATTGTGAAGCTTTTAAAAATATTTTTATCATATTTGAAAAAAAAAAAAAAAACTTACATATAACTGACAAGAAAAAACTTGACTATACATGACAAGAAATTACTCAAATGAATGTGCAAATGGACGGTTAGGGATAAGGGGTGGGAGTAAAAATGCAAATGGAAAACAATTCGAAACAAAACACCAAAATCAGTTTCAATTGACAACAGAAGACAAAAGCATTCCTTTTCATAGAAATAAAACATTACAGTTACTCTAACGGGATTATGCTACCTGATGAATAAGTCACATCTCGCTACCTTCTAGTGTCTGGATCTCCATGTCTTTTAGATTTCATGTCTAGTACTTTTTCTTTGATTAAAGTAGATATGATCCTTTATTTGCCTCTTCTTGCCTAATTGTTATTTTTTAAATGCAAGTTTAGATATGCATATACTCCATCAAAAGATTGTTCATGAGAGGTTAATATATTTAGGAAAGATAGTTTCTTTAACGTATTAATGTATTTCGTTTGAGCAGAATACCTCCCAGTGATGGGTGGCAGCTGAAAGGGCATCTGCTGCAATAAAGAAATGCTGGATAGTTAGCGGTTCATTCCGCTGTGGCGACCCCAGATAAAGAGACTAAGCCGAAAAGAAAATGGATGGATGGACAGAATAACTTAATAAACAGTTCGGTTTGCAAAGTATTACAGATGAATACAAAGGCTTTTTGGCAGTTGCCTTGCATGCTTTAAAGGAAAGAAACCGATTTAACATCATACAATTTTATTGACTCTTTTTTTCTCTCAAGAATGAAAATTTAATTCTTGATTTGTTTGCAGTCACAAATTGTTCTTAAAAATTGAGGGATGCATTTTTTTCCAACATTAAGTAATGAATCATCTTTTACAGCAAACAGCTGATAAGACTGCCCTCGATGAATTGTATATTGTTGATTATAATAAAGAACTTGAATGTCTGTAGATGTTTAATGAGTCTTCCCAGACTGACAATGAGTCTGACATACCAGATGATGCACAAGTCACATGACCACAAGAGTCTTTAAACAGGTTGCTTCTTTCCAAGAGACAAACTGAAAAAAACAAGCAGACTGTAATCTTCAACGCAACAGAAAATAGAGGGCTTTGATTGATTTCCCAGGAAACTAGGAAAACTTCATAGGTTTACCATTTCAGAAATAGCTTGATAGGAATTTAAAAAGATCTTACTTGTTAAAAGAGTCATCCTGTAGATTAAGAACTAGAGTTTCAGCATTTAGGTACACCTTGTTCTGAGAAGCAGCAACCTACAAACATAGGAAACATTTTTGAGTCAGTGCTTGACTTTGAGAAAGTTCCTCTAAATGTTCAGCTTTTCGTAAATGTGAAAAAATATTTAAAAATACTATAAACATTGAGATACACGTTACCGTTTTAGCGATGTTTTGAGCAGCTCTGATTCTTCTTAATTTAAGATATCCGGGATTCTTAGTGACAGCTTCTCCTAACTGAAAAACAAACATACCTTTGAGAAAATCTGTTTTTGCTAGATACATATACAAGTGTTATGACTGTAGTAAGAGCTAAACACAATATATATATATATATATATATATATATATATATATATATATATAATTAAAATAACACAATATAATAGTTCGAAATCTATTAGCGTTTAGTAGATGGGGCCAGATGAATTTACATAAATTTATATAAATGTGCAGAAGCTTGTGATGCACTTAGATCTCAGGGAAGCGAGACACGAAAATGGAAGCTGAGGAGATGAAACAAAGGTTCAACGTTTGGTTGCTTCACCAACTAAAGTTGAGTCTGAGGAGTGGAAAAGTTTTGAATGCATATGATGAAAAAAATGAGTCAGTTGATTTTATAAAAGGCAAAAAACGAATTGTACCCTGATAAGCGATATTGATAGGTTAGATTCTTTTTAAGTCTAAAGTTCACAATGTAAATAAATTATATTGACTAATCAGTTACTCTTTTATTCAATTGCAGGTGCACCTGGCCATCATGGAAGGCGCAGCGGGTAACCAAATCAAATTTTCGATTAATCTGAATTAAAATGGTAATATTTCCTGTGGAGTCTTCCATTATTTTATGTTGGCTATGTTTATTTCATTATTGCCAAATATCAGCTATAATTTTGATTCTTTTAAATCAATTTGTTAAGATTTTTAAAGACCTTGTTGACTTGTGTATGCGAGTGCGAGTTGCTGCCTCCATTAATTTGTTATTTAGAGCTGAGATGCTGGAGATTAAATTAAATTTTATTTAACCTTCAAGAGGTCTATGCCTTTTGTTTACTTTAGTCAGTAAAAAATGGAGTTACAATAGATAGAAATGGTTACTTCTTGTAAAGCTGTGTTTGCAGGAATTTAATTGAATAATCTAGGGTCGGATTCGGACAAATAATTAACTTAAACTTAAATCTCTCGGGCTTGGGCCAGGCCAAACTTTTTAGGTCCAATTACAACTTTGGTATAAGACACTCATACCATTTTGGCAGCCTGAGCTTCCCCCTCAGCTTGGATAATCTTCTGCCTTTGCTCCTGCTTGGCTTTCTCTACAAAGAACTGAGCTCTTTGTGCCTCCTGTTGGGCTGAAAGAAGATTTTATATGAAAAATATGATTTTTAAATTCCATAAATACTCTGTCACAAGCTTCATAGATAACCTACCAACTTGCTTGGCCTCCACAGCAGAGGTATATTCCCTGCTGAAGCTCAGCTCTGTGATGGCCACATCATCCATAATGATGTTGAAGTCTTTAGCACGTTCAAAGAGCTCCCGTCGGATGAGTAAAGAAACCTGCATGCAATCAATGTTTAAGACAGAGATTAATCATCTCATGAAATCCATTAGAGTAGTCAGACAACGTGATGCCGTTTTGATCAAAACATTTTCAAATGCAATCGCTCTGTGAAAGAAACACTTTAGTGTAAACAAGCTCATTCTCCAATTTTCCTCAACATTATGAATAGTGCTTTATAGTTTTTGAAATCTTTTTGACAATTCTAGTACCAATTTAATAACTTTATTTGCCTTTTCTGCATGAGCAGTGTTAGGCACGTAGGAACACACATAGGACACATAGGAGTCAAGTAAAATAAAAAACTAATATAGCCTGAGAAACACTAATAGAATAAAATATTGCTTATGGTTTTGGAAAAAAAAACAGGAAAAACAGGAAAAAAACAGGGAGTTATACAGTGAGGCAATGAATACACATAGCAGTAATTCACATTTCAAGTAAATCGGATCAGCGCCAGGGAGTGTAATGCATATTATTGTTCATTTTGTTTTTGCCATCAGTGTTGTTCTGGTGTGAAAAAACTCTAATCGAACCATATTCTGTGTGTATAGCTCTACATAGATCATTCGATCGGGCCACAATTTTTTATATTGTTTTTTTCATACTTAAAAATTAGAACCTTCTAATAATCAGTTGCATCATGTTTTAAGGCCTATGCAGTATGAATAGATAATGTTTCTTCCAGCTTAAAATCTTGGAGATTTGTTGCTGAATGATGACTTATGTCAGGTACATCATCAACAGTTAAAATGTGACCATCTTGCTAAGGTCCCTAGATAGGAAATGTTCCTCGTCTAACCTAATTCAATAATCTATTCTAAGCCGTGTTTCTAAAAACAGTGAAGTGCTAACCTGTGCTCTCTGTGTGATGAGTTGGGAGGCATTGAATTTGGCAACCACACTCTTTAGAACTTCATTCACAATGGAGGGTAGCACACGCTCATCATAGTCCTTGCCCAGCTGCTGGTACATAACGGGAAGATTGGAAGCCACCGGCCGAGAAAGCACACGCAACCCAATATTCACCATCTGCAGATCTGCCCAAAGAAGAATGGTCCGATTACATTGAGCTATCGTGTTAACAAGAGGATGAAAACTGCATTACCTTTGCTTCCAGTTAAAGATGCGATTTTTCTTGGTCTGGCTCTGATATCGTATATGACAGGATACTGAAACCATGGTATCCTATAAAAATGTAGTTAATGATTAACTTTCAGATAAACTGAGAAAGATGTTGGTGATGAAAGTATTAGATACCTGAAGTGCAGACCCTCGGCGAGGACTGTGTCTAACTGTATCCCACCAATTCTGTTAAAAATAATTGCTCGATGGCCACCCTCCACTAAAGATAACACACAGTTTGTTAGTGAGGACCAACAGTTTTGGTGTCCACAAGTGCTGCGTTAGTTACTGAAAAATAGTAAGTAGCTATGGTTACTTGTTCTAATAGGGACTTTTGTTGATTTTGTTAATTTGTTTACTACTTACACAAGAAAAGCAATTTGTTATAGTCAATTTTAACTTTCGAGCAATTCTCGCATTAACGCCATAAAAGCTTCCTTTCAGTGCTGCTTTGAAAATATTACTATAGATTCTCTTAACAGTTTATGTTCATTTGTAGTTTCACTTGACCAAGCTCTGCATTATTCCCAAAACAAACTGATTTGAAGTCATTTGAAACAATATTTTAGGTATTAGGCTTTAAAAAGAATTCAGGGTTTGAGTATAAAATTTACCACAATCACACAAACATTTTGAAAGAAAAAAATGAAAGCTTTCTGAATAATACTTTACAATATATTTGGATAAAGAATTTTTTTTATAGAGAACTATAAATGATATGCATGCAAAAACATAATAGTTGCTTAATTATTGAGTTGCATGTAAGCAACAAAAAAAGACAGTCTATTTAATATGAGAATCAGTTAACAGATTCAATCAAACAATAACGTGCCCTGTTAATTTAGAGGAAAACTTGAGTTGGAAAGAGGAAGTTCCCAATATTGACAGATTTTTTGTTGTAGCTTTACATTACTGCAGATTTAAAAAATCTTAACCATTCATGATATACTTTTAATGGAGTGAAATTCAAGTCTATAATAATAATTACTAAAGCAACTCTAAGAGCTTCTACTAATAATGTTGTTAAAGTATATTATTGCTTTATGACTAAACAATTACTTGTTTAACTGCTTTGACTAAATTACTTTTCAAACTGCCCCAAAATGAAACACAAATTATGGCCTCCAGTTAAGCTTTAAAATGTTTACTATTTTGACTACGGTTAGTGGTGTTAGAACTTGAACTGAGAATGTTCTCTGAATGTCTACAGAATCAGGACCATTAGATGATTGGCTGGATGCATTTGAGCCTTTACAATTTGAAAAGTCTGCAGGTTTTTGTAGAGTGAATGTGATTTTCTGCCTTCTGAGATATGCTGTACCAGAATAGGCTGCTTATTTGCTGAAAGCAAGCTTCTGGTGCGGATGTAGAATCCTGAAGGGCTTATGGCATCATTGACAACAATCTAGTTCAGCAACATTAATCTAACAGGGCAACATTAGCCTGAGAAAATACATCTTCAGTCAGTTGAGATCATTTCTGTTGAAACAAAAAAGTTTTTTGTTGATACTGATTAAAGTGCTATTGGCTATGGAGTAAACATTTACACATGAAAAAATGCAATATCGGTCATGACAAATTACCATATTTCCAAAGAAAACATTTGTAACATATTGAATAAGAAATAATTTAACTACAACATAATTGGTTAGTTAGAAAAGTAAGTGGTTGATTCTTTATTGATTGACAATATTTGAATGGTTGAGAATATGCATCTATAAATCTTTAAAGGTACTAATTTAAGTGAATGATAATACCTGTATATGTGGCTTCTCTGACTCCATAAACCAGAGCACCAACACCAGCTAACAACTTCAGTCCGATGCCAGCGCCTCTCGAACCAGCAGAAAGGCGTCCAGCCAGGTCCCTCAGGCGCTGAAGCAACGTCTGGGGGGAAATAAAAATCACAAAAGCACATTTAATTTAATTGAAAATAACATGGATTGTTATAAAAAAAACATGTTGTATTAGAAATAAGTTATATGAGACAGCAGCGCTCCCTAGAGGCCACAAATGGGTCTGAAGGCAAATAGCCCAGCCTTCAATGCTAAGTTAAAGTTTTAACATCAGATTGTCAGACAAATAAGCGCATTTAAAATCGGCAAATGGGGAAAACACTGAATTAATATGAAACAAGTAACTTATAATGTGAAAATACAATAACGTAACGTTACAAGAAAAGAAAGCGAATATTCAGTAAACACATGTTCAAGTCACATTTAAGAGTAACAGCTAAATGCACCGTTTAAATTCACCGTTCGTTTTAAAGAGTAACAGCTAAATTCTGAAGATGTAGGTTATGTTAAATATTTGACTGTAGGATACCTAATGTAACAAATCAAATCATCTCCACACACGCAACGCTGTAAAGCTGTTAAACTCAGAAAAAGAGGTCTTGCAAAAACTCGTACCTTATAACATAAATAATAATAGCGAACATGTATGTGGTTGAATTAAAAATATATATTTATTAAAGACAAAACAGACGTAATACACTCACGTTTGGCTCTTTATTCGCCATGCTAGTAGCGGCACTCAAGGTCGTCAGGAATAACTTCCGCTCGCTTAGACGGAAGGAATCTGGGTAATGTAGTTAAGCATTACGTTTTACATTTTTGTTCACATTCTTCCTTTACTGGATTCGTTTCCATACTTTGTCAGTTTCTATCAGGACTGGCTTCTGAGATTAAAACCATCTACAAGTTCTAATTAGTATGTTCAAAGTTTGTTCATCGGTCCTTTACAGAAATCCAATTAATTTAACAAGCCCTCACCATTCCACATCTCCGGTGTGAAATTATTACATGCATATGCAGTGAAAAGAAATTAATTAGTTTTAACTGGAGTTGTATTTCTTAAATTATCTCTCACTATGAATGCCATGGTTGTAAGTTTTCACTTATGATACATTATAGTATTTTTCTATTTTATAATTTAAAGACAAAATAGCGTGATCTTAGGTCTCGGAAAAAGACAAACACTCCATTTTATTCAGACTTTTCCATACAACCTACTACTCTTTAAATATATACATCTTGGAGGAAATGTAACAAAATAATAATTAGCCTCGATCCTCTGTTTTAATAGGTTTAGCTTTTAAGAACTAACTGTTGAATGTCAGCAGTTTTCTGAGGAAAGTAGCAAAACCATGACTGAAATCGGGCTGATTCAAATGTTGAGTATACAATGGTTGGTTTCAAGGCACAAAGATGAACATATTTAATCTAAAAACTTAATAATCTGCAACTAATAGGATTTTATTAAATAATTATACAATTAGTAATTATATAATTAACGTTTAATAATAGGATATTAATATTAAAATGTTGAAATCGAGATTTGACTATTTCAACTCGTAACTAAATTCATACATTAATAATGGTATTATTAAGAAATTCTACTTCGTATTATTGTTTCAGAATGATAGAATCTATTTGAATTACCAATATTAAAAAAAAATAACTTCAATATTTAGTGATAAAAATGGGAGAGAGCAATTATGGATTTCAATATTTTAATCCATATTACATAATAAATTTTAAAACACAGCCTATCTTACACCTGAACTATAAAATCAAACAGCAAGTGATCACACAGACTTTTCAGGAGCAGTTAAAAAAAAAATCTGACAAAGAAGCAGTTTACATCATAGGACTGAATTATAGACTGAGGAGAGAAACTGGTATACAAACAAACAGATTGTTTAGACAACCAGGCTGTCTTGAGCACAATGGCCCTTATGTACAAGTCCTTAACGGTCCTTAACTGCTGTGATCGTGTCTTGAATCTTGGCTTTTCTCAAATGTTCCTTTAATGCTGTTTCCAGCGAAGAAACACACAGCTTAAAGAGTGTTTCCTCTGACATTTGAGCTTGCAGTGATGGGGTCCTCTTCCTCCAGAGTGAGAGTGAAACATAAAAAACAGCAGGAAGCGTCTACTCCTCAGACATAGAAGAGTCGTACCCGAGATGTGCTGACGTGAAGATCGTCATCAAAAAACTTGGTCTCTATAATAACATTACCTCTGCAAAAGAACCCATGATTAGTCTAGGGTCATTTTACCGACATTTCTAAAAGAAACTCTTACGTTAAGACATTTGCAGGCATCATCTGTGACTCTGGGGCAGCTTCTATCAAAGACTGCCATGTGTTTGTAGAATTAGGGATCACAAAGCCAAACTCGAAGAACCATTCTGAAAGGCACAACGTGCACATCGTTAGCATGGTGTATCATGTTCCAATTGTTTCCAAAGAGATCAAATCAGCCAATAGCTATATTCTCTTAGATAACAGACAAAAGGTCTATGGTAAAACATTCAACATTTCAAGTATTTTCTCACATAATTACATTTGATTAGCTGTTGTAATTAATAATTAACCAAGCACAACTTCCCATTTGATTGCGTGTTGGGCATAGAGCTTATACAGAAAATGTGTTTAAAGTATTCTCCAAAAACTGTGTTTAAAGAAACTTTCAAATAAACATCTCAAATATTGAATAAATGATGATTAAAATTTATTTCTGTATAGTAATGACCTACAACACAATTTACTACAGCAAAACTAAACCCTGTTAATAACATTTATCATTGAGTTTTACCAAAGTGTTATTAGAAGAGTTTTAAGGTACTGTAAGCTGGATAGTTTTTTCTCTAAATTTGTTCCTGGGGGTAGCAGGTACATGGGGGCACACTCTCAAGGAAAACTAGAGTGCCAGGTTGATAGGTGATGCACAGAAAAATATACACATTTTGAACAATCATAGCCCAACATCTGGTAAAAAAAACAAGCCATAAGGAAATAAGAAAGTAAGGAAAAGGAGAAAGTTTGTTTTATAGCTAACGTTTAGCTTAGTTGTCTGCTGCTTACCAGCTATAATTCAGCCTGGGTTCTTGGGTACCCTCCTTACTTGGTGTCGGTGTTCAAGGAATTTTTAGAGCACAACACTGCTGTGGATACACCTTTGTTTATTTCCCATTCTTCTAATAACTTTGCTTCTATACTTCTCCTGGAATAAACTCATGCCAATTTTTCAGTTGTGCTTCTTGCACAACTTTTATCTTAACAATTGCAGTAGTTTGCAGCCTTCAAACGTTCTTCTTTTAACTATCGTCACCAGAATCAAGCTTTCTTTAACTCCATCATGTTATCATTGTTACATGTATGACAGTCATTCTGATGCTGTTCCAAGTCTGACACTAAAAAAAAGACAACTTCAGGGATTTTAGTGTGCAGGAGGAAGTAAAATTGACGATCAATTACTCTTCTAGTAAGCAAAAGTATTTTACTTTCATCATTTGTCATTATTGTCATGTTTACAATATGTCTACAATATGGAGATGATGGTTGTAGTTGCAGCCCTAGTGGGACTAAGTCACACTGTGTCGAATCAATGTCTTAAAATAAAAAAAAAATTACCTCATAAAAAATCTTGGGGCAAAAAATGTGTCAAATAGAACAAGAGCCTTTCGTGGAGGTTTCATTTGTAAGAAAGCAGTATACTGAAGAACAAAAACCTTTATTTTTGTAGTATATTATAAAATACTACTTCTCTGGTATGAAATTAAAGATGTTCCTAATTGAAATAGTTTGAAGTATGTGAAAATAAACCAGAACGACCTTCTAGGCACTGGCCTTTAAAGAACACTTTTTGCTCCAGTCGGAATTTTTCCAGCTTTTCGACTGAAGAGAAATTCAGCTCTCTGGAGACCGCTTTACATTTCAGGATCTTCTTTGGAACACGAGCTGCAAAAAAAAATAAATAAATAAATAAATAAAAAATCTGAACTTTTGGCTTCCAAACACAACTTCCAATGGCCTTAAATTCGACAATGAAAACTAAAATGAAACTAAGCCTTCACACTGAAATCAGAAAACAGTTCTGTGAAGACAAACCGTCGCTGCCCTATCGGTTCAGGAGTTTTAATCTTTAATGTGAGGTAATGTTGAGAACCACAAACCTTCATGTTCTACCCCTGGAAGAGACAGGTCCTCAGTTCCCTGCCAGAGTACCTTCCCTGTCTCCGCATCTCGAAGATTCATCCAGTTTCTGAAGACGGGTTAAGAAATTCAACAGTCCCATACAGACAATCAATCAGAAATGTTTAACAATTTGAAATGTTAATTAAAATACAAATGTTTATTTTTGATAGAAAAGGATTAAACGCTATTAAATACTATATAATATAAAATAGTGCCATCCATAAAGAAACACTACCAGATTGATCAAAAGCTTGCATAGCCAAATTGCCAAAAGAAATCAAAGTACAAAATTCAGCATTGTTTGATTTTCGAGTACTCATAGTACTCCTTAAGTACACCTCTTCTAGGTGTCGATGGGGGAGGGGTGTCCAACACAAGCATCATTTATCTATTATATCAAATAAAATAAAACAAATTTTTTTATGTGAAATAATTCAGTTTTTTTTTCTCGGTTGATCAGTTTATACTAGATGAACTCGTGTAAACTCGTGTCGTTTCATTCCTTTCAACACAGATACACATAAATGACTACAACCCTGTTTTATATGCCTGGTTAATTAACCAAACAATTAATTAATTTTTATAGCTCTTTTAGCAGTTGCTTCAGAGATGCATTACAAGATATCCAATATGAATTTAGATCATTTAAACTTATTCAGTTTAATTAAAAAAATGTAAAATAAAAATAGAATTACAAAATAAAGATCAGGACACCATCAGGAGATAACTATACTTGTTCAATCTATGGGGACCAGGTTAATATTGAGAAGAAATTGTTGTAGTCATTAGCGTGTTGTATAAGTTAAATCATTTCTGGGCTACATAGATTATCTAATTAATTTAATGTTACGTTGTGGGATGAAAAGACAAAGCGCCGCACCCGGAGTAAAAAAGGTGATGGTCCTTGATGAAGAAACATGCCACTCAAGTAAGATCTATCATATGTCTGCTAAATTTAAAGAGAGGCATGCTTCATATCAAAATCTGCAAAACTTATTTCCAACTCTTTCACATGGAATTTCATTACTGATAGCATTACACAAAGCCCATCTTTGACATGATTTTCAAAACTCATTTAAAACACTGAGCCAAAGACATTACAATAATCTTTCATTGTGTAACATATAAGCTCTGAGTCAAAGTTGCAGCTTAAAACCCCAACCAAAAACATCTATGAAGTCTATGCATAAAAGAATCCCAATAAAAACCCAATTAACTGATCCACTAAGTAAAATAATCTCAACACATCTGGCAGCATGAGTTGTGCAGTAGAAAATGAAATCTAAAAAAACACAAGTCATCTTAAAGCAGAAGGGGTTGTCTGCTAAACAATGGTCTGTGCTCTGTGTCAGTTCCATCTGACCTCTTAACCTTCCTAAGGTTCTGAAGCTTATGGAAAACACTCACAAGAACCTGTATGTGTCACTTTATGCGCTACTGGTTACGACTCACTTCTTAAAAGATCCTTGTCTGTAATTCACAAGTTTTCAACATGTATCTGTATTCCTGATCCTCATTCATCAGCTCATCATTAACCCTTCTTTTTTAATGCAGTAAAACATAAGGAAAGCTCAGCCTGTCGTAACAGAGAAAAACAATAATGGGCAGCATTTTCTTTTTAAATATAAACAAAATTTTGCACATAATGGGAACTTAAAGGTATACACTTCAAGTTTTATAATGCAACATTTACTAAATTATTAAAGTCTGAAAGGGTTAGAATAAAAACGCTTTTAAAATTAAAATCCCCAATTTTTAAGTTTTAAAAGGTCTTTTCTGAACACAAAATATTTAAGGCCATCTTGAATATTTTGTCCACCACCAAAAACTCACTCAATGTCTCAGTTCAAATCTTTATGTTTGTCTTGAACGTTCAAGTCACTTCTTTGACATCGTGCAGGTTTAACTCCAGATTGTTGTAAAATATCAATTATTAATAGAAAAATATTTTATTTATAGTAATCTCAAAAGACTATTAACTGTCCATTACTTCACACTAATTTGAGAAGAAAAAAAGCTAAAAATCCCTTTAAAGAAACACAGTTTACTGCACTTTTATATTATCAACTTATCTTGTTTCTTATCCCCAGTCAGGCAACTTTTAGCGGACATGGCTTTACCCACGTTTCAACTCAAAGCTAGAACAACGATTCATCACTCTGGAGCCTTTTATGACACAAATTGCCTTAAGTTACTTGAGTTAGAACATGTACAATCAAAAAACCACAGTAAAAACACAGATCAAATGCCCTGTTACTCCTTTATACTTTATAGGTTTTGTCCATAATTTGAAATTCGCTTTGCATTCTGAGATATTCTGCTGATTGAACAGGTGCCATTAAACCTGGCTCTCTTTATTATCTATCTCAGTTGTTCATGGAGGTAAAGTTTGCACCTTTTTTATAGTTGAGTAAATAAACTTGCTCCCCAAAGTGTGAAGCAATGTATTCATTTCTTAAAATAAAGTTAAATCAAAAGTTAATGACCACCAGCTCAGGTCAGAGATTCAATTTCACCCATGACAAGGACTACAATCTTTGGTTCAGATTTTGTATTGTAAAATTCTACAATGCAGAAAAACTCTTAAAATAATGTATTTTGTCATTAAAAATAATTCTGCTTTTAAATGTATTAAAATATCAGTTTTAAAACAGAGAAAATATTTGGCTAGTACTTTCTCCACTTTTTTAGAAATGTTCTTTCACAGTGTAACTAAAGCATCAGAGGTAGAATCTGAGGCAAAGCGAGCAGTTTGAAATCATTGGTGACAGACGTCTATGGGATCTCACGTCCCAAGTCGCAAGGGAGAGACCCTTTTACTCACAAACATTGTCACCGGCCAGGTAATTAGTTCCCTTGGTGGCGATGCACTCATAGCAGTCACATTCATGTTCAAAAACGCATCGGCTCTTGTACATTGTTACATCCTTTAGTCTGTTATTAGCTAGAGCAAAATAAACAGTGTAACTGTACTTTATTTGAATACAAATTTGCACCAAGAACAAGCCAGGCTACTATTAGTTAAAACAGTTTTTTAAGAAATTCATTTCTTGAAAGCCATCATCGAAGACTTTCACTTTGTTTGAGCCCATGCAACACTGAACAACAGATCTGCTGGAAGCTATTTGCCATAAGACACAATATATTTTTATTACACAAGTCATTGTTTTGTAGCCACGCAGGGGGATGGAGCCATGCGCATTGTAGTCACCTCTGGGCTACACAGGAGTAACAAAACCACCCAAGGCAGCAAAGATGAATGCTAATATAAGATTACACACAACTCTTGAACCAGTATTACAATACCATACAATTATTGCAAGAATTACCCAAAAATAATTTCATTTTAAATTGAACAGTCATTTTGACAGATAAACCTTAAATGTTAATTTTCTTATTGATTCTCTTTTCCTTTTGTATTAACTTTATCATCCAAACAATTGAGGCAGCACATTATGTGATGTTTAAATTTGATTTGACTCCTCTGTGCTTGCGTGACGGGAAAAGTTGTATTTAATATCAATTGTCAGGGTTATAATAAAATTGAAGTATACAAAAGCCCAAAATTGTCCTCTGATACTGCATCAATAAATTTACTCAAACATAATTCATTCAATTTTCCTGTAGATAATTATCAAACTTACTTAGATTACTTTTATATACATTTGATAAAAATGTATTTTATATATAGCAAGTTTATACGTTTTACTACTGCAGTAACACCAACATATCTGTGGCAGGGCTAACAGACCTTCAAACTATAGTCTTAATAGCACTGTATATTCGTTTTAACAGTTTTAAACAGGTAAAAGCTTTACCACCTTCATTGAGATAATTTTATTGAAATGATAATTAAAACTAATGTTTCCGCCGCTTTCCCTATTGCAGCAGTTGGATATGAGGAGCATAAGGCAGCAAATCCCTGTCCTTTCAAATCAAGGATTTAAGAATTACAAGCTTGTAAGATACACCCTTGCTTTCCCAAAGAAGGTCACTCAGGGTTGAAACATGGCTTCATGAAGACAAATGAGAAAAAAAAATAAACTGACGGGACAGCCTAAATGTTCCTGTCCACTGCCAAAATCAATCCCAGCCCGTCAGAACTGTCTGGAGAGGTTATAGTTGCTAAACTTAGGAGCCTATTATAGACACAGGAGCCAACGTTATGTCATAGTGGTGGCAGGCATGGGGTGTGTGAGGAGATTTCACCCGGCTAATGCACCTGATCCCAAGAATGAGCTGCTTGTCAGTTTTCTGAGGCTCATGTGAACATTGGCCAAATTTTTCATTTCAGAATCCCAGTCACTGATGAAACGTTATTCAGGCACACGTGGAGTTTTAGTTTATAGCAATTAAATAAACTCCAGTAAGCACTACTACACAATATGGAAAATAAACCTCCACCTTTACACCCTCCACCTTTATTAAAAAAAAAACTAGTAGAGTTCAGCCAGTTTCAGAAAGTAACTAGCTGAAACAAAGAACTAATTGTTAATGGAACAGAACTAAAGACGTTTTCCAAATTAATCAATTCACAGTAACATCAACATCATATTGTTTCCCAGACAACGCTGTTTAATAACTTGAAGCTTAAAACTATATTTTTATGCTAGTGGTCACACACAGAAACCACTTATCAACTGGTGCAACCTAGAGGCCTTATTGAAAGAAATGTTGCTTTGAAACCGAATTCAAACCAGAATTGAACATCACATCGACGTATGTCATGACTAACGTTACGAGACCCCGCATGATAACTAAATAACGTTAACCAACGTTATAACCAATATTCTATATAATAAAAAACATTGCCTTCGTCGGCCCTACGCTCGTAAACCTTATCTGTTAAAGGCGTAACGTTACAAAAAAAAGCTAAACGAGGTAAAGCGCTGGCTAGAAAGATCTGTAGCTGTACCAGTTTGCAGCTAGCCGGCTAATCGGCCCCATCATCACTTAAGGATACAGTTTAAACCCCTTCAGGATCTCCTTTGCTCTGTCTTCGTCCGAAGACATCTTTCCTCTCGATCTTCAGGCTCAGCAGAAGGGAAAATTCAAGTTAAAGCGTCACAGCAAAGAATGGCTAATAAATATCGTACAAATTGGCAACTAATAAAACGAAATCCAGCTCGAAAACGCTTTTAGTTACAGTAAGATCCAGCTTTAATCCAACGGATACACTTGATCCGCTCACAACCTACTGTAAATAGATTTTGTCAATAAATTGACAGCTCATTCGAGCAATCACCTCGACCGTTTACGAAGGCCGGGTCTAATGGGACCAATCACAACGGGGAAGAAGAAATAAAGGCGGGATCTGGTTGCGTAGGGACGCGTCACCGATGGCAACCTCACCAAACGTCCTTCGAACGCGTTGAACGGAAACGTGGATGACGCACAAAAAAGTTGTTTAGAGCATTTTCGTTTGCAAAACATTTAGAGCTGGATGTATATCTATTAAGAAGCAATAAGCTACTTAAATGAGATCAAACTGAATCCTATTTAGTATAAAAATGTACAACTGTGTACATTTCGCTTTTATGAAGACTAGGTTGAAACATCTTTTTTGAATACACGATCAACACGCGTTTGATTTAAATTCAATAAATTAAACATACACAACTAATTCTGTTATCGGCTAAACTGCAATAACAATATATAACCAGAAGAGAATGCTATAATACAAGTCAAGAAAATTGCCTCAATGCCTATAGCTACAACCTATTATCCTTTTCCCAATAAAAAGCCCTCAAATTGACGCCACTTGAAAAATACACCAAAAAACTAAATAAAATACATCATGTAGTAAATGAAGAAAATATTATGTTACAAACAGGACATTTTAGAGACATCAAAATAAATTATGATGAACAGCTTATGTTAAAAATATTGCATATCTGCAACATCCCAAATAATTTAAAGTAATAACATCTGCACAATTTGAATATTGAAAATGTTCTCTTTATTGTAACAAAAAGCAGTGTGGAGGAGAAGTGCTTGGTGCTGGTGCCTCTTAGTTGGGAGTGCACAGATTCAAGAGCAGTCGGAGGTCTACCTGAGTGGATTTTGCAAGTGTTCTCAGTGCTTTTGTGGGG
Organism: Danionella dracula; assembly: GCA_900490495.1. NCBI lineage: Eukaryota > Metazoa > Chordata > Actinopteri > Cypriniformes > Danionidae > Danionella > Danionella dracula. The sequence continues at coordinate 3,774,905 of UELW01000996.1, forward strand.
TTTTCTTAAATATTTAATTCAGAACCATAGTTCAAGCGTCTATGGTTATGCTTCTATCATAGTAGAAATTTTTTTCAAAGTAAATTGTGAGGTGATTGAATGATTGACCGACATTCGTGCAGGGTTTACTACAGCTTTCACTCTGTGACAAAACAAGAGAACGAGGCTAATTTTGGTCAGTGTTGGAGAAGTGATGGAGAATGATGTAAAGAAATGAAAGATTCAAGCAGAGTTCCTGTACTCTGTAAATGCATCTCTTCAAAAGACTCACACGGTTCCTGATTAAAGTCAAATTTGCCTTGAGCTCTTTCAGTAATGATGACATATTTTACCTTAGCTGTGGTGGATTTTTACTGCAGATTGTGTTTCAAGTTATAATGAAGAAGAAAATTGAGATTTCTTCAAACATGAACTCAGTCCAACATGGAATTATCATTTAATCTTGTATAGGCACCTTTATATATTCAGTGATAATTGTAAACTAAGTCTGCATGTTCCTTCACTATTTAAATCCAACTAACATAGAGTGTTGCAAATATCTCAATGGTACCTAAATCCTCTCTATTTACTCTCAATTTATCATCAGCTGTTGTTAACAATCAAGCTGAGTTGAGTTTTTGGGCTGTAGGAGAAGATCCATGCAAGAATAAGACAGTAAAGCTATGTGTAAACAGGGCTCATAAATTTGTGACATGCTATTATTTTTACTTGTTTTATAAATAGTTTAAATTGGTTATCAGTGGTGTTATCATGTAAACTGTGCTGATCGTCTGTTTTCATTTTAAAGTTGCATGTTGCAGAGTTCTTTGAACAGAGAGAAGTGGTCATGTTGTGTTATTGCTTTGACAGCTCAGAGAGCAGCGAGGCTATTACATAAAAGACAGCAGTGAACCTGGCCACACACATGTAATACTGTTTCATCATATCAGAGCTGCAGCTGTTCAAATCATCTCTCTGAAGCAGCATTAAAGTAGGCAAAGAATCTCATTTTGTAGTTCTCAGGAAATGAATATATTTGGTTCTCCACTGATTAGTGGTATAATCTCAAAACATCCAATGGAACACACGTTTTTGTTTGTTATATAATACAAGAAGATTACATTTAATAAACATGAAAAGTATGTGTTTTTTAAATAATTCTGAGAGAAACACTACTATGAGATCATTAAAAAGCAGCCAAGACAAAAACATCATTAAAAAAAGCAATATAAAATATTTCTTCTATTTGAAGCAAATAATCTGCTATACTATGTTAAAAATATTGCATATCTACAAACTCCCAAAGAATGTAAAGTAATAACATCTACACAATTTGAATATTGAAAATATTCTCTTCATTGTAACAATAACAGTATGGAGGAGACGTCCATGGTGCTGTTGCCTCTGCACAGATTCAAGAGCAGTCGGAGGTCTAGCTGAGTGGATTTTGCAAGTGCTCTCAGTGCTTTTGAGGGATTTTCCTAAATACCTTCGTCCACAACCATAGTTCAAGTGAATTGGAAAAACCTCTCCTGAATAAGATTAATAGATTAATCCTGAATAACCTTCGATTGGGAACCTGTCGTGCTGATCATCGCAGTCAAAAAAACCACACCACTGCTAATGAATACAACAATCTGTTCTTGGATGAAGATAACTGTTTTCAACTCATTTTGGTGACTCCATGTTAATTGCAATCATGACAAAATTGCTATTTGCAAACAAAGTGCAACAGAATAATAATCTTCTTATATCATGTAAATGTCAAAGTAACTTTCATTGTGGTTCAAAATGCAATTATTCTTCTTTAAATTGTGTCTTGATATACTAGAGACAACCCCCTATTAATTTAAACACCACAAAAACAAAGATTATGGAGAAATCTTCTGGAAAGTTTGAGCAGGCAGAAAGGATTGGGTTGTGAAATTGTCGAGTCAAAGAGCCACCTGAATAATTATAGATTGTTCTTTATTTATGAACTCACTCTTATAAAATGATGACCATCTCAAAATAAATTGTATTGAGGTTTGGTGATCTATTAGTTTTAACCCTTGTGTAGGATTTCTTTTATTTGAGCAACATCACCAGTGGATCCCCGTAGCCTTCGAAGAAGCTTTTGAATGAACAAATCAACTGTTTGTGAGTGTGAGTTTTATTCAGACAAAGAACTTCTGGAAACACACAAGTGCAGTCTCCTTATATACCCTCATAAGGCAGGGGTAACTGGTCACACAAGCATGGTCAGAGTTTAAACCACCTGCCCAGAGCATGTGTCGTGTGTGAGATATCCAGGAGAAGGTGGAATGTGGCATTTTGCATAACGAACCAAGTAAATCAGTCACAGAAATAAATCACAGGACAATCTAGTCTCACTCAAGAACCAAGTAAATCAGTCACATAAATGAAACACAGGATAATACAGGCACACTCAGCACACATAGTTTCAAAATACAGAATATAAAAATGAGAATTCCTTATTATTCTTACACCTTGTATATCGTGGTGTGTAGGAGCCGTTTTAGGAAAAGTAGTATGAGTAATTATTATATAAAATTGAGAATCACTCTTCTTGACGCATTTTTTTTTTAAAGAACATACATCAGAATGTATTCTAATGACCCGATTTTGTATATCCCCCTACACATTAATATTACAAACAAGACATGTGGGTCTACTGGACCTAGAGCATATAAACGTCTGAAAATGGTAGATTCTATACTTTTTATGTCTTTCCACATAAACAGAAAATAATAAATTTGAACATAAAATGGCTGGGCAAGAAACAATAATATGAAGGCCACACAATGGTTATATATATGGACATTTGTTTTGGGAAAAAACATCTAAAAAAAGTTTGAATGAGTGAATTAAAAACTCGAAAATGCAGCCCACCAGCAAACACTGTCCGAGTAACTATCATATGAAGACCACACAAGGGGTTAAAGGATGTGGTATCTTAAAAATGCAAACAATAGAGTACAATGAGTCAAAATGAACAAAATTAGATGGTGACTGCTTTTTTACTATTCACATTTTACTGTTGTGTACGAACAAATGAACAAATAAACCCAAAGCAATTCATGTTCAGTTTTATCCACAAGCATATTTAGCTTATATTTATGACATTAAATTAGGTTGGTTAGTATCAATAAAATGACCATTTATCCTTTGAAATGAAATTTCTCTCTTGCAGGGAGAGATGATTCCAGATTTAGCTCTAATGTTGCCTGCAAATGGGGCTGAGCAGGAAATAGAGTGTATGAAAAGGGCTTGCAGTGGCTAAATGGGAAGAGCACATAAAAAAGCAGGAAATTAGGTAAAGCTCATTAAAAGAGAGTGTTGCAGCTGGAAGATAAGCAGACTGTGACTTCTCTATTAGACAGCTCGTTACCTGGTGTTATCGAGCAGCAAAGAACTATCATATTGTGTGAAGCTACAGTCCAAATGAGAAGATTAATGAGTGCCCACAGACACTTTCAAATACAGAAACTCTCAAAGCTGTTTTGTGTGGATAATGCACAGGTTCTCTAGGAAGCACTTCATGAAATATAGAAATGCTTTTGCTATTTCACTTTTTAATATGTCTGCTGTGATGTTGATTAAATAAAATCCACAATTATCAGGTTAACTTCAACTAATTAAAAAAATGAAACTTTTTTCATCAAAAAAGGAGCATAGTTTTTTTTCATCACAACCATTTAGTTTTTCATTCGCTACAGCAGATTTGATTATTGTTTTTTTTTTCTAGTCATTGGACTGAATTAGTTTAATGTGAATTTGTTTAATATGAATTCCTGCCAGTGCAGAGACATTTTAATTCAGTGGAAATGAGTGAGGAGGAGTTCTAGTTTGAGACCAGCCTTCTTGGTGGTTAGCACATTCTCCCCATGTTTGAATTAATTAGTCCCTCTCAGATTTTTGCTAAAATACCTTAATATTAATTGAATAACTTTTGCTCCATCCACGTAACAGTTTATTGTTTTTTTGTTCATTTGTCCATCCATCCATTTTCATGTCAGCTTTTTCCCCTTTCGGGGTCGCCACAGCGGAATGAACCGCCAACTCTCTGGCATATGTTTTACGCAGCGGATGCTCTTCCAGCCGCAACCCATCGCTGGGAAACATTCACACACACATTCACTCTTTAACACTTTGGGCAATCGTTCTTACTCAATTCACTTATACCGCATGTCTTTGGACTTGTGGGGTCACCGGAGCACCTGGAGAAAACCCACGCGATCACGGGGAGAACATGCAAACTCCACAAAGAAATGTCAACCGACCCAGCCGAGGCTCAAGAGATATCATTGTAAAGGCCAGGATTTCCACTATTGGTTGCACACTTGGTAGGGTAGCTCAAATGAGTCAAATATTTAGATCAAAAACTAATGTTTACTACAGAGGATATAAATGGATAGGCAGGGTCTCAGGAGGATATAGTTTTCATCTTATGTATATTTTGTTTGTGTATATTTATATATATATAGTTACAAATTAAATTAGCAAAATAAAATTATTTAGACTACAGTACGCAAACTGATGCAAGTGAAAGCCTGTGGTCAAAATGCAGTTTTTCTTTCTCTAACGCGCAGAGAGAAATCTAAGTGTGTTTCCAGGAGCTTATCAAAATGAAAACACATTTCTGAATGAAAGGAAATAACTGCAAACAAATAATGTGAAATTTCAGCATTGTTGTGGAATGGAAATGTATCAGCATTTATTGTTTTCTCATAACTCGAGACGTGTCCATGAAGCACTATTACAAACTTAGATGGACTTCACAGGCTTCTGTCTGAGAAAAACATCTACCAACTATCTTATTCAGCAAAATGTTCTGGTATAAACAATCAAAATAGACAAAAATAAAACACTTCATGTTTAAGCCAGCTGCTGGAGCTCTGTCTACTCATGCTTGATAACAATAGACCCAGATGCATACGCCAGCATGAATGACAGATGTAGCTCTGGATCCCATCATCAACATTCAGATGTTTTGTTTGTTTGTGTTTTGTCTCCACTAAGGCTTGAAATTTAATCACCCAGATTGCTTTTGATGCCTTCTACTTCAAACGCAGACATGGCCATTTATCAGCCGTGAATAGCATTGCACAGGAACACAGAGCTGTTAGACCAGCTCACATCTGGGTTAATTCGAGGTTATTTTAAGAACCTAATCGCACGAACAAGAAGAGCATTTCCTAGCCAAAGCTTTATTGTCAAATATGGGTGAACAGGCCATTTAGAAACGAGTGCTGGAGGGTTTTCCAACAGTTTCTCATTTAAAGGTCGGCAGATTCAGGACTGTGCTTTGAGAACTGCTGTATTTAACATATGTCTTCAGTCTCTCAGCAGAAGCTTTGATAAAGGTCACTAAAAAGCCTGGGTGAGAATGAATACTCATGCTTTGTTCATCTGTAATAGGCTGTGGATGAAAAGAAAATCAGGGGTTTTAATAACTTTCATACATCATAATCACATCGACACAAAGCTTGGTCGATTCTGGTATTTTAAACACTTGCTAAAAATGTAATTGTCAGGAAGTACCCAGATCTCCATAAATATTAGAAACTCTTATTAGAATGTGCACTTCTGCATATACTGTGTAAAATTAAAATATTTGCCATTGTGATCATTCACTTAAGAATAACCTGTTCTTTGCATTTAAATGTTTATATTTACTGTAAACAAAGTCTCACACTAAATTAAAGCAATTCTTTGCTATTTATTTTCTCTGAAATAAGAGTTACTGAAAACCTTCTTCAAGCAAACAACTGTTCCTGCAATCATAATGTTTATAGTGTTATAATAGACAGTGAACTGATTATTTCTCATGTTACTAAGATGATTTCTTAGGGATGATTGCCTTAGGAAGACTACTGTGTAGAGAAGTTGACTTTGAGAATGATCTCCAAACTGGTTAATGTGCTGTTAGCTGGTGGCTCCGTCACTACAGTTCAACCAGATAGTATGATCATATCACTCCAGTGTTATACTCCCTAAACTGGTTTCCTATAATATGTTGGTTTGACAATATGATACATTGCTTCTAGCTTTTAAAGCCCTGGGTAGGTTGACTCCAGAGCAGCAAGAGCGTTTAGAACAAACTTTCAGAAAATGCAAGGAGTTCAACAATGCTCAGAGTTTAAAATATGCAAACTACCTTCCTGCAAACCTGTAAACTACTGAAAAAGCAATGGGTTAAGTCTATATGTTCATGCAACATTCAAAAACAATCTGTTAAGTCATTTATAACTTTTTTTTGTTCAAGACTGTTTGTGGAGTTGGTGACACATCTTTGAAGAATCCTCAGGTTCAAAATTCCACATGATAGCGAGGGGTTAACAGCTCAGCTTTATATCATTGTGTTAGGTCATATACACCACGTGCATCCAGCTCACAGAGTGAGATATCTGTGAAGATGTAAATGTGTGCATGTTTTTTTTTCAGGTACTCTTTTTTTTGCTTCCACAACATAAGGTCATGGAAAGCAAACTAATTGGTTGATTTGCTTTGCCACATTTTGGCCTATAAAATAAGATTCTTCCACACTTCAATCTGGGACTCACAATAAGATAAATACAATTACTTTAATTATTCACCTCAATAGCTCTTTTCCTAACTCTAAAGCTAGTTACAGTGTACAGCATAAATGAGTACACCCCCTTTAAAAAGTACAAATTTAATCAGTAGTGGAATTAACAAAAAAGATTTCCAAAGATTTCAGAAGGCTGAGTTTTTTTTTACACTTATATAACTTAATAACATTAAATTAAGGTTAAAGATCTAACTTGTAATATTAAATCTTCTACAAAATTTAGTATTTTGAATGAAGGCATGGAATGAACAAGTTGGTGACTTATTGCTTCATCTATATTTTCCATTTGTCAAAAATAACCTCTGCCTGGATAGATGCTGGATGGAGCGTGAAGCTCAACTTGTTGCTTCAGAAATACCCTCAGGTTCAGGTTCAGATCAGGAGACATGCTTGGCCATTCAATCACCTTCACCCTGTTCTTTTTCAGAAATGCAACAGTAGCTTTAGATGTTTGTTTTGGATCATTTTCATGTTGGAAAAGTGTACTATGACCAAGTGCCTGGAGTGATAGCAGCATATCCTTCAGTATAGAGCAGTATATTGTTGAGTTCATGATACATCAATGAACGGCAGCTCCCCAACACCAAGATCACTCATGCAGCCCCACATAGGAACACTGCCACCACCATGTTTCACTGTAAGCACCATGCATTTTTCTTTGAAATCCTCACCTTTCAGTCAATTAAACAATTTAATATAAGCTAAGATTCCTTAAATTGAACAAATAAACATTTAAAGCTTGAATTCATTTAAATATTGTTTGATTCATATACGTGAAAATGTAGCCGTCATTTCAATTGAGTAATTTTATTAAATTTTATCAGCATAACCTTTCAACAACTCAATAATGATACCATTTTCTTTTTGTCACCATTTTCATAACAAGCCACCAACAGTTTTCATGTTTTATACATTTGACATTCTCAATCACTTCAGAACTGCCCAACTGCTGTGATTTATAAAATGCCTGCCTGTCATTCCTGCAATAGCAATACATTGAAATCATGCATGTAAATCAACAGTAGAAGGCCACAGATGAAGAGCCTCTTTCTTTATACCAAAGGACTGAAAGAGATAATGCAATCCCTTTCTGAATGTTTTACATGCCTAACACTGCTGATTAATGGAGATCGGTTCTTTCTGAAGAAAAAATATTTCAATGTGAAGTCTTGCACCAGAACACTATTCAAAAGGGGAATGAACAAACCAAATTAATTTTTGTTTTTGTTAATAATTGTAGTTAAGTCATTAGAGGGATTTAACAAAAGACAAAAATACATGTGTTTTTAAAATGAAACAAAAAGTATTGTCAAAACTCATAGTAATATGTAATACTTATTTATCATCAGCCATGTATCAACATTGGTGCAATCAACTTGAACATATAAGATCTTGTAATGATATATTCTAGACCTTGTATAAATATTATATATATCTTCCTAAAAAGCGCACAAACCCGTAAAGAACATTTAATTCCCATGTTATGTTGTGATTTTTTTTGGCCACTCCAATGAATTTTACCAATAGCTGTTTGTAAAATTAAGAAAAATTGATTACATGTATACATTTAATGGCACAGCTCTGTTAAATATCTGTATGTATGCAGTGTATGTTGCAGTCAAGTGTTATATAATGTTGATATATTGTTGAGTCATGACCAAAAGAACAGAATAATTACAGTTACAATGAGTTTTTCTGGAGAATGGCTGGAGCCTTGAGCACTTCCACCTGCCTTTGAGAGGCAGGAACACATGCTGAGATGCAGATGAAGAATATGAGAAGCACAGAGCACAAATCAGCTTGGTGTTCCTCATCAGTTACAGAATCATTCCCACCAAAATGTGACTGCTGAATAAATTGTAATTTAATTTGAGTAAAGAATCATGTCAAATTTTCTCCATCTAGCAGGAGATGACTAATAAATTTCAGTCTGCGATTTTCTTGCAAACGTTTTGCTCATTTGTTAATATTGTCAAAGTTATGCTGAGAGGCTAAACATAATCAAGATCAACTTACTTAATAATGATTCATTTGAATATGACAAATAAGGAAAGGTGATAGATAATGCAAAGAAAGAATTTGAATCAAATACAATGAGAGGAAGATCAGGTGAAACGATCTCTGAGAAGGAAATAAGAGGGGTGAGGGCCACTTATGTGCTACAAACAAAATCAAAACACAAAATGTTCTCTGCCAGTCATGTGGTAGGGAACACATCACTGCTGAAGCAAAATCAAGTAGGACAGAAAAAAAGAGGAGTAAAATAATAAAAGACATTAGGTAAAATAAAAATGAAAGGACTGTCAGAAACCTGTCACCCAAAACTACAAAAAAATATCACAACAAAGTGATAGACCCAGAAAGTTCAGACAAAAAACATACACAAGGTATATGCCTTTTAATAATGGATTATTAAGACAAATTTGTTTGAGTTAAAAAAAACGCTGTTTATTTAATGTATAACTCTAAAGACAATCTCATTGCACGTGACTAGAATCGTATTCATTCGTAAGTCGCATCTGCACTTTTCACCTGATGCCATTAAAGCAGGTGTGGTCTGGTGGATAAGGATAACAGCTTGTGATCGAAAAGTCACCGGTTCGATCATCAGATCCACCGAGTCGAAGGGGGTGTGAGTGATGAAACGCTTCCTCTCCCAGCTTCAACAACCACAGCTGTGGTGCCCTTGAGCAAGGCAGCAGTTTCCTGACTGGTCCCCGAGCACCGCAACCCTGACTGACCACTGCTCCGGGTGTGTGTTCACGGTGTGTAACAAATTCCAGCACAAATTCCAGGTATGGGTCACTCGATATATGGGCAATTTGTCACTTTCACATTCGTATATCCTTTTCTTCTTCATAAAGAAGGACAATAATCAACTTGTTTTTTTAAAGCTTATTTCAGTAGTGGTTGATTGAAATGAACTCACGCTCAGAGAAAAATAGCAATTTTCAATTTGTTGTTTCATATGTGTAAAATATAGATTTCTGGATAAATAAAATAGCTGGCAAATACCACTAGTTCAATATAGTCTGAGCAGAGCAGCCCACCATGAATTCTCTAGGTTTGCCCAATGGGACAATCTGTTAACTTTCATCCTTAAGCATAAAGATTTCCTTGGTAAAAAAAATGCTATAATGATCAGGTGCAACCTTAATTTGCATTCACGAGAACGCTCTGCTAATAATTGCCTAGTATCGCAAGCGTGGTTGGCGAGAAATGGAGAAGCGTACTAGGCGAATTGTGTTAGTCTGGGATCGTTGAACAACCTGGGCCTGGAGAATATCCCTCTTAGATTTCCAACTATTACCGCAGTTTAAACGAGGAGTCTTACGCAAAGTGAGAAGTGAAACATACATGGTGAGTGGCAAAGGGATGGAAGGAGGGATAGCTTGCATGATGTAGATGTTAGCTCTTTGTTCGTGTCTTATACATTGGAGATATTATGGGTCACTGGTACCATCTGATTAGTCAATTATCCGCCGAGCTCCTCCTGAACTTATGTTAATCAGATGATTAACGTCATTTAGTGTTTCTTAGTCTGAACACATTCACTGTGTTGATGGGCATTTACAGTATCCATGGAGACAAATGTACCAGGTGCAAATCTACTCAGAAGCCCATTAATCATTTGTCTTCATTAGATTTGTGTTAAAATTCTCGTTTACGTAAGCAAGGGCAGTAGATCCTAACAATAAGTAGTTTAAAACAGTGAACTGGATTCTGACATTCTGAATTGTAGTTTAGTCTTAATTTACATGAGAGAGAAGCATGAGAGCACTCAACCTTGAAAGAACTCTGAAATAATCTGATATTCTGGGATTCAGTCACAATTAAAAAAATTAAAGTACATATTTTTATGCCATTTTAAATTACAAGCACTGGCAGAAATGCATGACTTCTTAAGTTATCTATTTAATGAAGATGCAAGAAAGTCTGAATATTAAATTAGTATGAGATGTGCTTAACAAAACCAAAGAATTATAGCTGTTTGAATAGGGTTCGTTTCAAAACCCCAAGGGTTCAAGCTTCATGAGGTATTACACAACAGTTTATGCAATGCAGCTGGGAAAGTGTGTCCCTGTCCAGCAGGTAGTGCCCAGAACTCATGCAAGATTAAAAAGAGCTTGTCATTTCGTCTCATCCACATGAATTTTGTACTTGGGTTGAATTTTTCACTTAGAGGTCAACAGCTGGTTAAAGCTTATGCTTCTCAGAGCTGCTGAGACTCCCTTTATCCTCTCAAGGTTGCATATGGAAAGAGGTTTTCAGCTTAAGGCATTTCATGCTCATTACACTTCACATACACATTGTTTTCTCTTGAGTAATTGTGTTCCTCACTACAAAAGGACAATTATTAATGTGCTGCATGCTGGTTTAACATTTGCATTGTGAATGTTTAAGGCTGAACCAGATGATATAACAATGTTATTTTGAAATTTAACATATCGCTGTATTGGGCTCATGAGGACAGGGCTGCACAGTATTTAAAAGAGAGAAACATCCAGTCTTCAATGATAGTTCATATAGGATTAAAACAGTCTAAAAAAAAAAGTCTTTCCAAGCTCAAAAACTTTTAAACAAAACAACTTAAAACAATAAAACCAACTGTTATCTGTGACTGCCGTTTGGGGTTCGATCTTTATATCTTTCATTCATATTCACAATCCATAATTTGAAGCTCATTTTTAAATCTTTACCACAGAGAATTAACTTGTGTAAAGGTTTACCCAGTCAAAACGTTTTACCCAGTCAAAAATTAAACAGTTAAGCCCCAAAAAGGGCAACCCATTGCTGGGAAAGATTTGCCAAACAGTGGGTATGTAAAAAATAAGAACTTTAATACAAACTGAGGAATACTGTGATAGGATAATAAGATAACCAGGTGATTACAAACAGCTGGTGAAGAAACATAAGGGTGTGAATACTACAACAACAATTGAACAATAAATGAGGCTAACAGAAACAATACGGAGAACTGAAACTGACAATGAAATTTTGGAGGACAAAACTGACTAAATTGAAAAACTGAATAGAATACAAGGACTAGAACTATGAATAACAAAATCAGAACATTTAACAGACTCTGTCACAAAAAAGAAAACTATGAACAGTAAATCAAAATATCAGGCCATAAATTGAAGTATGTCACTTTTAAAATTATTTTGCCATTATCAAATGTCCAAAGTCCAACTTAATGAAAGTTTACATACTGCTCCTTTAAGTGTAAGTAAACATTTTTTGGAAACTGTTATGTGTGACTTGCCGTTTGTCATCAGCTGTGTGGACTTATCTGTTTGCGCTCTTTTGTTCCATGTGTCAATCGATTAAACCACTTTCTCCCATAAAAATGTATGCACAAGTTTTTCTGGTACTATTGAACACTTCAAACAATGTGCTTCACAGTGCAAGAACTGGATCAGGTCATACTCCCCTGCCCCTGTTACTGAATTTAGCCGCTGGATTCGACAATGTTGATTATTCTATTTTAAAATCTTGGTTGGGACACCGGGTAGGCATTATGGGGTACGGCACTGGATTGGTTCAGATCATATCTAAAAAATAGTTTCTCTGAAAAGTCAGTGAGACATCCTCCTGTACAGAATCATTGTCTTGAGATGTGCCTCAAGGTTCGGTTTTGGCCTCTTTTATTTTCAATGTTTACATGATACCACTAAGTTCCATTATCAGGAAACATGTCCTATCATTTCACAGCTATTCCACAGATCACACTCAAGTTTTTCTGCTTCTCAAGCGAAGCACGGTTTCATAATTTTTTAGCCCCTCTTCCTCCTCCACTGGTTACTACGGTTCTACGGTTAATTGACCTTCAGCATGGCCGCTGATTGGCGTTTTAAAAAGAGTATGGAGAGAATAGAGCGCTCCTAGCACAGTTCTCATAGTTGTCACCAACATAAGTCAAAGTGACCGACTGATGGGGAACTGTGTTTTATGTTTGATGATGCTTTTATATTTGTGCTCAAATCATGTTTCTTTCAGCAAAATTTTTTTACCAACGTTAAACATTTTATTTCTTTAAAAACCAGGGGAAAGTGATCCACACTTTTTTTTTTCAAATTAGATTACTGTAACTCCTTAAAAGTTTACCAATCAGCTCTGTCTCTGCTACAATTGGTCCAGAATGCAGTAGCAAGTTTTTTTTACTTGTTCCAGGAAGCGATATCACATTTCTCCAGTTTGAAAAAGTTTTAATGCAGGTTTACAGCTGTCTTAATGGCTTAGCCCCAGCTTACCTGCAGAACTTTTAATCATACACCAAACCATCTAGAACACAGCGCTCTTCCAACCAGAGGCACCTGAATGTTCCTAGGTTTTGATTCAAAAGCAGAGGTTGAGCATGCTTTTGTTTGTTGCTGTTCCTAAACTATGGAACTACCTGCCTCTCACTGTCTGTTTTTAAATCCAAGCTCAAATTTCTGCTGTTCACTCAAGCCTGTAAATTGAATCTTTTTAAAGTATTTTACTTGCATGATTTTACTTTTTTTTTGCTGACATTTATTTGTAGTTTTTTTTTGTTTTTAACACTCTTGCCTGTGTGTTTTACCCTGGCGTGTCCTTGTGCCTTTCTGAATATGTTCAGCACATTGGTCAACAGTAGTTGTTATAAATCTGTGCTTTATAAATAAATTGCCATTGTCATTGTCAAGTATTTCAAATATTAATGCTGTATAATTCAGTAATTAAACAAAAAAACCCCTCCCCATTTTATGTTGATCTCGTTGTTAGCTAATCTGATTGCTCCGTTAACAGCTAAATATATTATACATTAAATATAATGCACCGATGAAGCTTAAATGGTGTTTAAATGCAATTGTACATAATGTTTAAAACAGTGCCATAAAAACCCCGGCATCTTTGATCATTCTTTTGCAGAAAAAAAACTCAAATGATACTGATTGAAATGTAAAGTTGTTCAGCCTGCACCAAATGATTTTCCCACAGGTCATGAGTCGGGAGATTCATCCGCAGGCCACAAGCTGTAATGGGGTGAATGGATGAGAGCAGAGAAGCGTGTTGGCACAGAAAGCCAGTGAAGCAGGAATCACGACACATTATCAACTCAGGGTTGACCTGCCAGCTGTATCACTGTAAGTGCCAATATAAATGTAAATAGGATACTTCAACTTAGAGGCTGTTAAAGACAGAAAACAATTACTCAGTCCCATTACAAGTGAAAGTAAATAACCAAACCACAGTCGCCAATAAGATTAGTCCAAATTTATGATTCCCAAACTGCCATTGGAATCTTGCACATTTTGATGTGATGATTGCTTTGTGTACATAACGAATTCTCTAAATATAATTACGCTCATTTAAAGCGGATATGTTTCCAGTGGATTTCAAACAGTGCTTGGTTTTCACATCACGCCTTATTGGCTTTTGATAAATTACAATACTAAAAGTTCTCCTACAGTCCAATCCTTGAAAACATATCCAATTGCAAAAACATTTAGATCTTACTTAGAATAAAACTATTATACTTTATGTGGGTATCTAAGCAATTTTGACTAGTCTAGTATACAGCAGAAATAAAATGTTTGTTCTGTAGTTGAGAAGGCTGTCATGCATAAGATTTAGCCTTTAGATCTGCCATCTCTAAATTTTTATTCAAGGACTTACAATTGATGGCGTGTATAAATGCTTCTGTTTGCACTTCAGAGCACTGAACGCATGAACCTAGATTTGAAAGACCATTATACAGTATGACAAGTTATTCAATCCCTACTTCTGTCAGAAGAGTGAAACTAATCTTTATTTCCTTTTAAGGAGAAGTCCTTGCAAACTCTATGGGAATTAAATACAAATCGAAAATCTCTAAAGAAAATGGTTAAATTGTGCATTTGATATATGCATATTCATTATCAGACATCATGATGCAGACATGGACACTGGAGAGGTAATGGGATTTAACTTGATTTTAGTATTAAATTTAGAAGCTAGTGTTTCATAAACTTCCATTACACTTATATTGTTAAGTCATGGAAGGTGTAAGGGATATGTAGTATATAGTAATACAGACAGTTCATTAAGTCACAAGAAAGGAAAGTTGTGAAGGAAGAATTCAACAATCCAAGGCTGATTTAATTTGTGGAGGTTAGATGGGTTAACTGTTGGAGTTGGCAGTGCAGAAACTTTCAATAATGTATCAAACATGGCAGAGTAGTCAAATGAAGTTTGCAAGAAAAAAAACCTAATAGTAACTCCAGACTACTAAACATTTTGTCTGCCTCAAAATGAAATCTCTGTTGTTGTTATTAATACTCATTATTTACACATACATGGTTATAATCCTCTGTTTCTTTTTCCTCTATTTCTTTTATGTTTTTCCCTGTCTGTTTTCCCCTTAAATATTTGCATTTCATCTATAAAATTGCTGTCATAAATTGAAAACTCTTTAAAACCCTCTTTTTGTCTAGTATGATGTGGACCAAGGATGGTCCAATTCTAACAGAGGCGATGATAATTTTACTGCATATAGCAAAGAAGATTTAGTCATTGCATATCTTCACTTGAATTCCCTGTAAAAAGTTTGTAACAATAAAGGACATGCATTCTGGGATAAACAAAACACCTGATTGAACATGTGCCATTGTATCATGAACACCTGCAGCTCGCGTTATTATTTTTTTTTCCAGTTGATCAGTGGATCAGGTAAAGCTTTCATTTTTAAATAAATAGATGCTTACAAAACATTATTCTGTTAAAATTTTGTCTGTGTTGAACAGCCACATTTAGTGGGGTGAAGGGGATTCTCCAGCTGTCCTTTTACCCCTTGGTGCCCAAATTGTCCTTAGGCATAGTTTATTTAAAATAATTTATTGTATTTGACCCCAAATCTATATGTAATTGTTATACTGTAATAAACTGTAGAGTGATTCTAAGTGTTGTGGCACTCAGGTCAGGGGCCAATAACAGAAATCTTTCAGTCACCTGATGTCGGGTTTGCTGGAAAATGTAATTTATGATAACAATTGTGGAGGCGTCAGCAGTACCCATTTCATAAAAATAACAATGTATAAAACTACTACTGGCAAGACTTAAATGTAAGACCTGCTTTCAAATAATAAGACAATAGATTGTGTAAATCTAGCAAATTATAATCACGTATTGAATTAAAGTCAAAGCCGAGTGTTTTCGGGTACTTACTGATGGTATAGTGGGTAGTGCACAGGACTAGAAAGCCCAGATGCTCTTTGGTAGTTTCAATTTCACTGAAATTCTTTCACTTTTTGATTCTGATTTTATTGTAACATTTTACAATACAGACATATCTGTTTCATCAATACATTTTCTGACAAATTATGGGAATTTATGTTTTATAATTGACAGAAATTCCTGTTTTTAATTATAGAAAGTCCCTGTCAATTTCTGACAGTCATTTCTGCATTTTTATTTATTTATACACTGTGAGGTTTGGGCCCTTATCTGACAAACGCACTCTGTTAGAGACATATACAAACTTTAAATTGATTTTATTAATGACTGTATTTATTTTTTATGGCATAATAATCTACAATAATGAACTGCATGCATTTAGCACTCTGAACCATTTCCAGGTGACAGTTTTCTTTTTATAAAGTCTGTAATAGTTTTCCACTAATGAGAACATTGCCTCATTATTTTCCCCAGGCCAAGGGTGCGATTGTGTAACACATCTGCGTTCAGGCACTCGAATTCAAAATGATGGAGTAAGACTTCAACAAATCTTTGTTAATTTGCATGAACAGCAAACAGCTGTTCCTAACTGCTAACTTTTAACACTCTATTCAAGAGCAAATATAATCTGTCATTGTTTTTACATTTATATATTAACCATTTCATAGATATACCACTATAATGACTTAATTATCTCCACTCAAAATCATCCCTAAAACACCCTTAATACATTGAATATACAGCTCCTGAGTATGACTGTATGACTGTTTTTATGAGCAGCATGCTCCTGTTCTCAGAAATTTTACAAAGAAATTTGGTTTGCTTTTTAAAATGTATCTGGATACCAACCAGGGGCAGACTTACCATTAGACAAGAGTAGGGTTTTTCTTGGGTCCCATAAAGTTTACAGGCCCTCTGCTCTGATACATGTTGAAAAAGTAAATATGTTGTAGCTTATTTTTGCTCACAAATCAATCAAACCTTGTTTCAAAATCTGTTATGTAAAACTCCCCCGTTCAATCCCTTCTAATTGGCTAATCCATTTAGACAGTGTGCTGGAAAATTAAGTGAAGCTATCTGAGTTGATCTGAGAAATGGAAATAAAACAACGAAACTAAAAAGTTTTTTGCAGTATTGCCTAAAGTTAGTTTCTTTCAGCACGACTACCAGTCAGAATACAAACATGACAAACGAACATCTCAACATTTGCTTGCAGAGTCCAATTTTTTCGTTTGTGGCTTAAATTATTGAGAAAAAGCAGGAAGACACAAAAACAGGGGAAAAGATGCAAGATTTTTTTTAGTTTTGCTTGATTCTGATTACCAAGTTTCAGAAAAGCCCCCAAAATTCACCACTTCTACCTTCTAATCTAAAAACACCAACAGAGGATTAATACTCACAAACAAACTTTTACAAATGATTTCTCGTCACTTCAGCTTCTTTTTGGCCCCAGAAAACTATTACCCAGCTATTTTTATCACCATATTCTGAAAGCTTTTCTTGGGTCTGTTTGCTTGCCTCCACTAAACACAGCACTGTTTATGTCTACACAACCTCTATCTTTGCAAACAAATACACCATCAGAGACAAAACCACGCAATTTATTTTGAGAAAGAGGTTTGACCGGACCAGGTAACTGGGAAGAATAGGTGCTAGCACATCCGCTAAGTGTAAGGATTGGTCCCTTGAGGATTAGCCCTTGTTTTATATAACAGCATAAAGTTTATACAGCAAACGCTACAAAGATGGCAACACGCTGTTATTTCTAATTTCATAAGTCACATACTGTGTCACTTTTTTGGGATCTTTTTAGTACATTACATCATATTTAATGGCATACATTTAGATCTGGATTACAAAGAGAGTTATGACATCATAATTGATCATGGAGTATACACTAAGATCTTGCTTGAAGAATCTGTTTTTCTGCTCCTTTACTAAGGAATTATCACAGTGCCAGTGCAGCTCTGCTCTGCTCTGGTCTCAAACACTTATCTTACCTCTTGAAGGAAGACTTAGAATTTCTTAGAAGTAATCAGAAGCAGTTGTCAGTAAAATGAATTCTTTTTTATAAAAGGATGTATATTTTGGTCCATGATGGGATACTTTTCCACATCCAATCTATTGGTTTAGTAAAAGATTTGTGACATTAACATTACATCTCAAATGTAATTATTCAAAACACAATAATTATGTAAAACAAATTGCTTATAAAAGCATTTACTCAATAGATTTTATTTCATTAATCAATTTGACAGTGAAACTGTCTGCAAGTGGAACTTACAGAGAAAATAAAACTGAATTAACTATATCAGGCTCTCTGTTGAGTTCACAATGAAACTGTATTATAAATTGTGCTTAAAGGACACTCTAAAATTCTCATACCTATAGCCTTTTCTCTTGTAAACAAGACTTCCGTTTTAATTGGCTACAACCGGCACGACTGTGATCAGCTGTAGCTCGTTGGCCCACATACTATACATGGCCTCTGGGAAATTAGAAAAATAAATATTGGTGTTCTGCCGATGGTTCTTTTTGCTAGCAAGCAAGGAGCACTACAGATACCAAATTGCCCTAGATAAGTAATTTAAACATTTTCACATTTAGGAAGTATACAATCGTTATGACTGTAGAAAATGGCTAAAGAATACGATATCGAAGAGCCTCTATTCTGGTTTGAAGGCCACCTGGGATTTTTTTTTAAGTGCACACATGATCACTTCTTAAGTGCTAGAATACTATATTGCTGCACTACATAGCCAAACTCTTCGCACATCCAATCAAGTATTACATTTTCAAAGCTCCAAGTTCTTCCATGACCAATAACAGTGACAGTGTCAGGAAGTACACAGTTTTATAAATAAATGCCACAAAACTTTGCATGTTTTGGAAACAAAATAAATACATCCCATTATAGAACAGAAGTTATGCTCATTACAACTGAAGAGTACCGAGAACCACGTGCTGGAGCCAGTATCCAGACAATGGAGAATCTGAGTTATTTGCAATCCTGATGATGAGAGATATCCGAAACACAAATAGGAGAATCAGCTGTGCCACAGTCAGCATAAGCCTGAATTGAATCAGTTCACCGATTGCCTGAATCTTCTAGAGTAATGTCACAATGATGTTTAGACTGGTGGGATGTGTGCACCAAAGTTGAGGAGGAAGTTCAAACTTAGATTACCGAACCAATAGATATGAGGATGGAACACAGAGTGCCATAATAGAATATGACTAAGTAGTCCAATGACGTTTCCATAGGAAGCAGAGACAATGGCGGGCACCAGCTTAGTGAAGGGGACCAAATTATTTAGTGCCTGTTCTGTGTTGAAGGAGGAGAGGAGCGGAGAGAAGAGGAGAGAAGAGAGGCGAGTGAAGGAGAGGAGAGGAGAGGAGATAGGAGAATTAAGGAGAGGAGAGGAGAGGAGAAGAAAAGAAAGATGGAGTGTTGTAAACTGTTGGTACCCATTCTGCAGAATGCTTTACAGTGCATGTTTTGACATTTACATTTTTTTTTACTAAATTTGAACATACAGTCACAGTGTCAACTTGATGTCTTGTTATCCCTTGCCCAGTGGGAATGACATTACAGAGATGAGATTTTAAGGACATTTGTCAAAAATTTATTAAATTATTTCAGGTTCTTTAAATGATCATGCGACTATGTCAGAAAGTGAATCTATTAACCTGAAGCAGTGCAACAGTGTGATCAGGCCTTTGGCCCAAGTTTTTATTGAGGATAGTTGCTTAATGGGGCTAAACATTGTGGATGTGTTGAAGCATAATAGGGACGGATGCTACTGTGTCTAGAAGAGGGGAGGCTGTTATTATAATTGATAGCCCTGGCCGCTCACTTCCATTTCAAAGTTCATTAGCAGCACTGCACTCCTCACGTCAAGAATTTGCAAGGTGCTTCATGCTTCTCTCCAATGCTTGTGAGATTTATAGACCCAGGATGGATCATCTGGGCTTTAAAAATACACCAGGAAATGAGATCATGGGCTCTAAATCCCAGAAGATCCACAGTTCCTCTCAATCCAGCTTCCATTTTGTCTTGGTGTCATTCATCTAAACTGAAACAAAGTGACATTTCTCCCAAGAGAAATACAAAAATATCTTAAAGGCTTTAAATTGGGGAGACATATGATCAAATGGGATTTGAATACAGCGAAATTGTGAATAGCGAAGACTTTGAGGAAAAGTAGCTTTGATAGAGGTTTTTAATTCTTTTGATTTAAATAATCTCCTATATAAATATCTCTACGGAGCTGTGAGGCCTTGTAGGCAGATAAATACTTAGTACTTATTAGTGACCTGCTGAGGAGTTCTTTTTATTTTTTATGATTGGCCATATTTTAACAGTCAGAAACTTTTTGGGTAAACAGATCAAATATTTTCCACGGAACAAATACAACTTTTAAGAAAGAATAACTTGCTTTTTAACACACAGTGGGGTTTTCGGATGGAAAAAACAATACATGCATATGTGATATATAAATAGGTGGGTATGCATCAAAGTTGATCATCTTTTTTAAACAGTGACCAAACATTTATGCCGTATAGGTCATGTTTAGGTCACCGATATCATGGATTCACTGGTATCGCTTAATGAGGCTCAGTCACAGGACACAGCTGAAGCTCATCAAAGCCACATTGAGCAATTTCCATGCAGTCAATCCTTCCAATTAGTCATCACTTCATTTCCCACAAGCATTTATATTCCCAGCTCACCTCTCAGTTGTCGTCAAGCGTCGTGGCAACTCTATGTTGCTCATAGACAGCTTCTCAAGTGATCTTCTGCAGAAATAAATAAATATATCGCTTACCTATACTCTACAAGTCCTGGATCTCCTTTTGCAAGGTTACCATCTTCATCTTCACTCCTTTGTGTCCATCGTTGTCTGTCAAATGCTGGGCTTGCTGTGTCCTCCTGAAGATATCCTCCACCTAATAAGAGACCGAAACTATTGAAAATGTATTTCAAAAGGGATTTCTAGAAATGTTCAGTCTTATCAGTTTTCTGTTACTTAAGAATTGTCAAAAAGAGCTTTTGACTATGCTTCTATATTTTCAGACACACGAAAAACATTCAAGACCATATTGTGGTACAAATTTTATTCATTTTAAAAAATAAATTCAAATTCTAAATACAATTAATGTCTCCTGGTGATGTGTCTATTGATACATATCTCCTTTTTTGATGGTATGTTGGCCTCTAAAAGCACTAAACGCGAGACCTGCTGGCCCACTTGTCAGAACTATTCATTTGAAGCATCAATGGTGAATGAAATTAGCTTTCAAACTGTGGTCTGGTAGGCAGACAGTATTCATTACTGTGATAGATAGTCTCGGCATCTCTCTATTTTCTTCCTTACGGAAATTTCAGCCCAGAAAGCATTTGTTTCATTTTTTTTTTCCTGTGCTTGTTTTTAGGATCAATAAACTAATTGGATCATAAATATTAGTTTTAATAGTACAAAAAATATATTTTTAGCTTTAACACATTAAATTAGACATTACATTGAATGCAATACATTTGACACATAAATGTTATCTCAAAAAATTGAGGCTTATAGACTTAAATATTTAACTTTTTAATAAACATTAACTCCATTCAATTTCTTCCACATCCACTTACCGCTTTCCCTCCATTTTGTGCTTCATGTGAGGAAAACTTCAATAAATATTTGAAAATCATCAGAGCTTATTCTTTCAGAACAGAGAGCCAAAAATAGATTTCCCAGGATTCCTTATTTAAAATAAATTAGTTTGTAATTGTGTCCCGAATAATATCATTTTGGCCCTTCCCCTTAACACTTGCTTTCAAGGGGAAGAGCTAAATCAGCATGAGAAGTGGACCGCATACTTTATGTTGAAAAGCACAGCCAATTTAAATAAATTCAAAATAATTCAATTCAATTTGGTTGCAACATTTCTGAGCAGTCTCTGTTCTTTACACAGAACTGAAGTACATTATATTTTATATTTGTCAGGGTCTGTTTGGATGTCATCGAGAGACAACTGCCTTACACGGTTCACAAAACCTCTAAACCACATTAAAACGCAAACACATCACATGTGCCTTCGGCCAAGCTGGGAAGCACACAAACTTAGAGGATGCACACAGACAGGTCTCTCACTGACAATTAAGACAAATGACAAAGCATTTCTGTTGACAAAAAACAAAGAACAGCATTTAGAGAGCTGTCGGACTGTATTTAAGATCAAAATAGTCATATATTTGGATGGTTCCCACGTCCTTTTAAAAGTACCGAAAGACAGTCTGGAGGAGCTTGAGTACATCCAAAGGGACTAGAGACAGAAATAGACCTAGCTCATACATTTTTTAAAATAATGATCAAATATATCATACTCAGATTATTGTTAAAATGTTACGCGGCGAGACACTTTGAATAAATGAAGATGTCTATTCTTACACTCTGACATAATTAATCTAATAATCGCTCTTTATGAACTGAATAGAGGACTACTTTCAATGACAATTACAAACTGTATTTTAGGAGCTGTTCTATTCTTGGAAGAAAATTGTTAATACAATTTGTGTCATTTGTTAAAATATGTATTATAATATACAGGACAATGTAATATAGACTGATTAAGTTTTTTTACATTTCATGTTATAATTTGTTACATCTAAATGTTTTTTTACATGAGTCTGCATTAAAAAACTGTTAAAGTATATTTTACTTATATTAAAAGAGTAGGGGAGGGGAGGGGGTGGAGGGGAGGAGAGGAGAGGATAAGAAGGGAGGGGAGAGGAGAGGAGAGGAGGCGAGGAGAGGAGATGAGGAGAGGAGATGAGGGGGAGAGGAGATGAGGAGAGGAGAGGAGGAGAGGAGAGGAAGGAAGGGAAGGGGGGAGAGGAAAGGAGGGGAGAGGGAGGAGAGAAGAGGAGGGGAGGAGAAGAGAGGAGAAGAGGAGAGGAGGGGAGGAGAGGAGTTGAGGAGAAGAGAGGAGAGGAGAGGAGAGGAGGGGAGAGGAAGGGAGGGAAGAGGAGGGGAGGAGAGGAGGTGAGGGGAGAGGAAAGAAAAGGGTGGGGAGAGGATGAGAGGAAAGAAAAGGAGGGGAGAGTAGAGTAGAGTAGAGAAGAGAAGAGAAAAGAAGAGGAGAGTAAGGAAGAGGAAAGGATGAGAGAAGAGGAGACGAGGAGAGGAGGGAAGAGGAAGGACGGAAGAGGAGGAGGGGAAGAGAGGAAGGGAGGGGAGAGGAGAGGATGAGAGGAAAGAAAAGGAGGGGAGAGTAGAGTAGAGTAGAGAAGAGAAGAGAAAAGAAGAGGAGAGTAAGGAAGAGGAAAGGATGAGAGAAGAGGAGACGAGGAGAGGAGGGAAGAGGAAGGACGGAAGAGGAGGAGGGGAAGAGAGGAAGGGAGGGGAGAGGATGAGAGGAAAGAAAAGGAGGGGAGAGTAGAGTAGAGTAGAGAAGAGAAGAGAAAAGAAAAGAAGAGGAGAGTAAGGAAGAGGAAAGGATGAGAGAAGAGGAGACGAGGAGAGGAGGGAAGAGGAAGGACGAAAGAGGAGGAGGGGAAGAGAGGAAGGGAGGGGAGAGGAAGGGAGGGGAGAGGATGAGAGGAAAGAAAAGGAGGGGAGAGTAGAGTAGAGTAGAGAAGAGAAGAGAAAAGAAGAGGAGAGTAAGGAAGAGGAAAGGATGAGAGAAGAGGAGACGAGGAGAGGAGGGAAGAGGAAGGACGAAAGAGGAGGAGGGGGAGGAGAGGAGGAGAGGGGAGAGAAAGCATCCCTTTAAAGAAGATATGAGGGGTGCAAAAGGTAACAGAAGAACAGAGAACATATGAAAAGCGAAGAAGAGAGCAAAAGTAAAAATAGAGCAGAAATGATGAGATTGGATTTAATAAAAAGATGAGATGAGAGTATAGATAAGAGAGAAGTCATCACTTGAGAAAAGATATGAGAGGAGCAGAAGTAAAGAGAAGAAGTGATGAGAGAAGAAAGGAGAGCGGAGAAGAAGAAGTAGAATAGAAAATGTGGAAGAAAAGAGAAGTCAAGAGAAAAGAGAAAGAGAGAAAGAAGAAGAGGAGAGATGAGACCTGGTGTGAACGAATGATGTAGGTCTGGGCGTGCACAGCACCGATTCTGTGAATGACACAACAGCCTCCGCCTGAACAAGAAAGGCTAGAGGAGGGGCGAGAGAGAGGGAGAAAGAGAGAGAGGGAGGGAGGGAGGGAGGGAGGGAGGGAGGGAGGGAGAGAGAGAGAGAGAGAGAGAGAGAGAGAGAGAGAGAGAGAGAGAGAGAGAGAGAGAGAGAGGAGAGAGAGGAGAGAGAGAGAGAGAGAGAGAGAGAGAGTCTAAAAGGAAGGAAGCGAGCAAATAACGACTGAAGAGTCACACCAACAAACCTTAGAGCCACAACGGTATTTGATCATGACGTAAACACGGTTCTGGAGGGTTTAAGGGCACATGACGCGCGCCTTAGCAAGTTCAGGAAGAGCCTCGGCGGCGCACGTGAAGTTCTTCACCTCGCCGAAGCGCGCCAGAGACGAAAGCTTCCGCGCCCGCCAATTTCAGCACCTGGTCCTCGAGACAGCTCCCGCGTTCCCGCTTCTCCAACCGACTTTTAGAAGAACATGAAGTCTCGCCCTGTTTCTTGAGTTCATCAAACTGTGACCAAGGAGCCTCTTGTGTCCTCCGCTAAATATGTACCAGGGTCATTTGCAGGTAAGACTCGACTCAAGTTACTCTTATAACTTACACTTATATATTTTTTCAACTGGTATGTTTTACTTTACTTTAATGACATGATAAAACGTTAGGTACGTTTTTTGTCCTCTTGGTGAATATTGCAAAAATAATCAGAAATCAATGACTAAATAACCGCTATTTTATGTGACTTGTTATTGACGTGTTCCTGTATATTGATCACCTCTTCCGCACATATATTTGGGATTTTTCGGCGCCTTAGTACTTATTTCTCTTTTAGCAGTTTAGCAGTTTATTAAGAAGATATATCAATCAATCAATCAGTAAATAAATCAACCATTAGTACTTATCATTAAGTGACAATCCAACTAATTCAGAGACTAAATGCCACTAAAACTGACGATACAATATTTATTTGTTAATACATCATAACAAATCTTTTTAAACTATTAAATTTAGTCTATTCAAGGTAATATGTATTTGTAATTAAATATGTAACAATTACCAGGAATTTTAGTTTCACAGAATATTGATCATTCCAGTTGGACTGTATGAAAGTATACTTATGAAGTGCAAAATTTGTAGAATATGAGCATTAGGCTTCTTTATTTGTTAGCTAACAACCATGCCATTTTTTATTATTTAAGAAATACATAATTTTTTTATTATGTAGAAATAGGCTCTGAAATTTTAGGTGAGACATTTTTCTAATAGATTCTTGGACTAAAAAGAAAAAAAAAACACATCTCACATTATAGTGGTGAGCTAAAAATGTACTTTTTATTGACAAAGTTTCCAGTGTCACATGAAGTGAAATCTTTTGGATATAAAGTTGAACTCATCCTTGGAAATGAGGTCTTCTGAATCTCTTAGCATACTACAGCAACAAAAGTTTGCATATGTTTCCATAATTGATGATCTTTTAATTATGTAACCACTACAATAAAGCAAGCAGTACTTTGTTTACCAAGTCTTATAACTGCAAGTAAAATACTAAATTAATATTTTATGACTATCGTGCCTTCTTCTGAGGAAACCAGAGAAGCTTTTCTTACATTCTTCTTCTCTATTGTCGGCTGTGTCTTCACTTACATCTTATTACTTGAATTCTGTGGATATACATTTCTCTTTCATTACAATGATCATATTCACCAGTTAAACTCAGTCACATTTCACAACTGTAAAATGCACTCACCAAAATGGCTTTTTAATTATATTTTGTGTGGTAAAGTGAATATGAAGTAATGTTTCGTCGTTTTATTAAAGTTCCAGAGAGTGTTTCAGCACAGATGTAATTGGAGACTCGATAAGAGTCTCATATAGTCCTATTCATAACAGTTTTCATCATGTTGAAGGCTTTTATTTCAGGCTTTAGGGAGCTAGGCAGAGTATAATATCACGTTTTCTCAGTCGGGTTTGGAGGTAATTTAAGAGGAAATGTTCTCACTGAGCAAAGCAGATGTTTTATCTGTCCTTCACTGAGCTTCTGGCAGCTCCTTCATCTAAACAGACACACTTTTCTTGACATTGATGGCTCATTCCCTCTTTAAGCCTTGTTGGACTATATGCTGTTTGCACAATTTGACCAGAAATGAGAATGGCTTTCCTAGACTTATAAAAGTAAGATCATAATAAACTGTTTTTAATATTTTTATTGTTAAAATTCTGTTTTCCTGTTATATATTGTTAGGTAATAATCTTAAGTTGGTTGATGTCTTACTGAAAAGACATTAGTTCTTATTGAGAGCTGTTTAGTGCTACATCACCTATTTTATATTAACCTTGTGAATTTAATGTTGCCATAATGGATTGATTTTAAGAGTAGTTTGGAACACTCAACATCCACCTCTTCACTAGGGGGCATTGGAAATCAATACTTAAGTAAATAAAATTATTCTTGGTGGATGAGGATTTATTCTTCAATATTTTTCATTCTGCAATCCTTTAGAAATACACTAATGGAATTTTAAGTCTGAGGGCAAAGTTTAAAATAAATAAAGTTTAAATTTTTTGTTTGTTTGTTTGTTTGTTTTAGTACTATATTCAAAAGTCATTTTCAATTCATCCATTTTGTTTAAAATACTGAGAATAAATAAAAAAATAAGTGTATCTTTCATATTAAAAAAGCAATGTTTTATTTGTTGCTAAACAAACCAATCAATCAATCAATCAATCAATCAATCAATCAGTCAAAATATATTTATATATCTAGATTTTACTGTGTCAGGTTTTATCAAGCCTCCAAAATTCATTAATGCTAAGATTATTTGACTGTAAGGTTTTGATAGCAATGTTGTCAATTGAAACCAATAAGCAGCTCAAACGTTAAACAAAAAAAAATCAGGTTATTGTTAGAATCAGTAAAAAGTTAGTAAAAAAGCAAAGGCATTGCTGTGGCATGGCATACACTCCACTAGTGGACCTTGCATATGCGAATTTTGAATGTTTGGGCATTTCACAATGGCTTGTGGATTTTGACATGTGTTTCGCCCCTGTGTGTGCTGGATGAACCTTCTGACCCTAATAATAAGCAAGGATCAAATGATCGAACAAACAAATAAAGAAAATAATGATTAAATTAATTAGTCATTTTGCTTCCTGGAACATTTATGTCCTTTACCCTCAGTTTGTGATTAATTTGCACTGCAGTTTGTGCCTTTCGCTATCTTTCATGGCATCACAAACAATCCAAGTGTAGCTTGCTATCTGTGTGTGTAATGTGTGTATCCTTGCTTGGCTATCGCTGGAATGCACCATGCTGTCTGGCCAAGATAAAACACCTAATGGAACGCTGACATTTATTTTCATATTAATTTAATTGGCTCCTTCTGCATATTCAGGATTTGGTTGATGGTCTTTAGAAATTCTCTTTCAGTTCAAGCTTGAGTGGCCAAGTTGGTTTGTAATTCGTGTTTTCTGAATTCTGGCATGCTTCCGTTCTTTTTGATTTTCTGAAAATCTTAGAAAGCCCATGTGTCTGATTCCCTACAGGATGAAACCTCCCAAAAATCCACAACAAAATCCATGGAAAAGGCTTTGATGCCTCACAAGTATCTCAGTTCCTATTTTATATTTGAATGTTGTTGAGTTATAAATTATGCTTAAACCTCAACAAAGTCATATTTTTATTTTAATTCATGTAATATATTTTCAGTTTATGAATGAAGGGGATCTAAGCAAATGATATTCATGATCTTTAATCAACAAAAATAATGAATGATTTGTATCCATTTCAAATGAATGTTGGTGTAGGCAAATCAGTTGATGTGTTTTTGGTACTTTTTCATATTTAAATGTATATGAACCTCCTATGGTTAAACTTGTAAGTGCTGATTTTCACCTCAGATTGGGGGTGTCACAGTCAATTCCTGGAGGAAAAACCCTGCACAGTGGAATGCACCACTGTGAAATTTACAAAATGAATTTTGGATAAATAACTGAAATTCAACAAAATGCTGCTAAATTTAAAATGTGAAATAAAATGTGCTTGGATGCATTTTTATGTATTCTAAACAAATATCTAAACAGTATTCATGAGAGGGAATTCTGAGTGACTGAGTGAACACTCAACCTACTGGAAACTCTTGTTGAGCCTTGTTCTGTTACATTTTGTTAGACAATATGCAGTTAATTCATAATATATTTAAGTTGTATGCGTTTTATTTTCTTTTAAACTTTTTTTTTATCTAGATAGGTATTTTTCAGGAATATTACATTCCTACCAAATACTTTTTGACCTGTCGGTAGGTGGAGAAGGTAACCTACTTGCTCATTTTATTGGCCTGATAACATCTTAGATCACAATCATGTTTTGTATGGCGTTGGAGGGTTTAATTTTTTAGAATATTTGTATCAATTTAGTTAAGATTGAAGTTTCTCATTGTTTGGAAGTACTTTGAATAAGAATCCCACATTTTTTGGAAATAATTTGAATAAAACAGTGTTTAGGTCAAAAGATTTTTTGATAGAGGTTAAACTTTTCATACCTTGCTTTTCAAAATTGACTAACTCAGAGCTGTTGATTCAGTGCTTCCCAATGAAAGACGTTAATGATCAAATTCATGGTCAAACATCATCAACTTTGTCACTCTTAACTCTACCGTGTCTCCTACTAAGATATGAACTGTTTCCTCTCTCCACAAATAGTGGTCTAAAATTACATAAATGGATTTTATCCTCCCATTTTCTAAACGGCCTGCCTAATGGGAACTTCATCGAGCTGTTGTGCCGCGAATAATCCCTTGGTAAGTGACTTTGTTCCTTTGTAAATGGTGTCTCACTTATTTCCCACCGGTGTGCAGATTCACTTCTGTCGGATGTTGATCTGAATGGCTGACAGCTTTTTCATGTTGCATCTCTGCTCTTGACAGTTATAGTGCTTTTGGTGAAGAGGCGAACAGTAGTTCATCTTGGGTTCTCACCTTTTGAGCTCAATTCAGAAACAGAAACAGAGACATGCCTGTGTGTGCAAAATATGCACTATACAGACAACAGCTTACTGAGGAGACTGGAGAACCTACATTTGTGACAGCTATTGATTTATGTGAGAGGCTCTCAGTATGACCTTTCGGGGACTTTCCCCACAGAGAAGCCTGAGAAGGAAAAAGACAAATAGATTTAGAGAGTGGGTAGAAGTTGAATTTTAATGTTACAGTAAGAACATCAATCAATCCTTCATGGTCTAATAAAGGTTAGATAAATGCTGTTACAAGTCTGTATGCTTGGAAATAGCCATTTAAGCCATCTGCATTGTTGCAAACTGTTCATCTACTTATATTTGTATGGTGTCAGCTTCCATAACATTCTATTACATGTAGTTGGCTATAAACATATGGTTTTGTATCCTGCATTTCTCCACTTTTAATTAGTTTGCAGACCATGGTACAATCAATAGTCCTGCTTCTTTTGATCGGAGAGAGCGAGCTGGAATATATCGTGATAGGAGACTGCTCAGGTAGGCCGGAGCCAAGCCATTCAGTGTCTTAAAGGCAAGGAGCAGAATCTTGTAGTCAATGCGATATTGTACAGGAAGCCAATGAAGAGAGCACAAAACTGGTGTAATGTGATCATATTTCTTTGTTCTTGTGAGAACTCTAGCTGCTGCGTTCTGGACTAACTGTAATTTTTGTAGCGTGGTGGCTGGACAGCCGGCTAATAGAGCATTACAATAATCCATTCTGGAGGTCATGAAAGCATGCACTAATTTTTCTGCATCTACGATAGACAGCATGTTCCGCACTTTAGCAATATTCCTGAGGTGAAAGAAAGCAGTCTTAGTAACATAAGAGATATGATTCTTAAACGTCAGTTCACTATCTATAATAACGCCAAGATTTTTAACTGTAGTGGAAAAATTAACTGTGTGTCCCCCCAGTTCCATATGTAAAGCAGAGAGATTCTGTAATTGCTTTTTACAAAACAAACAAGTTCAAGATGATTTGGGGTTTCAACAACCATATTTTTTACTAAAATGTTTGAAAAAGTAAAAGTAGTATTAAGTATGGTACTTTACAATAGAAATACAAATGTTTTGGAAACATCCGTACAGATTCCTCTTGAGGCTTGCAAGTCAAGGTCATGGATTCAGTTTCCACTGTGAACATGTATACGGATGAATAATATATAACTTGAGGGCTGTTTAGGTTGCAGGTGTCTGCCAACTGAACATGTAATGCCATATAGAGGTTGTGTGACATAGAGGTTGTGTGTTTTAGACACCCAAATGCTGTATGGCCAGAACTTTAGTTAAGCTTTTGAGACGGTGTCGGTCAGTATCTATCATATTACTGAAATCATGATGTTAACCTCCAGTAGAAGGACAGAGTAATACAGTGGGACGTGTGGCTGGCTTTCAAAAAAGCTAAATCAATAGACGATCTGTCTCACTCTTCAGGGGTATTTTAAAATCACTGATGAAGAGGATTGTATAGACACTTTTGAAAGGCTGCTCTTGTTCTACTCTACCTAAAAGAGGATGTGGAGTTGCTTTGTTTGTCCTTTACATGTCAGCGCTGATTAGGTTCAGTGTGAAACATCTTTAAAACTTATCAGGGGGAACCCATGGAAACATATCAAATCCTTTCCTTTGTAAAAGCCTGTTTAGCTTAATTGTGTCGATGCAAGGAGAACATAGATAATAATTATTTATGGGTTATTCTGTTCAGAGAAGTTGTTTATTTCCAGCAAAAATTTTAATTTAGTTACAGTTACAGCCTTTCCTAAATGAGCAAATCTTAGGTGTTAGAAAAAATACCTCCCCCAGGATTTTTTCTTGCTGCCAGTAAGCAGGAAACATTTTACCTGGCAGTCTTGCTTGCTCTCAATTTTGTTGAAGATGTTCTGTGTGGCTCTTTTATAAAGATGATAGTGTTTTATGGTGTTTAATTAATTCATTACCACTTCAATCTTTCTATTTGTTATCCTTAGGTTAAGTCAATTTAGGTGCCTAACACTTTGTCAGAAGACTCCTTTGTGGTCTGTTCTCTCAAAACTTTTGTATCTTAAAGATTTAACCATTTTAAATCAAAAACTCGATAGGCAGTAAATACAATCAATTAAATTTATTAATATTAATTAAATTACAAAACATAATATTCATCATAAATTACATAATAAAGTAGAATAAAGTTTTTTGTTGGGTTTCAAAGCATATGTCTTTTCTCTACTCAAAGTTCTGGTTGTCCATCATTAGCTGGCATTCCCGGCGCCGGGATGAGCATTATATCTCCCCTCATCTCAATACGAGCTCTGTGTCTTTTATACCCCTTACGACATAGTCTGAATTCAAGAGTTCATTATCTTCTGCTCCAAATGTCCATATTGCAGTTACATGCAGTGGGTATGTCCAGTTCATGGGTTGCTCACTATACCCACCTCTGTCCCCAGGCTGTCTCACAGATGTCTAAATTTGACCTTCACCTTACATATCTGACCTTTCTCCTAAATCTCCTTTTAATGCAGGTTAAATACTTTTCTTGTCAGATAACTTTAACAAGCTTTGAAGTACTACAATAGTTCAACAAGTAAGGAGAATTGCAAATTCTTGACGTTATACAACAATATTAATGTTCTATTACTATACAACAATAGAAATGATGTATACCTTGTTATTAAAATGTATTAGTAAACTTTCATTGGTGGAGGGAACGATTAAAAGCCACCACTATGTGTTTACCAATAATTCACAAAGATGAGACCTCTAACACATAATGTTATGCGTTATTTGTTTGGTGCTTTAGTGTTCTCATAAATCTCGTGCATTCAAATGTGATTTAATCTAAACAAACCTGACACTGAAGGAAATGGAACGAGCAGTTTAGAAAAGCTCCTCTGCAATGCAAATTCAAGCTCATTGTTGTGAATTGAGCAGTTTTGCCACATCCGTCTCTTAGTGCAGTTTATAGATTCATCAGGGTACTGGGTGAACACATCAGCTGGGACCATCACGTGTGCCTCACTATCAGGGAAGACAGGATGTGCTTTGGCACTGGAAAAATTGAACAGACAAAAATGGCCTCACATCTAATCACTCTGAAGTGGCACCAGGGCTTGCAGGGGTGTAACAAACAGGCAAACTTGACCCTCAGCTCAACAGCTCAGTCTGACAGAGAGAAAAAAACGCGAATTTTGCAAATCACTGTATTAAAAATGCTCTATGTGAGATCTGTAATATCTAAAAATTCGACTTTGATAGTTAAAGCTCCTGAGATGATTAAAGCAGGCTAATTATCTATTATAACTGACAATTCGTTATCTTACTTAGTTGACATCTTTGACAGTGTAACATTTGAGTAAATTTGACTTTGATTCTGCCATAACGTATAAAGATAAAAAGGTAAAATCCATCCATCTCTCTCTCTCTCTCTCTCTCTCTCTCTCTCTCTCTCTCTCTCTCTCTCTCTCTACCCCCTAACCCCCTATTGCTAAGAGAGAAATTAAGTTAGACTGCTCAGATATTTCAAATTAAAGTTAAGGGTTTTATATAATATAAACAAGTCTCAAGACTTTGTTGCACATCTGGTGAAAGCATCCACATCTGAGAGAATATTGATATAAAGATAATTGCTAGAGATGAAGTGAGCCTAATTTCCCGATTTCCTCTTGATGTTTTTTGATTCATAGTAAAGATGTGAATGCATTTATCAGAAGACAGTCTTTTTCTATAATTAAAATTAAAACCTGACAAAATTCACCTTCACCTTTCAAGTTTGTTTAAATGAAATTAAAATCACATTATTTGTCAGCCACTTATTTTAAATTTATTGCAACAAAAAAAAAACACATTGAGCAAGAAGACAATGTATTTTTTTTATTTTAATAAAAATTTTAAAACTAGTTCACAAAAATCCAATTTTCCTTGCTTGGCAAAGAGCTTCATTAGATAAGCAGATGCCATGTATTTAACTAAAATATTTTATATATTTACAAAATGGTATGCATTTAAAACCTATTTATTCCTCAGGAAGGTTTATAGAAAAAGTACAAATAATCAGTTTTTTTCCCCTGACCATTATACCAGGCAGAGCACCCGTTCTTGTCTCGCAACCAATTGGTTTTGTTGACCCACTTTCATGGGGGGTGCGACATAGAAAGTACCACCAACACAGGTTCCTGCATTAGTATACCTCAGTAGAGGGCTTTATAAAGAGACTCAAGGAGAGGGCACATCTGTGTCCCAAACCCTCACCCTGCCCCATCTGTTCCACACAAGCTCACATGTGCTAGGGTCAAGTGGAGCTGGCATGATGAATTTTCCTCTCACAGCAGATCACACTGCATACAGCGGAAGGGGTCAAAGGGCATCAAACTGTTCCATCCATACTGTTTCATATGTGAAAATGACAGATGAGACCATGTTTGAAAGGGATTTAAAGCGCATGGAAAGAAAAAGAGATGAAGAGAGGAAAGGGTGTTTGCAAAAGATGCTTGTTTAGATTGCTGAGCAGCATTGAGTCAAAGTTTTACAAAGCCAAGGCAGCTGCTACAGTTAAAGATCACAGCCACCAAACTGATGAAAAAGCTTTGCACAAAATGTCATATTAAAGTACTAAGCTTCTTAAACGACATTATTTCAAGCTCAAGTACACTGAAACACAATTAGAAATACATTTGCAAAAATAAAACTGAACAAAATGTGTGAGTAAAATTACTGTAAATTAATATTTAAGATATTTAAATATTTAATATTTTTTTATTTGTATATCTTTATGTATATAATAGATATACGTGGTATGTATGTTATATGTATGTTTGTATGTTGTAGAAAAGTGTTAAAAGATTTAGTCAGTTGTGTTAACATTGTGTTAACTAATGTTACACTTTTTTAATAATTCAAACAAAACGTTACTGGTTTGTGTTTAAAAATTAGGAAAATTATGTATACATGTGTTTTTATAGTAACTTGTTTTAGTGTAACCCAAATCCTTCAAAAACATACTTAAAAACTGAATTTATATTGTTATCTACTATTTGACAATAATGAAATATTGAATGATTTTTAATGCGTTAAATAATTAAAATGTTTTATGCTTTATAAACTTTCCATTAATTCAAAGTATGAACAGAGCTCTCTCGTAACCTTTCAAGCAGTCCAACTATCTTGGAGAATTCAGAAAAAGATCAATATAGGCAACAAAAACATACATTTATTGGGGAAAGATGTTGAGTGAACACACTTTAAAAAAAGTGCTTTAAAAATGATTTGTCCTATATTTCTCACACTTCTCAATCTCTACTAATGGGCAGTTGGTTGTGTTTGCTGCTGCTAGTAATCTTTAACAAAGAGATCACTGAGTGTATGAGGATGCACTTGTTTATAGGAGAGAACATGCACTGAGACCAGACAGTGCCCTATATACAGGCCAGGTGTACAGGGATTCGGCACGAGTGTGTGTTTGTGTGCTGAGTTCACCTCGAAGCACACAGTCTGCCTTAATTGTCATGAGACTGGACTAGTCCAGATTCAGATACACTGTTGGATAACTTAGTGTTGTATCTCACCTGATAAAATCGCAAGATTTAAAAATAAATAAATAAATAAAAAACAATAGGCAACTGTACACCACACTACATTTCACTCTTGGAATATTATGTTTTTATGCTAGTTTAAAAAATCCATGGCTCTGTTTAACTATACTTTTAAATAGTATAAATAAATCATATTCTGCAGTAATTATTCACAGTTCATAGCATTGTTTATTTCAAAATGAATCTAGGACAGGCTCCAGCAGACCCTTGTGTCCCGAAATGGGAATTTGCATGTAAACAAGATGAATGAATTGATAATTCACTCATTCATTAAATTACTAATCAATGCTCAAATCCTAAATAACATGTTATTACCCTTGAGAACAGCTGCTCCATTCAGTTGCTTAATCTTATGTTGTGTCAGCATTTATGACATGAACATTTCCAGGCAAAGCTTAAAACAATTATAATCTTAAAACCAATTATGAAGGTCATGTCTTGGTATCAAAACCAGCCCCCATTACTCTACAGACATCAGACTATAATTTGGTTGATGCGAGTGCTTCTACAGAAATTTCTGCTCATAGAGAGAGCAGCTGAGCCTGGGAGATTATTTGTCTGGTGACAGGAGTCTGTTTGTCAGCAAATAGTTTCTAGGCCCCATGGAGCCAGAACATTGCTGTTTGCTCAAAGGAACAAAATAAGGGGTAACAGATTAAAAGAACAAGCCACCTAAAATAGAAATCCAAGAATAAATAATCAAATATTAAACTGATGCTATTTGCTCACACAGCTATATTTCATCTAGGTTTACATTTGTTTATTATTAGGTTAGGGTAACAGGGTTAATTGTATCAGCTTGTTAAAGAAAACTTCTTCGTTCTCCAAGAAAGGGTTCTGTAGTAGACCCATCAAGAAAATAGGAATGGGTGAGCTCAATTTCATGGCAAAAAGGGATTTATACTGAAGCTGTTTATGAAGTCTGTTTTTTGCAGACGCTTCCTTGGTTATCATTTCTCAGCTGCCTTTGCACAGCACCAACTCTATTTCAATTTACTCAGAGAAAGACATATTTAGACTAAAATCAGCTTTTATCTTATTACCTATGCATTCATTTACTAAGAGAGTTTAAAGGGAGAATATTTTTTAAACACAGCTTTTGGAAGGTGCTAGGACATAAATTTGTGCACTAATGCCATGTACACATTTATATTAGAGTGGCTTCATTTCATTGAGTCTTTTCTAATCACGAGCTGTTTTCAACCTTATCGCATTTTTGCATCACAATGTTTCAGGATGTACATCTCAGCACTGAATCTATACCACCTACCGAAAGATGAGGACTTGTATGATTGAGTTATGTTGCTGTTCCTCTCGCTCATGTTTGTTCTCCTCACTATTTCTCATAAGTTCGAGATGAGATAAGCAGGAGATGTGACATCACAGCAAATTTACATATTCAGCAACATGCTCCTAAAACAGCATGAATCACGGACGCACCCAGATTGAGATTTAACTCATACATGTTACAAATCTGTATCGTTTTTAAGCTAACATTTTGCTCTCCATATTCAGGAGAGCCAGAAGATCAATATCTCCTCTTATTTTATTTTGAAAATATTGACCCTTTTGTAAAAAAGAAAATCTTTCAGTCTGATCCTAAATTTACTGCACTTAGTGCCGTTAGCAAACACTCTGTAATTTCATAATTACGCGGATTAAAAAATATATTATTGTGAGGCCAAAGAAATTATTTCTGTTTGATGTTTCCTTTCAAATTTCAGACCTGAGAGCTGGTTCTCGAACAGTCTACTCATCCATGTGTTCTAACATACATATTATATTATCATATTTTTGTAAACAAGTGCTGGCCATTGTAACCCTCAGCTCAGAAAAGAAGCAATATTTTATGGGCTGAAGCACGTACAGGAGAGTGAGAGCCAGAAGTATTTACGGTCAGGATGAATTCCTCTATGTGTATACACTAAGGTGAAGAGAGAGAAATGGGGACTGAAGGGGAACAGCACTTCCTAGTGAGTAAACACTTCTGAGCAACACATGCAAAATGAAGCACATACTTTGTTACATGATACAAGCAGAAATGTAGAAAGTTAACTTTTTCTTGGGGTGGCTGGGCCCTATTGGACTGAAGGGGAAACACTCATTATACTTAGTATGACACAGACCGTTCTCCTGTTTGTCTAATAAAAAACATAGGAAAATCTTGTTAGATGATATTCTTAGCGGGTCTCTAACCAGGAGCCTCATCTCTGAGATGCTTTGGCTTATTGTGTGTGCTGGCTTTCTATGCTATTACTGTAAGGTTGACTGTTTGGGTCATATTTTGGTCATAAGCAAAATAAGTCATTGCTTTGCTGATGATCTATTTTCTGACTCAAGAACCTTTGTTTTAATTCTTCAGCAACACTAACAACACCCTTTTGGTTTTTTACTGTTTGTATCAAAGAAGCTAATAACATAATGAGCCAATATTCTGATCATTGCTGGCAGACTGACCAATAATCTAAGGAAGACCATGTTTTATGAAATATATTTACATACATAACGTAGCCTCATGAATACTGATGGGACATACATTTTAATGTTGCACATATTCCTTCAAAACTGAAAAGAGACTGTGTCCCAATGATTCCCTCCCTTCATTGTACCAGTCTAGCTATCAAAGCTTCAAATAGTGGGCCATGTCAATTATATCTTACCCTCAGGCACGGATCCTGTCCAGCCTGGTCTGCCAAAGCAAAGGTCAGTTGGCACTCCTGACCCGATTCTGGAATGCTCATGAAATGCTCAAGTCTCAAGAGATAAGAAGCATAGCTGGACAGCAGATGCCTTCTGTGCCATTTATTCAGCATTTTCGAAAACTGCTGTGCTAAAGAAACCTTTATATTATCTAAACGCTATTTTATGAAGCCATAATTTTACTTCAATTTTCAGTTTAAATAAAGTAGATGATTGTCACTGTTTTTCAAATATTTGATGATACACATAAATGATTTGGAAAAGTAGATCTCCTCAATCTGAGGGCAGAGATCAATCAAAAATGAAAATATCAGGTACGGCAGCCATGCTTTGCCACTACAAGTACATGTCATACTTATCGGTTATTTGGTCCAATTTCCTCTCAGGCTCAATGTGATCTGAGACAGTGAGCAAATTTCAAGGATATTAACACTTACTTACACTTAAAGAGAATTTGTAACCACCACTCAACCAGATATCCTTGATGTTGGTATTTGTGGAGGAAATGT
Organism: Danionella dracula; assembly: GCA_900490495.1. Classification (NCBI taxonomy): domain Eukaryota; kingdom Metazoa; phylum Chordata; class Actinopteri; order Cypriniformes; family Danionidae; genus Danionella; species Danionella dracula. Next base: position 3,812,566 of record UELW01000996.1, read on the forward strand.
AAGGAATAAAAGGGTAAACTTGAAGATTATGGTTTCTTGTTGAGTGCCAGGGTGAATCGAGATGCTCAATGAGTCTCCCTCACTCCCCTACCCGGACGCACATGAAGTAATTTTCACCTCATCAACAGATTCTTCCACAACCAATTACTCTTATCAGCACTCCATTTCCCAGAATTCAAATAAATACTCACTTGCTTGACACTTCCTTTTCTAGTCACCATCTTCACCAGAAGTCACAGACTTTCAAACAAATAAATGCTGTTTGAAAACATGTCGAAGATTACTTGCTTGCACCTTCATCTCCACCTTCTGCTCCACTTTGTCCATCAGCCCATGCATGTTTCTATCATGCCATCCCATGGATTTTCCGGCCTCGGCCAGAAGTATGCTAACCTTTGTTGTCTCCTGTGTTCTTCTTTTGATGAGTATTCTTTGCTGCCCTTAAAGGGACAATCATTTTGGTTCTGTTTTGTGCTAAGTTGTGTCTACACACACTCTGTTAGTTGTTTAAGCCATTGTTCTTCTGTGTTTCCTGCTGCCATAAAACTTTTTACAGAGAGACTTAACTCTATGCGCTGTAGTTCCCTTTTTAAGAATTAAATGTTTCACTTCTTCTTTATTGTTAGTTTTTGTCACACTTTTAATGAAAACTAAATTAGTACGTATTATAATTTGTCTACTGCCAGGCCAGACATCTTTTCTTCCAGTAAAAAAAATATTAATACTAATATCCTGATGTCATTTTTTAATGAGAACATTGTTCTTTCCTTTGGGTCAGCCAAACAAACTCTTGGGTTGGTTGTCTGCAATGAAAACAATGAATAGAAAATAAAATGGCTGGTGATAACCTCTGTGATTGGTACTTCAAGGGGAACACATTTTTAATCCTTTATTTCCCAGCTTCCTTCACATCTACTTCTAGATTCTTGCACCACATTTTGACCTGTTGGGTTGTTTTAGGAAATTATGATGGATGCGATCACAGTCTAATCAACGCCATGCTACTTGTCTAATCTCAGGCTGATCTCTTTCGCTCCAGTACAGCCATGAAAAAAAGCCTAACAAAAAGGCTGTGAGTGATGAAGTCTTCAGTAAGTTCAATGATTAGCTTTACATATTGACAGTTAAAAGAAAGTGGTAGAGTTACTTTTATGCTCTCTGTTATAAAAGTACTCAAGTGAAAACAGCTTTGTAGAGATCATTTATCAGTCCCAAAGCCCCTCAAGCCAACTTCCTGAAACTGATTGCAACCAACACTTAACGTTTTATTCTCTGATTTGAAAGAATACTGCTAATAAATCAATGAAATCATGCAGAGCAGATCTTTAATTAGAACTACTTGATAAGTAGAACGGAAGTAGAATGGAGATGCTGGCGTTACTGTTCTTTGAATCTTTGAATGTGTTGTGCAGGTTTGAAACTTCATCCCCTCAGATCAATAGGTGAAATTTGTCTTGTGGCTAGTCTAAATCTGTCCGATCTAAGGGGGACGCCGAGGACTTCCATTGAGCAGGGTATTCAGTAAGAGCAAATATCGCATTACTGAAATGCCCCTGTAACAAACCCTAAAGTACCTCATATTGATCCAAACTGTGGGGCTTACTGCTAAACTAAACATATTCACTGTGTTCTGGGACATGTGACTCATGTGTCCAATCATGGTGCTAAATTTAGAAATGATGAGATCCCTATACTAGACTTGATTCTGTCCATCCATGCTTCTAACAGCATTAGGCCAGCTAGTGGTTGGCATTGGATCCTATTTAGCATGGTTTCATTATTTACTGTAAATGGCTACAATTTTCAAACTGTAATGTGATCCTATCTCTGAGGATTATCTGAAAAGGCACAGCTGAACAAAATGCTCTTTTTTATTTTCCACATCAGAGTTGTGAGAGTTTGTATCAAATTGATCAACTCTCCTGGCTCAACATTACCTTTTTTCTGAAGAAAGATGCAGTATGAACAGAATGCATTGATAGAAGTCAATGTTTGAAGTGACTTCAAAGTATAATAAATGACTTTGGGTGGAAATGAAATTATTACACAATTTTTAGAAATCAAAGTATAATGGTAAACAACAGTACATCTTCCAGTATCAGTATCTCTTGCATTGTAAGTAAATCGGAACCATTTAAATAGATCAAAAACACTTTTTTAAAGTGTATTCAAATAAGTTTGTTCCTAAAGTCGCTTTTGATGACAGGACACTGTTGTAGCTGCTTGTTAGAGAAGACAGAAAAATGGTTGAATATGAGCTGATGTAGCTTTTCTGGCTCAGGTACTATGTGGCGGATAGATGACGCAGTGGTGGAGTTGGTCATTCTGTAAACAGAAGGTTGGCAGTTTAGTCTCTGCTAGGGCCATTGTACCGTTGTGTCCCTGGGCAAGCCACTTCGCCCTCATTGCCCTGTATGGATGTGTGTGACTGGTGGGGTTTGTTTGGTGTTGAACAGGAGGCCATGGGCTCAGAATGGCAGCCACGTCCTGTCAGACTGCCCCAGGGCAGCTGAGGGCTATCAAGGTAGCTTATCACCACCAGAGTGTGAATGTGGGTGAACGAATAATGCTATGATAATTGTAAAGTGTCTTTGAATGTCTAAAAAAGCGCTATATAAATTGAAGGTGTTAAGTTAGGTGGAAATTGTTGACTAAATAAAACGAAGTTGTTTAATTCTGCCCGACCTCATGCTTCTGTTTCTCTTGAATCTGATGAAGATTCATCCCATATTCAGTGAGCTTGAATGGAGATGAATGGGCTTGTAATATTCACACTTTACTCAAGGCATTCCCTCAACACCTCATCAGCTTTGAGACCCAGACTTTCTATTTCAGTCTGATCTTTTGCTGACCCCCTGGTTCAATTATTTTGAAGGTGTGCTGAGTAATTATCCTGATGTATTAGATTTTTTTTGCCTTTCACTGTGATGAAGATAACAGTTGTAGTTGATTTTACAAGTACGTACTCACATAAATTAGCCTTAGTAGCACAAGCAGATTTTGGTGGTTTAAAGTTAGGTCTGGGTAGTTTTGCATAAAATTAAAAATAATTTTTTTTTTTGGTTTCCCTCTCATAAAGCTTTACCAATTCGTAGTCTGCATACCAATATGTTGTCAGTAGTCATAGTCTGTGTGCCATTACGTAGCCTGTATGCCAATACCTAAAGTTTTAAGAATACATGGTCTGTGTTCGGCCAAACACCAGCTTATAGTTGCTTCTCAAGCTCTGGAACGCTCTTCCAGTATACCTCAGATCTATATCGGGTCAGTTCAAAGCTAGCTTAAAGACCTCTTTTTAGTTTAACTTTCATCTAACTTGCAGCTTGTGTTTGAATGTTTTTAATGTGTTTTGTGTATTTTGACGATAACGTGTGTTTGTAACTGTTTCACTGTGATTCCACTATGTGTTTGTTGTCTCTACCTTTTGTTCAGTGACTTGGTCAACCTTCTGGTGGTAGTGAGACCCGTTACAAATAAATTTGAACACAAAAACACTTGAATGATCAACTCCCAGTCTAATTATCTGCTCCTGCTTGTCCCAAAACTGGTTAAAGTGTCACTTCATTGCCCATGTTACTTTGACTAATCAAAGATTAAACAATTATTCTTTTCGTATTGAATAACTTTTCTAATCAAGTTACATTTATTTGTTTATTCACAAAATATCTGTTTATTCCACCCATTTCAAACAATTGTTCCAACACCCGTAAACATTCCTTTAAATAATTTGACCATTTAATGTCGTTCCAGTAAAACAAGGTCCAGGTCAAGCACCCTGATTGCACCTTGTTCCTGGTGCCCTGGCAGCAATGTGAACTGAATTTAATGAGTCTTTCTGGTGTTACTCTGCTGGCGGAGATCTGCTCTGATGGCCCCATGTGCAGCTGTGACAACAACCAAATGATTTCAAAGCAATCTGACATGTTGGCCATGAAAACAGAGGCGATAAAGCCAGCACTGGTATCTGGCCTCTCTCAGCATTATGTGTGAATGATTTCTGCCCTCCTAATCTGCTTTCCAGATGTGTGGCTTAGAGCTGCTGTATCAGGACATCGGCTTTCAGACAAAGCTGCTCTGCTGCCAGTCGAGGCAGAGCCATTCACTGGGGTTGTGACTCGAAAGCAGCCAGCTGGTTAATGCCTACATGTGTCCCAGGCAGAGCATATAACACCCAATCAAAGCTGTTCTGCATTTACAAACGTTGCAGGTTCAGGCCACTTTGTTACAGATGTCAGAGGGGATTATACCAGGATTGAGGCCAACATGTTTGTGATAGTATTTAGCGGATCCTAATCCCTACCATATTTCTCATTTACCAGGCTGGATGTGCTCATTAAACATGGAAAGCCTCAGAGGGGGTCATCAAGATCACAGAGATTGTTTTTACAACTGTTGGGAGCTTTTTGACCTTTCACTTACCTATACAGATTCACTGTAAGAGAACTTTCAAACAGTATGCAGATAAATGGCAATGCATATTTAGCCATTTTATCCAAACTATTTATATTCAGATTTTATCTTTAGCGATGAGTAGTTTTCTTGGTGACTGTCCCTGACTTGACAGTCCTCCTCTACTTTTTATATTTAAAAGACTATTTTGACAGTACATCCTGGAATGGAACACTTGGAATAGCACAAATTGTTTGTCACCATTAAAAAGCGAACACCAATTTAAACTTGGTTGTTATAAGACCTCTTAAAAGGCAGAATCTTTACTAGTCTTAAAGGGATACTGCATCCCAAAAACGACATTTGGTGGCATTTTAAATGCCTTTTTAGGACATGAAAATGTGTGTGAGATGAATGTCAATGGGGCAGTCAAAAACCTCATGAATAATTTTCAAAAAAACTCAAAATGTGTTCAGTAGAGGAACAAACTCATAAGAAAAATATAATGACATCAGGGTAAGTTAATTTTTGAGGTGGAGTATTCCTTTAATATTGATCATTACAAATAGTAACATGTTGACCTTAATCTATGTTAATGCAATAATAAAGTTTGCTTTATATCATGTAAGAAATTAACTCAAACTTTTACCTCTTCAAAAGGCAAATATTTATACCTTCATTATACCAGAAAGCACATTTATTGTGATTAATAGAGTTAGTGGAGAGAATTTGTTTCTTTAATTGAAGTTCCATATATTTCCAACAAGCTTCATTTGCCATTTGTAGTTGTATTTATTTATAATCAATATCATGGTGAGATGTTTTAGCTTGAAGTACTTGATAAAAGGGACTAAGTATATTAACTTTATCGAGAATAAAAGTCTCCTCATATTAATTTATGATACACGTTCAAATAAAAAAATGAAATAAAACAGAAATAGGACATCAGCATAGGGTTTCAATATATAAGGTTTAACGAGAAGATTTGATTGGTGATCTTGTTTGATGGGTAGCACTGATAACAGACATGTACACTAGGGAAACTAAGGAGGTAGCAGAGATGGGTAGAGTATCCAATAAAATACTCAAGTAAGAGTAAAAGTACTTTTGAAAATATTTACTCAAGTAAAGTAAAAAAAGTATTTCATGAACGTTTTCTAAAGTTTGTCTAAATGATAAGCAAAATGTAATTTAAGTGAACACTGTTCATTTGTTTTCACTAAGATATAATAAACCTGTATTTGTAAAAAATAATGTTGATTTTGTATTTAAAATTAATTTTCATTTTTTTTCTTTACTTCTAGCATCACCAACATGTTCAGCGAACATGAGAGACCATATGACGAAGGCTTTGACAGTTTAAATTTTGATGTCATAACTAAAGCGCTTACAGTAACTGTAGTAATATTAACACTTATATGGTTCAAATATGTCAACGTTGTCATGTCATAAATGCCTTGATGCAAGTAGTGGGCAAACTCATGCGCATCAGCATCTTGCTAATGTAATATTTTTGATACTAAGCTATTTTTAGCATTTTTTTTTTCCATGATATTAGTAACAGAAGAACAAAAATTACTTGAGTAAACATAAAAATACACACTTTTAAAAGTACTCAAAAAGTAATAGTTACCCTAAAAAATTTATTCAAGTAAATGTAACTAAGTGAATGTAATTAGGAACTACCCACCTCTGGAAGGTAGTAGAATAAAGTCCAAACCCTGTGGCTCTCAACTTTACTGTCACATTTGCTGATACACTGACTGTGAAGTTTTATGGTGTAAATATTGTAGCTGAAGTGAGACTCAGCACATCTTCCCCATTCCACCATATCTAGATGTGGCATTTTTTTAATGACTCTGGGAAATCATTACTTGCACACTACATTGGCTTTAAGGGTACATTGTTTTAATTTCAATGGAAAATTGGCAGAGCACAAACCGTGTAGTAAATATTAAATAGGGAGTGTATTCGTTATTTGACATACCAATAAGTATGTCAGATAAACAAACATTTTGCATAGTTGAGATGTTACATCTGATATTCTAAAGATTGATCCATAGTACCAATTTTATTTTTGTAATTTTATGAACATCATTAAATTAAAATCACCATTTTATGGATTTTAAATCACTGATGGAATTGAATTAGTAGAAGATGGTTTCTTTTATGCACTCAAACAGTACAAGCTATTGCGTGTGACAGTCAGGGGTTTTAGTGTCTAGTCTTGTTCTCTGTGAACTGTTTATTATTTTAAAACTCACTTCAACCTCTGAGCTAATTATAGAATGAGGCTAAATTGCTTAAACCCAGAAATGTTATTTAAAAGCTGCCTTTTACTCCAAAAACCTCCAAACCTCTGGTGGTAATTTGGTTCAAAAGGCATATAAATAACAGATGTTTTTTTTTTTCTAATTTTACTCACATATTCTATTTGTATAAACTTCACATCTTATAATCTAATATAAGCCTTACAGTTTTCACTTAAAACCAACATAATTTTAACAGCAATTGCGATACTAATGTTTTTAGGGTAGAAACATCCCTGGCAACACCATGGTCTGTATAACACACTTCTATTGTTCAGAAAGAGGATCATGTACTGTACTTTGTTAGATTGCAATGATGATCTCAGCACCACAAAGTCATATTGTGTTACTTTTTCTCTATTTGTCAATGTCAGCTTCGTCACACAATCTTCTTTGTCTGTTAAAGCATCTGGAATTTAAGTCATTTCTTCTCTCGTCTTTTAACTGTACGAAATTTATGTTTTCCTTCGTCATTACCAACACATTTTGTGGTGTTTTAATGCAGTTACCCGAGGTCACTGTAACTCTCTTGAGACTGATCAGACACTCGTGAGACTTTTGTGAGCAGGCTTGAACATGCCTGCTATTACACAACTCACATGTGTGGATGGAGGAGAGGTCGTGAGCTCAACACCTGCTATCTTTAAAAATAAAGCACCTACCAAAAGAAGCAATGGCGTCTACCTACCTTAGAATGGCTGTTTGTTTTATTTGTATAGTAACATAAATAGAAAAACAAAAAAACATATTGGAGTCAGATATTTTACTTTTATTAGAAATACATTCATTTGATTAAAAAGCATGATTACATTGCTGTTCAAAATGAGCAGTGGTGCTACAATTAACACCAATATAATACAACAATCTACAACAAGGTAAATTTGTCAGGGTTCACTTCAAAGAAAGTAAGAAATCAGTGCAGTTAAGAAATTGAAGACACAAGGATTTATGCTGAAATGTTAATGGCCTGTTGTGAACACAATGTATCATCGTTTATGCAAATATAAAATAGTTCACCAATTTTGCTAAAACAATCATTTTAACAACGTCATAACTTTTGGCAAGGCAAGGTTAATAAATCAGGACCATATGGCACTGCCAACGGCGCTGTCCACTTCTATTTATTCACGTCACAAGTGGTGTGATGTACATTTTCAGGTCAAACATTTGTGTTTGTTATAGGAGCCACACATAAAAGACACTTGCTTTATTATTATAAATCTAGGACATCACCAGCAAAATGTCTCCTGTGAGGATACATTGGCGAGCTTGCCTTTTTCTGTCAAGATAATCAGGCTGAGTGTGAAAAATCCAAGCTACTTCATAGGCTACACATTTTATGTCCACTCATGCCCAAAATCAGGCCAACAGTTCATGAGATTACCCTAATCAGATCCGACTCAGATATGGTGGGCTAAAATTAGACCTCTGCTTTGTTTTAAACTTTTCTTACTAAGACTAAAATCTTTTGGGGAAACCAATAAATGATTGATTTTGGAGTTCCTTTATTATAAAGGAGCAAGATATTTGTGTTTCTCTTTTGGGGAGTGGGGGTTGTGTTGTTCAGTCACTTTCTTTAGAGTGTGACTAATCTATCCCAAAAGTGTGAAATGTCACAGTAGAGGACTCAATAAAGGTTTTTTTACTCAGAACTAATTATAAAGATTACACTTACAGTGTTCCTCTGAATGCTAATATTATTTTAAATAGAAAATATAAATTAAGGGGGATTCCTGCAAGACCCTGTGTGATTAAACAAATTATAATTTAAATAATAATTTACAGTTTTTTTTTACCTTTTAGTTTGCTTTGACATAAATGGTATTCTGCATTATATTAATGTTTCTACAAGTTAACCAAAACTGTAGATTTACTTAGTTTAAAAGTTATTTTGGTTTAAGGACATATTTGTTTTGTTTAACTAAAGGAAAACACTCACTTTATGTGTATGTGTTTACTACCAAAGGAAAAAAATCTTTATTCTGTATTTACATTTGTTTATAGATTTATATAAAAAAGTGGATTTATTGTGGCTTTATGCTGTTTTCCAGTTAAAGTTTTCTTGCTTACCTCAAGTATTTTAAAATAAATAATATGAATATAATTTTTATTTACATAAATTTTAACCAAGGCGGGTGAGGGAGTGAATAACCAATGACTGTGAGTAGGTCAGACCTTTAAAATCATAACTAGGATTATTTGATAGAAAAAAAAAAAAAAATATATATATATATATATATATATATATATATATATATATATATATATATATATATATATATATATATATATATATAAAATTGAAGAAACAGATGTGATTTATGTGATTTATTTAAATTAACTTTTTTTATATTCAACATCTCTTAAGGAACATAATTTATTGTTAAATTTAGCTGTAATTTTACTCCATCTATTCTTATTCTGGAGATATTAATTTCATCACAGTTTTGTAGCTACAGATGAAATGTGTTTGAAGCAAATACATTTATAGAACAACAAAGAAAACATGTGAATCGTAATAATGTGTAGATAAACAATCCTTTGCGTATTATCTGCTTAATTTTTTTTTGTGGATATGCCACTGTTGTTTTAGTGTATATTGTTAGTGTGTATCGTTAAAATATAGTGCCATTCTTTAGTGGGCTTAGTCATACTACAGTATTTATGTGTGAAAAATCTATCGAAAATTATTTGTGAAAATGTCCAAATGTACTCCCTGTAATTATTTAATAACAGACATGTATGAATGGCAGGTCACTCATTGCTATCATTTGCGCTCCCTTGGCAGTAATGTCCTGCTCGTTCGCACTGTCACTGATCACTTTTTCTTTCTTCTTCTTCTTCAGGCCTTTAAGCGCACACTGCTTTCTTGCAGCGTACCAAACTGGTGTTCCGCACGTGTTGCTGTTTTTGTATAGACGTATAGATTTGTATAGAATTAACAAAAAGTATACATGCATATGTGTATACAAGATGATAACATAGAATAAAATAAAATCCATGCCTGATCAGGGGCAACTTCTTATTCCGAATGATTCTGAAATCACGTGATCGAGCCCCACTTCCGATCCCGTGACTTGATCGGGACATCCCTAATAAAAAATCCTAGAAAACTGCATGAAGTCATTAAATTGTAGCTTTTTAAACAGAACTCTAAAAATATAAAATACAGATTTAGAAATCTAGACATAAGTAACCCTGGTTTTGAATGTAAAAAAAAAAAAGATTTGAACAGAACGTTTACTCCTTAAAACATGTGGTTTTAACCTTGAACAAATACAATTTCTCCATTAGTACAGCACATAATGTTCACTGCTTTGTATTTATTTCCATGCTTCCATAGTAGATACACATGATATAACTCTACAAAGGGAAGAATGTGTTCCTCAACGTCAGATCTCTCTTGTAAAAGGACTATCAATAAGAAAAGTTTGACAGAGTGCAACTTTATTGGTGACGGTGCAGTCTCTGACTATACTCTGCCTTTGTTAAATTCAGGGAGACCCCATAAATACACTAGCCATCTGTGAAAGTCAAAGACTGTAAGCTTGCAGAAAGGCTTTGCTCATCTGTCTTGCTAATGTGCCAGTGGATTCAGCGACCTCAACAGCTCTCACAGCAGAGCTGGAAAGAGTAATGCTGTGCCTCTCTGGTGGACTTTATTTTCAAAAGCGCACCTGCCTGCATCACATTCCCCAGAGACCAGATTGTGGTTTAATGGCACAGTGTTTTTTCCATCGAACAGCCAATGAGAACCGAGCACTGCCCGGTGGTGTCCTGGCGTCAGCATTGTGAACCATGGGGTGGCTAGGCCTAGTTTCTCTTTGATGTAAACTGGAGGACGCCTCTGTCATGACATTGGGAGTCCGGCAATCTCTAATGAGCAATAGAATGAGCGAAATTCAGTTCATTATTGGCTTTTAATTAAGAGCTGAAGTGTGTGAATCCATTATACTAACCCAACAGTCTCAATAAACAAAGATTTGTATTCACAACTCAATTTTGCAATACTGATTTACTCTGAAAAAAATTCTGCAACAATTATTAAAATGTCTAGTTTTTCTATACAAGCATTCTGAGCAGTAATTTAATAGAAACTATTTCTTTTTAGAGCTTATTGTCACAACTTGACATCACCTGCTTCTGATGGGCTCTAATTACACTACTTAATCACGCCTTCTCATGTACTAGAAGATTACTTGATGCCAGTCTTAGGGAAGGTCTGGGTGATTTGGCATCATGTAACTTAACTTAACTTAAAATTTGAATGAAAAACTTTACATAACTTTGTATATGGCAAATATTTTACACAGCCATAAAGCTGTCTGAAATTCCAACTGCACTAATAGGGAGATGAATTAGATCTCTAAATATAATTTTAGTGAAAGAGTAATAAGGCTTACCATATTGCAAGAATTGCAATTTATTCAACATTAATTCAACATGAACACTCATGATTAAGCAGATATACAGAGGGACAGAAGGTGCATCTAAAACCTTTTGGAGTGAATGAAAATTCCAGATTGTTGTACAAGATCCATCTTTCAACAACAGTCCTTTAGTACATCCAACATTGGATTCCTGCTAGATCCATCTTTGTTAAGGAACTTTGCCTTAAAAAACAAAACATAAAGTCAAGCACTTTTTCTCTGTAGCTCTTTCACTTATGATGAAGGGTGTTGGGAGAGCAGCAGTTATTCTTTTTATGAGAGATCACTTCTACATGGTGTAAACAATTATGTATCACAAACCACTTACATGCAATTAACTACCACTAACTTCTGCCCAAACTAATACCTATAATGTATTTTCTCCTCTTCATTGTTGTCTCCAATTGAGTTGATTTCTTGTTTTGTGTTGATTAAATATCTTTGCTTTCTCTCCTTCCAAAAACACATCCCTGACGCCTAAATGGTGGTTAAAGGAGCTTGCATACAAGTACAGTATTTTGATACAAAAGGGACAAATCCTCATTAAAAACCTAATCTATGAGTGTCATTACATAGGCCTGGAAGATATTTTTTTCTTTTCTGACTTTGAAACACAAGAAAAAAGAATGGAATTGGTGTGACTCATTGGTTTTGTATCCAGGAAAAGAAACTTGAGAGTTGCAACCTGAGAATGTAATCTGGTTCCTTTACTTTTAAGAAAAGCCTGCAAGCTTAAGAAGCAGTGAAAACAGACAGCATCGAGACCTGAACAGATAGGAACGGTCATAGACTTGCTCTGAATGACATGATAGACCTGCTAAAGATTCTTGAGTGAAGCTGGGAGCATGAATCATGTCGCTCCGGAACACTTTTATTTGGTTCACTCACTGATCACATATATCCAGTTTCCTTTCCAGTTCAACTTGATATGTGAGACTGATTTATATTTAATCAGTTAACAGAGACTTTTATCTAAAGTGACATACAAACAAAGACAATTCATATAGAAACTACCCATTTTTTACCAGTCCAGTAAACATGTATGCTGTTGTTATATTATAGAAATCCTGATGAATGGGGGTTTTCATCCACTTCTTTGATTTTGAACGCTATTGATCCTGTTTGTGATGCCATTAATTAAAGCAAACATTTTCAAGTCTACCTACATCCACATTCAATTAAAATGCTCTGTTTTGGTTTCTATTGCTGTGCTGATTTTAATGAAGTGTTTACTCTATCGGCTTAAATGATTACACAGCAAAATCCTGTTTATAGCAAGAAAATCCCACAGTTGTTGTCAACAGCAGTAAAATATCTGTGTAAGCTGTTCTTGCTGAGGACAGACACATGGCAGCAGCAGCAGGCATAAATGAATTCTAGAGATTAACAGTCACTCTGAAGCATTTGGTTCTTGCCAAACATTTACTTGTATGCTTTTGGGAGAAACTTTTATCCTAAAGAAGTTACAGTGCAATAATGGAACATTCTCAATACATGCTCTCCATGGGATTTCCACCATCAGCCGTGCTACCATAATGCTTTACTGACTGAGCCATAGCATACATGCACACTTTTTTTTTGTAACTATTATTGTACTTCAGTCTAATCAATAAGTTTACCAGACTAGGAATTTTCTATAGTCGTTTATATTATTTTTAGTTCTTGTAATCTGGGTTATTCATAGTTTTTAGTTATTGTTTTCAGTTCATTGTGTTCCATATATGCCTGTATTCACACCTTATTTATGTCTTATGCATCTTTATTATGTGATCATCCAAATGGGTCCTTCTTGCATTTGTACTTAAGCATTCCATTTCCCAGAATGCACCATCAATCAACTTAAAAGTACACATGGTTTTCCTGTGTTGACTCACTGCTCTCTACCTCTCAAAACTCTCTACATTCTTCACATGTTACTCTGTGTTTCACACATTCTGTCCTACATCCAGTGTTAGAATATTCACTTACCTGTACCTTGTTCCAGCTGTCCCAACCACCATTGCTGTCTTCATCATCTTTGCTGTCATTACCATCGTCTGTGTTCACCGTTCATCTATAACCACAAGGAAGTTTTGTTTTATGTATGCTCATAAAAAAAATTGTCTTCTGGATTCCTAGCATTCCTGACACTTCTTTAACTTCTATCTTTGCTGGATGGCATAATGTTTGAACAGTCAAGAAAGTGTGGCTTTTTGTTTACAGAGCGGCAAATTGTGTCTCTGAGGCTAACTGGTGATGTGTCTGTTTGGTCATCAAATGTTCTATTTTCATTTAGTCTAAGAAAATCAAGTAAAATCTAAATAAATGGAGTCTTTTGTTGCAATTAAACGCTTTGTTATATGAATGGTAGTTATTTTACTTGGGCTGGTAAATGGTGTACTTTAGTTCACATGACATTCAGTCTAGGCATGCTACATGCAGAGAACTGATGAAGCTGAAGACAGTAAAGTAAAGTTACATCGATGATTAGTTGAGCATAGTGGGTTACCTGGGTAAGATAATAAGGGTCTATCACTTCACACCTTCACTCCAAGAAGCAATTTACAGATTTTGTTCTGTCCAAATCATGTTTTTAGGCAGTAGTAGGAAACCAGCAGATCTTAACAAAAATCATGTCATCAGAGGAGAACATGTAAACTCTCAGTAAGGCCTTGATCTGACAGTCTTAAAGCTGAGACGCAGCAGTGCTACTTTATAGTGTAAAGTGGGACAAACTTATAAAAATAAATTGTATATCAGCAATATAGATTAAATTAAAGATTCAGAGGTAAACATGTGGATAATTTTTTGTTTGCTTGTTTTTTTTTTTATTCTTAAACAAGCCTGTGGTAAGTTTTTTTATTTTTTTTATTTTGGGCACAATAGACTCTATGCACAACCCACTTCTTATATACTTCTGCTAAAATCTAGGTTGTATATGTGCTTCCGGTTTGTGCTTTCAGATAGGAGAGTTATGTTGATAGTGTGGGTTTGTTTTTTCAGAAATGATAATGGGTAGGTTATCTCATACTCTTAAAAAGGCTCTTGTGAAATACACATTGATAGCATAATATCTAATGGAAGAAATATTTCTGCTCTGTAATTGTATTTGGCATCACTGATGTAAGGTGAGAATTGTCAGGATTGCCGGGTCTGTTCCGGTTCTTCTATGTAATTTACACCATCAAGCGAAACAAAATAACTTGTAAAAGCCGAAGAGAGTTTTTTCGCAGAAGTCTGGCCCCATAAACCATGGAATTGTTCTGGCATCTCCCTAACCTTCACACCTTAGAGATTCAGCAGGACAAAAGTCTCATGAGACAGCGTTTATGGGAAATAATTTGACATTGGTCTGCACATTTGGAGATAACTACCCTATCCAGAAGTAGTCCTTTCCTTTGAGACCCTGCAATCCTCCTACAGCAAATTCACCATTGCTTGATGCCAGAGGAGAAAGTTAGGACACCCGTTAATTGGAGACTCTAAGACTCTCATTGCTCAGAGGCTTTACTCCCAGAGAACAAAGGATTTGGAAACAGACTGTGGAGGTCATTAGCGAAATCACAAAATATATCCAGAAGTGTTCTGATTACCAAAAACTGGCCATGCACACCATATACAGGATGTTGGATCATTACCTGCTCTCCGCCCTGTCATTACAGTCTCATTAAACAGCCAACAACAAACCATAGGAAGATGATCAGTTCACCCTGCAGAAATAAAAACCTGACTTTCCCTAATATAGAGAGACAATAAATTTGTGGATGTGTTTAATGGGGGTCAGTTTAATGACTTTATTTAAGGATTGAACTTAATTTGCTTAATTTAAATATAATATTCATAGAACAAACATGCACTGGCCCATCATGGAAGAGGAAATGCAACGCAATCTTTTTTCTGATTCCCCTTCCCCCTCCCTCTCTGTACCAAGATCTTTGCATGCTGAGGCATGAACCAATTATCTCCCATAAATAGATTGGTTCCCTTCCACATATTGTTTATCACTCTGGGTTGGTAATTTTTTTGTGTCACTATAATTGTTTTTTTGGTGTAATGATTGCAATATTCTTGTTCTATTTTTAGTTACCTGCCAGATTAAGCTATTTTATGGTAATAAATAACTAAGGGCATTAAAAATCCAATTTTATCTGAATGCATGAATCAATACAAGGATGCAAATTTTCAAATAATTCAAAGCATTATTTAATAACTCTTCAAGTTATGTTTCAAATTAGAGAGCCCACTTCCAACCTTTTTGCACAGTTGAGGACCCCTTGCAGATGCCCCTTTGCCTGTAATGGTATCATGCAGGTAATTCTTTCCTTGGATGCTGGATGAGCCACCTTGCAGGTTAGGATACGCCAGGTAGTCAAATCGAGGATTGAGACGATTCTTCAGGAGAGTATTCAACCCTCTAGAATGTGTAGAAAACTACGTCTGTGCTCTAAAAGCAAGTTTAGCTCTGGAGTCTTGCGATGGACTGATGGCAATGGGTGTACCCCTTCTTTATGTCCCATGTGAGTTTGAGATATTGGGTATAGATACCAATAGACCTCCATTGTCATTTAGGACTAAGTTGATATGACAGGAGGAATTGGAGAATCTTTATTTTTCAAGCTCACAATTTCATCAAATTTTAATCTTATTACTGCAGTGCAATGTATAGGTATAGTAAGGTGAACTAGGCAAAAATGGCTGGGAATGGAGTCTGTAAAATGACTAATAATATGAATGATGCAACATACACCTCTAAAAGTTTAACTTAATGAAAGCACAAAATAAACTGGAAAAAAACATGATGGGTTGCACTAAATAAAAAACAAACAAGTTCTAAATACTGTAAAACACACAAATAAACGAAAATGGCATGTTTCATTAAACTAAGCAAAGGTACAGATGGCAACACAGATGATCAGCCTAACAAATGATCAAATTTGAAGAAACAGATGCAGAGAACAATGAATTAGGATGTTAACCGGAGAGGCGGGGACAGATTAGCACAATACCTGAACACTCCCATGTGCTCTGATTCAGAATCAAGTCGATAATCAAAACAATAAACTAACCATCAGCTATTTTGATCTGGTTCACCCAACACTGAAAAAGTCAACTGCAATCTCAACATATACATTAGTATAACTAGTAGACATTAGAACTTTCAATGTCATAACTTTATTAAACACAAAAATAGAAACTGCAGAGATCAAGCAATATGGCTTTGCCTTGATAGTTTAATGTAATAAACATATAAATAAAACCTGTTTTGTCTACCACTTACCCAGAAACTTGCTTGCACAGTCTATTATATTTCCTTTTAAAAGACGTGTTTTCAATCCATCAGAAAAATTGCAGATTAGCAGAAAGGTGTCTTCAATCTCGCTTTTGTCTCTGAAACACTAATTAGATCAGCATTATGAAGAGCTCCCAGTGCAGGGAGAAAATTTAAATCATTAAATGAGCGAGAGTCCGCCACAGATTTAGGCCATAATTCTGTGAGCTGCATGATGTAGCACTAAAGCTGCAAATGGGTTTAAATGAGCAGATTGAAGAATTGTTTGTGTGTATAAAACATGACATGCAATCTCTTTGAGCTCTTCCACGGTATGCTCTCTGTTGCTTGCCAGCTGTGCCTATAGGACTCTGCACAATGGCATCTGGAGAGGCGATGCCTAAATTATGAAAAACCTGGGTGATAAAAGGACATGAAGCAGAGGGAGAGTTATTTTACCCTAAATTCTAAAGTAGTGTTCTATCAACTGCAATATTAGCATAAAAGAGCACATTCTGGGTCTTTTTCTACCCCGCTGGCACCATCAGACCTCTTAAATGTCTCGTCAATGGAACAATGGTTAACATTTGAGGCGTATGGTACATTTAACTGGAAACACTTCAAAAATCTTGGATTTCAGAGAGAAGTGAGTGCACTTTTTTATTTGTTTCGCAGATAACCAACCTTATGATTGGGAAAATATCTATCAATTATGGAACGTCAAGAGAAGTATCTAACTGAGAAAGAAATATCAGCCATGCAGGCTGGTAAACATTGGTGAATTTTACTTCCTGATTGTTTTTCGTTTGTTTTACTGTCTATTCATAACTCTGTCTTGGGGTAACAAATGTAATCTGAGATTACAGATGAGCTTTTTATGGATTTTTTTGTTCATTCATTCATCTTCATGTCGGCTTTATTCTCTTTCGGGGTCGCCACAGCGGAATGAACCGCCAACTCTCTTGCATATGTTTTACGCAGCGGATGCCCTTCCCTGCCGCAACCCATCACTGGGAAACATTCACACACTCTCATTCACACTTTAACACTATGGACAATCGTTCTTACTCAATTCACTTATACCGCATGTCTTTGGACTTGTGGGGAAACCGGAGCACCCGGAGAAAACCCACGCGATCACAGGGAGAACATGCAATCTCCACACAGAAATGCCACCTGCCCCAGCCGAGCCTAGAACCAGCGACCTTCTTGCTGTGAGACGACCGTGCTACCCACTGCGCCACCGTGACGCCGGATTTTTTTGTTATTTATCATTTATTTATTATTCCAACATTAAGAAAACAACACCTCAAAATTAATGTAAAACAATGAAGCAGTGAACCAATAGTGGACCAGATTTCTTTTTTGATCATTTGACCTACAGTACCAAATGTGTTTTATATGGTACTGTAGGTTAAAACATTAGTGGGTGAACGTTTTGTCAAGGATAAAGTTAAGACATAAAAATACGCCTGCTCCTAAACTGATTCTAGATTATTTTATATCTCTCAACTTTAAATCTCTCAGCTTTAAAAGGTCTTGTCCCAGAAGTACTCTGATAATTATGTCAAGCTCAAGGGTTTTGAAAAGGTTTAAGCTTCCACTTGACTTCAGTGTTCCTGAAGTGCCAGTGAGAATGCTTTCCAAACAAATGGTTGCTATAATTCTCAGACGCAGATTTTTTTTGTCGCATAGGCCCTTGTGAACTGGCCTTTTGTACAGATATGTAATATTAGAAGCAGTGCTGTGCTTTCTTCAGACATAATGGCTTTTAGTTGTTCAAATGATTTTCAAACTGTGGCTAGCTAAATCAGTTGGCCTTGAATGAAGTTGGATTCAGATGTGTTAGGCGGGCAGAAACATCAAACAGCAAGGAATTATCCACACTGTACACAACTGTTTCCAACAGCTGTTACATAATCCAGAGGCATACAGCAGTCGGGCGAGAGTTCTATGAATTGCTTTTGTACAAATCTGATCTTTTTCATAAGCTATACTTTTCTTTGAAAAAGAGTACAAAATTTAAGTTTTTTTCTGATGATAAAGAAAGAAAATATTTCCCAGAATGCTTTACCACTGTAAATCACAGAAATGTAGAAATCCATCATCAATAAAGCTATTTTAAATAATAAAACCATACTTTTTTTTTTAACCAAAAACTGTGAAACTCTAAATATAAATGTATTGTATTACACAGCATAATAATGTAGCGTGTGGAAGACGAAGAACTAAAAAAACCTAAACTTAAAAATTGGGGGCAACAATGAGCAGAACTGGTGAAACCAATACGATTCTAGAAGCTAAGCTAATATGCTAATAGGTTAAGATTCTAGACGCTAAGCTAAGAAGCTAATACTGAACTAAAGCGCTACACAGGAAAACTATAAGGGGGTGCTAAAACTTGGATAAATATGGTAGTATTTATCTGTGTAGACACATCATCTCGATTGAATATTGCAATACTTACACAGTGATACTTCTCAATATTAACTCTCGCACAATTCTAGATTTTTCCACCTCTATTAGGATATATGTTAGGATTAGCATTAGGGTTAATCCAATTTTTTTAACGTGTGTCCCTAACCAGGACTTAAATGTTAAACAATGTGCAGATACATGTACGGTATAATTATACAGGCATTCCTTAATGTGAGTAATGCACTTTTGATGTCTGTTCAAATCTTTATAACAAATATAAACTTAAAATTCCACAAATGTAAATGTAAAACATTTAGGCTACAAAAAAGTTCTAAATGTTTTTTTGTTTTTTGTTCTGCTGTTATAGTTATTTAATTAAAGTAAATATAATATGTGCTACCTTTTTAAAAATGTTAATAATAGGAATCTAAACGGGATAAGTCTTTGGCAAGAAAACAGATCAAACAATGACGCATAGAAGCTTCTGTTGTAGGGACTGGATGCTTACAATTGGATTAAAACACACTCACACTTTGATATCAGTCTGGTAGGACACCAGAAGTCTGTCTGCAGACACAAGTATGTCGGTCTCCATTAATAGCATGAGGGTCTCTGGAGAGCTGTCTCACAGGTCACGTATATACACACAAACACTCACATGGGCACTCGAGCAGTGAGACACAATCAGAGGCTGGAGTGAATACATCCAGTCCTGCTCACTATAAGAATGAGCACGGTCGGATTCAGACAGACAGATTACTTCTCTTATCTCTATTGGCAGAGCTGTGCTAGATTAGACGGGCAGGGGCAAGACCATAATAGTGAGAGAAAAGGATGGCTTGAATATTTAAGGTAGACACTGTTAAAGGTTTTACAGAAATTTATAATTTCTGTCTTCACAAATTGGCGGCAATGTAGAATCTGACAACAGTCAATGTTGAATATTGCTTTTAACAATATGTACGGATTCTTAAGGTATTTGCAGAGGGTGCTAAATAAATAAATGTAATTTTGGGGTAGTCATTAAAAAATATTTTTTATTAATAGTTTTGATTTCAATCTAAGTGGGCAGCTGGATGGTTAACGGATGGCAACTATTCAATATGTAATTTGTGTCTTGGTTTAGTAATTTATTCAGTCAGATGCATTTACTTATCTTAGCTTCATTGTCGTTTATGGCGGGACAAATATGACTAAATAAATAACAGTATAAAAGTAGAAACAAATGCATGAGTAAATACCTATTTAAATAAAAAATAAATCAAAATATGCAAAAACTTGATATATATATATATATATATATATATATATATATATATATATATATATATATTCACTAATACATATATTTTTAAATACATATTAATACATATATTGTTGAGTATATGTTAATAAATATATTTGTAAACAAATAAATGTAATTAATGCATTTTTCATTTCAACTCATGTATATTTATTAATTTCTACATTTATTTTGCATTTATTTTTATTTTTCATGTAATTATTTCAGTTTTTAGTTAGTTAGTTAGTTATACTTAAGTAATTTTTGGTCCTCCATAGGTCGTAGCCTTAGCATGTCCAGAAAACCTTTCAGAACTACTGATTGTTTATCGAGCCTCAGATTCTTGACTCTGTGTACCCAGCTATGTGTCTTGACATTGGATGAATTCTAGGATGCCTTGTGCTTTCTCCATGCAAGGCAGTTTTTGAACGCTTGAGTGAGTGATGATTCGCCCAGGCCATATGTCTTTCCATCTGATAAAGGCGGTCTATCACTTTCATGTCAGTCTTGGCCTCTTCCAGCTTGATTTGAGAAAGAACATACAATACTGACGCTGTGCACACAGATGTCTCATATGTGGCATTAGGAAGGGTTGGATTTTCCTGTGTGATGATGTGACAGTCAGTGTTTTCAATTTCATCATAAAGCACCTTTAAGCAAAATATAGAACAAGCAAAATGGAATATCTTACTATTCTGTCCTGACACAAGTCATTGTTGATTTCACTGTTGTAGGGGAAAGACGCTAGGGCTGCAGATAAGACCGTTGCCATGGTCCTGAAGGAGATTCCCAATAAGGCGTCTTCAGAAGGCAAACCCCTCATCACGGTGACCAACAAGGTGGGCAGAACAACTGCTGATGAAAATGAACGGACTATCACATCTAACCTGTAGTTTGTAGTCTGACAAACTGTATTTATCGTCATCCATGTGAGATTGTCAACATAATATTCTTTTAAATGCAAACAAGACACACAATCAAGGGCTAAATCCTACCAGTCTGTGTTTGTACGTATAAGAAAACTATGAAATTGTGTTTACCTTGCAGTAACAATACACTTTATTTTATTCAATTTTAAGGCACACTTTTGTAAAGAGATAAGAGTTTAGAAAATTTCTCTCAACTGAAAAAATGCAACCTCTCAATCTCTGCGCAGGACATTTTTTTGTTGTTGTAAATAATCAACTGCAAATGATATCAATTGAATCCACATTTTCACATTTTTCACATTTTTAAATATTGAAATAAAATGTTTTCTTTTCTTTTCATGTGAATGAAAAATAGTTTTATATTTAAAACTATCTAAAGACAAAACAAAATATTTGTTGTATAATTGTATCATTTTAACTGTAATTTTATCGTACAGCTTCTTAAAATTCTGATTTTGTCACAGAAAAAAAATCTAAAAAGATTACTGCAAATACCTAAATTTTTATGATTTTTTTACAACAAACAATTATTTTGATGCTATATGTTACTTTATAGGATTTAGCATTATAATTGAGTCTATAGCGGGTAATTTTTAATGGGATATGGTTCAAACTAAGTTCTTATTTTTTATGCTTTAATAAGTTCTTATGCTATTATCCATGACATAGTATTAACTTTACTGGAAATATTTGTTTGTATTAACTAACATTCAAGATTAAACTGCTTCAGAGGTAATTCAACTCAAGTTGAAAGAAGGATTATTGAGGACTCCAGTTGATTAGTTATGTTAAGATGCTCATGTTATCAGAACACTTAAATAAAAAGAGGTAGAGTGTGCCATTGTTGGCATACAGTATTTTTATCAATTACCAAAATATTCAGAAAACAATTGAAACCTTAGTGTGCAGTATTGCCATGTGCAGCCTGTGAATGTCTGGTCATTCGACCATCTTGCAAACCCTTAAGTATTTAAAATAAAAATGGTGAGAAGACACCAGTTTCTGCCTTTCTGACCACACTTTGATCATGAAGATTTTTAGTTAAAATCATTTTTTTTCTGTTAAATATAAATGTATTTATCTATTAGTCTCTAAACAATTTAATGTTAAGATTGAAGCACTTGCCATGTTTTTCTCAGTGTAATTTTTCAGTAATTTCAGAACGAACAGATGTATTTCTTTCATAAATAAGACTTTGATGAAAATATGATCAATGTTATTTTAAAAATATAAATAGTATTCTGTATATAGGTACTCACTGATTTATAGGTACTCACACTGATTAATCTGGACAGGTTGCTATAACATTGCAAAGCTACACTGACAAAAAAGCAGGTCCCAGGCAGGGTTTAGAAGCCAAAACCCAAGCACCCGCTGCTAAGTGCATGTCTTCGGCAGTGATGCAAGTGCCGGCACATTTAATTATGCATAATTTTAGGGCTTAATATAACAATACGTAAATTTTATATATATATTTGCAGATGTGACCATAATGTCAAGATTCACAGAAAAGGTGAATGTTTTTTCTACCTCTCAATGTTTCAACAGTTCAATTATTTTAAAACATAAAATATGTGTCAGCATAGGATGAAAGAATGTTGTTAATTTATTGGCTTTATTTTCAGAAGGATAATTTATGTGACAACAGTTGTGTTATTGTTGTTATTCAATTGCAGCATCTTGTCGATGATATTGTACACTGATTAAAATTATCTGGCTTTTGTTCATTAACAAGGTCGGCACTCCGGTTATTAAGTTGGGAAATGTGCATCCTTCAAGCTGTTGCCATCTGTTGTTAGGATAATATGCTTACACCCAAATATGTACAACAGGTTTAAAAACAGTTTTCACAATAATAGAATTAGCTACACACACTCACGCACACACTCACACAAACTGAACCAGGCATTAGTTGTGTTTGCTACTGAAAATTTTCTTTTTCTGAATTTTTTACTTGTGAGGTAGAGCAAAAGGTTTCCGTTTGGAATGAGCCGATTCATACTCCACTCAGAAAGTAAAGGAGATGATATAACAACAGCAACAAAAAATACCTGTCATTATCACTAGTTCTTGATTATTTTTTTAAACAAGACAAATCTGGTGAGTTCAGACATTTGTGAATGAAATGAGAAAATAAGAATACAACACAAATACATTATGTAAAAGAACACAGAATTAATAAAGAATATCCAGGCATTAAATTATGATACAACTTTGATATATGGCTTTTGAAGGACTGTATACTTCCCCTGAAAATGACTCCTTCATACATAATAGAGAAGTGTGTGTTCCTGCTGTTATTTATAACACTAATAATTGCCTCACATGAGCTTATACCTCGCTCAGCCTACCTCCTTACTCTCCCCCTTAAGACTCTGCCAGCTCGACTGCTTCCAGGTTCCCTTGACAACAATATCTTGGAGTTTCCATGAGGAACGAGTGCCATGTGACACAATTAGCTAAAGTTTGCCATGACATAACACAGAATTTGCCCTCGAGCTCAAACACCAGGACAAAAGTGATGAGAATTAATTCCCCTGGATTGTCCAAAAAAGTTTCTTTTGATATTGAATTCTCCTTTCTAAATGCTTTTTGAGAGTTTATTTCTCCTTTCAATTGTTGTTGAATTTGCAGTTTGGCATGGGTAATCAGCACTGCCAGGTCTTATTGGGACAAAAGTTATCGACAGTAGAGTACTGGAAAAGTACATGATGCACCACATGAACAACCAAATCATAATTAGCACTAAACGATGTAACCTTGATGTGCCGGTCTTTGTCGAATGCGATGCCATGATATTCATTTTTAGAGATAAAAAAAGAGTCCCATAAATGTCCCGTTTTTTTTTTTTTTGCTGAGCAGGATTTAAGTAATTCTTTTCAAATATTTCAAGATTAAACGATCATGATCTTAACTAACTGTAAGCTGGAAAATGTAAATGCCTGAGCCACCTCAGCTAGCTCCTCTTAACCTATAGCGGTTTTAATGTAATCTCTTCCAAAAGGACAGCAGGGACAGTATTCCCATTCAACAACATTCCTCTCTAAATATTATGAACAAAAAGTATGGGTAGCACATAGAACATGGTAGAAAAGCCACAAAAACCATTGCAGGTCAAGCCAAGGAGAATTGTTATGTTACATAACAGGCTGGTGGAAAAACAGTATAAAAAAGTCCCTTGCCACGCAGTGATATCTTGTCCTTTGGGTCTTGATCCATATTTAACAACCATGATGCCATGAAGGAATAAAGATTGGACTTTAAATCAAAGGCTTTGCTTAATGATGCATCTCCTTTTTTGATCATAATACTGCGGACAAGGCTGAAATTTCAAGCTTCTTCATTCACTCACTAATGCACAAGACCTCTAGTTGTTTAAAAATCTTATTTAGACACCTGGTTTGCTTCGAGTGCCAAAAGGTTACCGGTTTTTAATTCAGAATACTTCACCGTATCTTTGAATCCAATTGCATTTTTTTCCACACACACATCTTTTAGTCAACCTTGCTATCATTTAAATAATCAGGCTAAGTTACTGATCTGTGACTACATTATCATCTCTAATTCTAAGAAGAAGTTTTGTGCTCTTAATAATTCCTATTAATGTCAGCAACTCATTTGTGCCTGAAGTGAAAAACAGTTTCAAACCGGAGACAGGGGAAACTAATTAAGTAGTAGACCCCTAAACATTTCCAATATAATGTTTCTGATTCTGCTGGCATTAAGAAGGGTAGGTCTTTCACTTTTAATTATAAGATTTAGCTATTGATTGACGCGTATCTTTATCAATAAAGAATCTGCCCCAAAAATGCTGTTGCATTACTTACGTTGATTTAACTGTTTGGAAATCTGATGCGAAACTAGAAGAAACCAGAAGTGTTTAAAGAGAGAATGGCATTATTTTTGTGATTTCATCAAAAATGTAGCAGATGATATTTGAATGGGAGTTCAGCTCGGGTGAAGGAACATATCTTCTCCCTGATGCCAGAAGAGCTGGTATTTTTTGTGCAACCCAATTAAGACTGCTGGGTCAGCGTTCTGGCTCAGACCCTCACAACAGGAAGCTTCTCCCAAGTGCTGGAGCCAACATAACCTGCCTTCATGAATATTCAAGGATTACTTCAAAGCTCCTGTCAAATTATTGTACCTAAAAAGACCTGAAGAGAGACAGTACAAAATGCAATTGCTCTTACAGTACATTTAAGTGAATAAACCTGTCCAGAGAATATAAAACTGAATACCCCTTTTCATGATCCTTTAGTTCAATTTGTTTTTATAGCGAATAGACATTTAAAATCAAAATAGATTTGAGGCCAACTCCACAACTTTCTTTTTATTGCATAATTTTAGTTTTTGTAAATTTATTTGTTTCATATTTTGAGACCTTAACTTGTTTTACATTTAGACCAGATGTTTCATTTCTAATGTGTTTTATGTAATGAAGTGAAGGTAAATAAATAACATTTGGACATTTAATTTGAAGATGAAATTGTTTTCTTTTTACAGCCTGAAGTGGCTGGGCCCTAACACAAAATATTAGCTTTCTTTTTCAGAAAACAATTCTTTTCTAATGCAGAGATTAATTCAGGATTTATAGATCATCAACCACCATTTCCCTGTTTAGTTTAAAAAAAGCATTTTAAAATTTCAAATGGAATATTTGGAAACAACACCATTAATACAAACATTAATATTTTGTAAGATGAGCTACTTATTTACAACCTATCTTAAAATTGGTTATATCACATACATTTCTTACAATAGCCAATGTGAACTTCAGTTTAAATCATGGTAATGCTTTCTTGATTGTGAAGCTCCTTTGAAATTAATGTTAAAGCATTTTGATTGATTGTGGGATTGGCTGATCAACTGATTGCTCGATCAGTTGATTTATTGATTGATTCATTTGTTGATTCACTGGTTGAGTGATTGATTGGTTGATTGATTGATTGGGGGATGTTTGGTTTGTTGATCAATCGGTTGATTGAATAAATACAATGCAGGCCTTTTTTTAGATCCCCTGAATTCAAATGATGAAACTCTTGTACATGTTTACTGGCATAACCCTCAATGTTCTTATTGTTACTATTATTAATAGTAATGTAAAATATAAACAGTGTTCCAAATGGCCATTCGTTAAAAATCAATCAATCAAAAAAGACTCAAGCCACCTCCACTAACTCAGACAGAAGATGGTATGTGCATGTTTATGGTTGGAAATGATCTCTGAATATGAACTATTTTGCCCAGTATTAACTTCCGGATTTGAGACAAAGCTAGTTTTCATTCTTTTTGTTGCTTCTTTTCCAAAAGTAATCTTGATCAGAAGTAAGTAAGCAAGATGCCACATTCATCTACCACTAATTAAAAAATCGGAAGTAAAAGGAGCAGAGAAGTTGGTTCGGAAGTTAAGAACATTATTTCTAATAAAGGTCTTGATTGTAACATTTAATTTCAAAACAATGGACTGCTAGAGATTTCAGAGCTTTAAATAAAAATGTAAAAATATACTCTTGTTAAACAAAGAAATATTTTTTAGTAAAGCTGTGTACAAATAAATTAGGAATTTTTACGCTAACTTACTAACTTAATGTTGTTAAGACTATATGGTTTTGTGGCATGTTTTAATCTGGTTGTCATGTCAATGTACAGAACATCAACATAAACACATTATTTTTTTGAAACATGTAATTTTCTTTTTCTTTGGGTTATTTGTGTTCCAGAATTTCAAAAAGCTCCATTTTGAAACCCAATTGAGGTTCAGGCATTCAGCTGAAAAATCGACGGAATGCCACTTTACAATCTGTCTTACAACCTAATATTATATCGTAGGTTGCTTGCCATTTTCACCAGTGATGAGACACGATGATAGCTGCCTCCCGATCCTGCTACATAAGCAATCCCGAAGAAAACAGCAAGAGCAGAAGAGAAGCTCAAGGGGTGAAAATGTGGATGGGTAGAATTTTTCACCATAACATTTGTGTTCAGCTCTGGTGGAAAAAACAATGAAGATTACCAAAAGCAATTAAGAGATTAAAATGTTTCTTTGGTCACTACATGCTAATCTTGCTCTTCTCATCAGTAAAATTTTGCTCTGGCTAAGCATTTTAATAGGAACTCACCCTCAGAATATCCCAACATGACCTTTCTTTACTCTGAATGGACACTTACTGGGTTTGTTTTTATGAGTTGTATTCAGTCCTGAAGACTGATGTTTAGGTAACAGGATTAGTGTACAATTCCAGGTTTTGTCTGCATTGTACTGTTGCTTCACATATTGAGCTTTAAATATTTATCTACAGTCCTAACAACAATAATGATAAACAAAAACTGTCATGGTTTAAATAGGCTTAAAAGAGAAATGTATTGTTTAAAATGACAGTAATCTTTGAAAGAGTGGCAGTTATTTCTAAGATTACAGAGAAGTGCACAGTCCACAGAAGTGCTTCTCCGATGAGACTGGCATGGTTGAATGAATACCACCATGAGAACAAGCAGATGATGATTGATCTGTTTTTTTCCATTCTGCTAGACACCTCTATGCCAGCCTCTCAAGAGACCAAACGAACATTCTGTGACACAGCACTCACAGCACATAGTGGGTCTTTCAAAACAAGCTGTACACCTTGTCATATTTACGTTCATAAACAATTACTATGTGCTCTCATGAAAAAATAACAACACATCAGAACATCTATCTACTGTTTTGTGTGAAAGGGAGAAATGTCCTCAGGGTAGGGGACATTTGTCAAAGGGGCAAAGGTGCGAATTGTCATCTCAGCCCATAAATAGAAAGCTGCTGAAAGGGTGTGACTACCAGTGTTACCCATCACTGAGAGGCAACACAGACTGGCTTCTGCATAAACAAAAGGAGCTCTAGAAGCCATATTAATTCATGTAGGTCACCTCACACCTTTCTACTTGACTTTTTCAGCTGACGAAGGAGCAACAAGAGAGCCGTCCCTTGCTGAGCCCTTCCATCGATGATTTCCTCTGTGAAACTAAATGTGATGGAGCTGCTCGTCCAGTAACCTCAAACACAGCAGGTATTCTGCAGATACTGGCCTTCCTGTACTTCCAGCACGCATCTTCTCATCCACTGCTGTCGAAAGCTTTCTTTCAACTTGAGCTTTTTTCATCTGACAAATGTAGAGATGGTTAATTCTTTTATCATCCTGTATGAAGGTTTTTATTCTTTGATCAAAATGAAGATGTTAAATATGCAAAAATGTCTATTTTTGTCAAAGCATTATTTGTTTTTTGTCACACACAACAATGCTGAGAATATTTAGCAACTTAATGAATTGTGCTCCAGTCCATTATAACAAATGGAGCAACATAAAAAGCTATACCAAAAATTATACAGAATCCATAGCCTCAAGAGTGGACTAAACAAAGACCTTCTCAGTATACAACTACAGTGCGCCTAGTTCCACTTGTTCAGACCAGAATAGCTATGTATATGGATAACAATGGTACCTCCATAGGGCAAAACTAACGAGTTACAATGGACTAATCCCAACTCATTTTTCTGTTAATAATCATACAAAACTTAACTTCTATAAAGAAAGCCTGAATTAGCTGAATATTAATGAAACTAATTATAAGATGGGAAGAAAAATGACTGACTTTGAAAAACCCAACAAACTTGTTGAGTACTTCCACTCATTTGTAAAAAAAAAAATAATTGAAGGAAAATTTTATATTTCCATATGTATCTTATATGTCCACATTTTACAGTATGACATCAAGAATTGGTTCCGAGTTTATTGTGATTCACTGATTTGTCACACTATTCATGGTTTTCCTGTCTGGGTTGTTAATCTATTACTGTAGCTTTGGTTTTTGTCTCTAGGTTTGTTACTCTAGAGTAGTTTCTCCATTCTTAACTTTTATTACTTATTTCCTTAGTTTCCTTTCTTACAACCCTTATTTAACCCCAATCAGTTTAAGTGAAACTCCTTATTTGTACTTCCTGGCTATTCACTTCCTGCACTCTTTATTTAAATCTCATTGTTCTAATTGATATCATCTGTGTTTTTAAATGACTGCAGCTGTTATAAGTTATTATTGTCCACTTGGTGTCCTTTGTCTGGTAATATTTTTTTTAAACAACTTTATTTTTTCTGTATGTTTTCCAGTAACACCTTTGTGCTACAGTATCTCTTTAGTATAAACAAATCTATTTTACTCTGTCAGTTTCAGTGTTGTAGTTTCAGTTGTATATTTGTTTTACGGTTTCCACATCTCCTAATTACAAGCTCTGTCAAGTCACCTCTGTTGTTGAATATTCTTTATTTTAAATCGAATAATTTTCTAAACATTCTGCTACTTGAGGTTTTCATGAGCACACTTGCAAATGAAAACACATTTGTTTATAAAAACATTCTCTTGTTTATTTTAAATGCTTGCGTAAACCAAACATTTCATTTTAAAAAAGCTCAAGTGATTGCATGAAACATTTTCCATTCATAGGTTTTACCAAATATATCCCCAACAGCTGCCTTCTGCCTTCTTACCATCTTCAGCAGTTGTTAACAGACTCACTTAGTGGGCATTTATGCCATGCCCTCTCCAAGACAGTTGGATTATGTGAAGTTCACACTGAGAGCAAGAGCCACTAAAACCATATTTAAGACATTTCCATCCTGATATACAATTAAGACAGCCCACTCATACTCCCTGCAGTGGATCTTATTTACTTTCTAAGCACAAAAGCATTATTTTATTCAGTTTACTAGCAAACTGAAGTCAGAGGCTCTTTACCATTTTCATATACTTGAAATGTCTGATGAGTACCTTACCCCCATATTTAATTCATGTTGAGACTCAGAAATTATCAGGCAGAAATGTCTACAATCCAAATGCCACGGAGCCAACTTCACAGTGAGAACGATTTTCCATCTCTCAGACTGTAAATGTGCCTGTTAATTGATCAGTGTGTATTTGAGGATGTAAGTTTTTGACATGTGAAATCTGAGTAGACTGGTTTGAAGCATAATGATCAAAGTTTTTGTTGTACAACTTCAGTTGGTCAGTTTACCAGACACTTTTTACAGAAACGACTATTGTGGTGTTAGTGGTGGCAGTTATGTATGCATCGCTGGAAAGGCGTCCTTCTTGAACATCATACCTTTGGGATTGAGCAGAGCAGTCACATGTTTGGTCTTCTCTGAGTGCCTCTTGTAAAGGAGCTAATAAGCGACTTTCTATTAAACCTCATGCATATTTAGTACTCGCTTCGAGCAGGTTCTATAACCTACACCAAAACTGGAACCGACACAAGATAGTGCTGAGAGAATCGGTGTTCTGGTGCCCAAAAAGGTGACTCTTGCAAAGCAGGGGTGTGGCTAAGCAATATCTCCAAAAGTTGACCCCTGTGTAAAAACATTTTTTCTAGCAAAAACTAAGCTATCTTTCTTTGATTCAGATCTCTCCCCAAAGGGTGTGAGATGTTGACCGTGCCAGTCTGATTTGTGTACTGCATGCAAATAAGTCAGATGATCTGTTGTGATTGAGTACAGCTTCTGCACATCTCCCTAAAATGGGAAGTATGGTTTCTGTTCAGCAAGATGTAAACAGGTCCCAAATTCAGTCTGGTATTGTATTTTGAGGATTGGGTCATGAAACAGCAGCAGCATGAAAGCGATAACTGATAGGTATTTCATTCATCACATTATATCAGTTCACTGGATTAATTTGGAAATTAATTTCAAAGTAATATGTCCTGCTGTAAGTCATTTTATATTCATTATGAAATAATAATCGTTGGAAAAAAAAATGTTATATATAAAGAGTGTGAAGTTGATTTTAAAAAAATAAAGTTTTAACTTCATTCTTATAAAGACCAAAGTACTGAAGAGTTCTGGTGAACACACTGTTCCTTGTGTTGTCCTATGAAAGAAAGATCCTGGAATTTTGCTTTCAGCTCTGATGCTTGTGCCAGGTTTGCAAGACCTTGAAGGCTTCTTCGAGCCTCTATTTTGGCATCAGCTTGAGAACATATAAATCTTTTTCATTCAAGACATAACATGAAGCCTACATTTCATTTTAAAAATCAGTTTGAAATGTTCACTTACTGTCAGTTAACAATCTCAAATTACCTGTAACTCAGTTGAGCATACTGGCATACTGTATTGCTATCAATACCATGGGTGTGGGTTCGATTCCCAGGAAAAGCTAGGTTTTCGAGCATTTAAATGTAAGCAACGGGATTCTCTCAGAAGTATTGAGGGTTAGTCACAGCAGAACTCTTTGTTTTGCAGCTGATGTTCTTGAATAATGTGTGCATGCATGTGCTTGTTTGTGTCAGAAACATATTGTCTGTGAGGCAATGGAGCATCAAAGTTTTTTTGACACAGACACTAGTAGAACTGCTCTTTTCTGTATTGCGGTGACAATGCAGGAAGATCAGTGCCTATATCAAAGACTATGCTTTGATTTGTGTTCAAAATCACAGTTTATTTATAGTGCACAAATAGCACGTAATAATATCTACCATATTATCATATACACAAAAAGTTTGAGAATTTCTCTTATCGAAGCCAAAATGTGTAATTCCATGCAAGTTTCTTTTAGCCAGTTCTTATTTACAGGTCACAGAGCTGAAATGTTGACATTAAAAGAAAACACTTTTTCTTATACTGTATAATGTAATTTTCTCAAAAAATTTAAACTGAACTGAATTTATGAAAGCAATATTTATTGGCATAATTTCCATATGTCAATAGACAAAAGCTGTATATCAGAGCAGTAAATTAGATATATAATCATTTCTATGCATAACCTCAAATGTCTTTCAGAATTCACTGCACTTCTGAAATCTTTCATTTTGAGAGTTTACAACATGGCCAAGCCATCTCAGAATATCTGAAGTGTTTTGAGGAGAAAGACCAATAAAGAAAGTGGGTGAAATTGATTTTCTATTTGCGTCTTGTGTCCAGTCCTGTCTTCGACTCTAGACTTGCTGGACCTGAGTGAGCCTGGGGAGAGAAAACACAGCAAGGACAGGAAGAGTCCTCTTTCTTCTAAGGGCACACCATATAGGAAAAAGCCAGATGAAACAGAGCTGATCCAGGTGGACATCGAACAGAGTATACCTCGTTCCCGCACACCTGAAAAAAATTCCTTAGACTCAGGTAAAATCATTTAGTTTTTAAACATCTACATTACATTTTCTAAAGTTTGCATTCTTACCGTGCAATCATTCTGTTATTATGTATAGAAAATGGCACAAGAAACTATCACTATGTGCTCAAAACACAACAGAAATTAACATATATTCAAACCAAAAAAGAAAATGAATATAAATAATCACCAACAGCTCATAACTGGTAAAACACAGCCAAAAAGTCCAACTTTCTTAAGTGCTCCAATCACTGCCTCTATAAGAAACAAGACAAAAAGTGAATGCCAGGGTTAGTCATAATTTGGAAGCACATAAAAAGTACTGTCATAACTCTTGCAAAATTACATTGCAATGTAAAATAATTTTCTCATAAATTGTATTTAAAAGCTGTCCAGTTTTTAGACTGATGTTTTTGTTTGTAATTTATTGTGCATTTATCAAGTATGCATTGATTTTATAGAGGAATGATTCTGTTGAAAAGATGAATTTTGCCATCAGCTGTATGTATATTCCCTAAAATCTGTGTCCAACAACAAACCTTTTTTTCCATTGCAGCAGCTCCATCTTCGCTGGAAAAATGGGAAGAGTTCAACCTTCACCCAGAACGAAGTGGTAGCAGGAAGTGGAAATTTGAAAGAAGACGTTCGTCAAAGAACTCTGGAGAGTTTGTTTGGTAAGTTTCAGCCCTAGAAGCAATGAAATGTAGTTATGCTCAATTTATTTCATTTGTGAGGAAATCATTGTGACGTATAACATCAATTTTTAGCAAGAGTCTTTTTGATACAACCATAGGTCTCAGCTAGACCCTTCTCCCAGGAGCTCTCTGGAGGTAAACAATAAGCTAGAGGCAGAAGCAGTGCCGGTAATACAAGTAAGTCCAACACTGAGCAACACTTTTATGAATTATGATCTTCTGTGCCTTGTCATATAGTTTCAGCTGCTATTTCCCACATGTCTCATTATTTCTAGTGTTACCAAACAAACAGAATGTCTTTATTAGTCTTTCCACCTGGAAACACTGTACAAGACTGCTAACATCTAGAATTCTTTATTTCAGCTGAACAGGCAATATGTTAGTGGAAGACATGTAAGCCTTTCTGCCCTCTCTTTGTGTCAATCGCTCAATGGTCATTGCATTTGTACCATGGTACAAGCATCACTGCCAATTTAAATTTTTTGTACCAAACTTATTTTTCAATAACACCTTAACTGATGAGCAGAGGTTTCATCATTATGGCGTTTTCACAGCTGTGGTGCTACAGGGTACAAATGTTCCACGCTTACTGAAGCATGCAGGTCTGTGGTATTGCTATGTGTTTGATAAGGTTTTTTAGCAAATTAATTATTGACTAGGCTGTACTCAACAGCTCCTCTAGGCATTACAAAACAATCAATGTCACCTTTGCAAAAAAATCACTAAAAATAGACTAAATTAAATGTTTATCAGTGAATGTGTTTCCCAATATTAAATTTGACCGATGTATTAGAACTTGTGCTGTCGATCATTTAAAAAAAATTACGAATCAATTCCATTGTCCCACAAAACAGAATAGAAAATAGTCACAATTCATTTCAAATTTATTTTGCTCAATTGGATATTTAGACATAAAATGTCTAAATCAGGATATATTAGAAATACAAATGGGTGGAGAAAAACACATAAAATCATTAATTATCACTAATAAAAACTTATTCATTGAAATTATTATTATTATTGTCAAATTATTAATTACCTAACATATTATAAAACAGTGATACTTATTATATTTTTCGTATTATAAAAATAACTTTCTGTTAAAACAATGAAACCGGTTTCAAAATAAACACAGATTAAAAGTGAATTTTTGTGAGAATTGTGTCTGAAACCTTAGAACAGCTTTTCTCTTGATTTTAACATCCTCTGGAGATATTGTTGAAATCTTCTTTTGAACACTGTCATAGAATTAATAGCGACTGTAACTAAGTGGTTTGTGTTTAAGGTGGAGCTTATTAACATAGAAAAAGCAGTACTGATGTTTATATTTTCGCATTTCTTCAATCTCTCACCACTTGAATTGAGCTGCAGACCACCCTGCCCAATTAGAGTCCATGCAGGCTTCTTGACTACATTCAACTATAACTGGTCTTTAAGCACCACAAGTAATGCAAAAATTACATTAAGAAATTATCACATTATTCTTCAAAAAAAGTATTCTATGCATTAACATGTTAATTAGTAATAATCAAACATTCAAAGATTTACATTTTTGGAACATTGTTGTTACATTGCTCATATGAAAATTTATGATTTTATCATTAAAATGTATAATAAAGTAAGTTTATTAAATAATTTCACCTACCTCACAAGATCCTTCAAAATCACAAAATACAGAAGATTTCAAGATTTATTATTGATCATTTATGATGATTTAAGAAATTATTCCATGGGACACATCCATGACAGGGCCACATTCATTCACCATTCACTCATTAGAGTAATTTAAAGTCTGTGTTCTAAAATATGTTTAACTGTGGGAAGGAAACTCAAGCAAGCCAAGGGAAGAACATGCTAACTCCCCTCAGGAAAGCCCAAGGCTAGCCTGGGACTCTCTGAGTGGCAGCAGGAATGCTAACCGCTGTGCCACCGCATGCTATTAAACCGTATATATATATGCCATAAAATAATTTTGGAGTAGTATTTAAGAAGTTGTCGAGGTACTCAACACCTGATCTCAGACTCAACAACCTGAGCTCTGACTCGACTTTGGACTACGTTAGGTGCTGACTGGATGGTTGCACTTACACTTGTTAACCACTAGATAAAACGTTCTCAAAGAGTCGAGTGCATTCCATGTGCAACCTGATATTCTTAAAATTTGATTTATGCTGTTTATGCTGATTTTAAGTGACACACTGTACTTGTATTTTATATGTATTTTTATTCAGAAATTCTAGGTATACCCTCCTTTTCTTTAAAAAAAAATTTTGTTGGAAACTAGCTGAAGTTTTTTTTTAATAATTCTTTTAATTAAGATAATTGAGATTAAGAACACATAATCTATTGATTTAGTCGTCACAGAACTGTCCACACCCACAGTGCATTCCAAAAAGAGCCCAGAGGGTCTCCCAGCAGAGACACCATTTCAACCATTTCAAATCAACTAAAAAGGAATACAAACTCAAATTAATTGGTGTAAACAACAACAGTGCCACAACAGTGGGCTAAAGTGTATGAAGCATCTTAACAAACGCTTGAGATCTCGATGTTTTGTATCTTTTTCTTTTGCAGTGAGCTTTGTTTCTGTTGCTGTTTGCTTCACATGCAGTCATGTTTTTTACATTTTTGGCTCTTTCGCATGTGTACACTGTTAAAGAGAGTGTGTATTTGACAATGCCTGCTGAACAAAGGTCTCCTGCCATGCTATTTTCAGATTTGCATACTGAGTGAAAAGTGTTTTGGTGGCACCCTTTACATTAATGGCCAGTTCAGAGCCATTATGAGTTTGAGAACATTGAGTGTGGACAGCAAGACTGCACTGAAAGTGAGAAAGAAACCAAGAAGCCCCTCTGCTGCAAATACTGGCATTTCTCCTTGCCTCAAGCACCAAGACTTGGCAATAGCAAACTCTTTCTCTTGCCATGGCTGAGAGATGGCAAAATAACACAATGCTTCGTGTGTCTGTGTGTGTGTTTGAAAGGGCCGTTTGAGCAAAGATCAGCGCTGGGGGAGCACGATGCTGTCCCGAAACCAGTCTCTGGAGGAAGAGTTTGAGAGAGCCAAGGCTGCTGTGGAGGTAGGGCAAATATCTTATTTATCGATACTCTCTCCTGTAGTTCAAAGCGCACAGATCAAGTACCTGAGTAGAGGATGACTCATTAAAATATGACTCCAACAAACGTGTATAGTACTACCATCATCATTCACTTTAATGTCACAGTGTCATTACAAAGCAGTTTGACTTTATTTAGGTTCCTTTTTTTTTTGTTTTAGATGACTGCTGTAGTATTTCATCTGTGAATCCTACAACACAATAATAAAAAGATTTAGCAAAATAAATTTATTTTGCTGAATACAGATATTGACAATTTTTAGTTACATTTTATTAACTCATACCACTAAATAGATTTTTTTTGTATTAAAATGTTCAGTAACATTAAAATTAAACATTTAACCGTTAAAGTGATACGTTTTGAATGGTTTTTAACTGTATACATATGGATAACTACCATAAATATGGAATCTTATAAAATAGCATTTTTATTTTACTAATAATTAATGGTAAACGTTTGCCAGCTTTTTTTACAATGAGCCGTTTTTCTCAAGTTATCTCATATTTTAATTAAGGTTTGAAAAGATTCGTTTTGAAAAAAGTATCCTGACATAAGAAATGAGTGCTGTCTGCTACTAATGATTCATGTTGGGGTCTTTGGAGACATGCTGTCACAAGACAATATGATGATAACTAGCCTATGTCAATAATTAATTGATTTTAATGTCATCACTGTTTTGAATAACCTGAAAATAACCTTCCACTGATTGGTGAGAGGAAAACTAGGGCAGGGTTGGAGCATCAGGTGGCCAAGGAGAGCGTATTGTGCTCTCAGAAACTAGATCCGACCGATTCAGCTGGAGACCCCGCTCTTTGACATCAGCTCTAATGCTTCACTGATCATATTCACTCATGCATAGCAACGCAATACTACAAAACCTGTCACTCAGAGAGGGGCGAGCAATACTAAAATCTTGTTCGGATACAGTAAATTATATTATTTGTATTAATGCCATTAGGAGCTACATAGTTATAAACACAAGAAGCTGATCACTCTAGACTCAATTTGCCACAATTGTCTGTATTTTTCCAATTCATCATTACTTACAGCTATTATTTATTAACTAGATAGTTATTAAGGACTCATTACTAAAATCCATTGTTAATTATTTGTTTATGGTGGTTAGGATTTAGGGCTACATTAGTTTTTATGGCATTATTTAATGATAGGTAATGGTGGTTACAGTAGTTATTGGGGCATTAGAGACTGATTAGTTAATGATAGCCCACTTGTAAGTAACTATAGTTACTGAAGAGGTAATGTATAGTTACCTGTTAGTTCTGCAGTAGCTTCCTCTTTGCTATGCAATAACTAAGGAAGAGTATTCTAAACTGTTGCCATATTTTCTTATCACCTGTTTTGATTTTGCCTTGCCTCCATTTCCTATACCTTGAATTGTTAAATTAGATTAGATTTGAGGTTGTGGGAGATTTCACCCAGGTATTATTTGTATTGCAACGGGTGATCTGCCCCTCACTCCCTTAGACTCTAGTAAGACTCTTAGTCAGGTGGTTGCTTGAGTGCTTTCTGTATTCAAGCACTGTTCTTCTCCGTCTTCGGTTTATAGCATCGTATGACTGGTTTATCATTATGCCAAGCAAATCTTTCCGAGACTCATCAGGAGAATGAGTGGTACCTGCCTCTCTCCCTTTAAAACTGGCATCTCACATTCAGTCCCTCTCTGCTCTCTAGTTCTGTGTTTGGCATAGCAGCTAACTCTTCTAAGTTAGTTTGGTGTTTTGAAATTGTAATAAAAACTGAACACATTTTCATTAAGATTATTGTGTTTATTTTTATATTTAACTGTTTGGAGAAAATATTTTGGCCTAATGTGAATTTTCTCTGTGGTCCAGTCTAAAATCTGTTATAGCATAATTCAATTGTGTGGAAATAGTGTGTCATAATTGTAATATGTTGATCCAACAAAAGTAAATAGTGCACAATTTAACTGCACAAGATAATTACAATTACTTGATCTTATTGGCTCAATCTGCCTAAAATATGTTGAGATTCTGTTTTTTCTGCTATAGTTATATTAAGTAGAGCCAACGAGTGTGTGTACAAGTTAATTGCACAAGATAATTTAGTTTAAAATGATTTGATCTTGTTGGATAATAGAGTATCGTTCAATTTCTTTCAATCTACTCAAAATAAGGTTGTATAATATGATTAAACTGTGTGGAAATGTGTGTCATAATTTTACTATGCTGATCCAACAATAAACATTTTTGAGTGTGACGAGCCAGTCTGCAAAAGAAATTGAATGAAAAAATTTAAAGTGTAATGTTTTTTAATGCTGTAGAAAGACTTTGTGTAAATAAAAATGATTTTGGCAGCAAGACAAAGAGCCTCCAAAAAAGACAGAAGAGATCTTGAGTTCTTTATTTCTTTCCGGCCAATC
This sequence comes from Danionella dracula, assembly GCA_900490495.1. Lineage (NCBI taxonomy): Eukaryota > Metazoa > Chordata > Actinopteri > Cypriniformes > Danionidae > Danionella > Danionella dracula. The sequence goes on from UELW01000996.1 coordinate 3,850,910, forward strand.
GGTGAGCTTAAAGATGGAACGATCAGCAATCAACAAGATTTCCTGTCACAATTTTTTTTTCAGTCAAGAAAAAGTATGACTTTTGCTCAACTTAGCTTGCTCTTCGAACCTTCACAGTTATGGAGAAAGTACAAATAACCCAATTGCATGCAGATTAGTGTCTTACCCCTACAAAACAGGTTGGTGGAAAAGTGATCGATCAGACTGATCTGTGTAGTTGAACTCAGTCGTTCCTTGAGTCTCGACCCTCAATCTGCCCAAGACTCTGATCTAGTACCCGCCTGTCTCAACTTCTGCCTGTTCTAAATATACCTCACTCTATTTTGTCCTCAAACATCTGTTTACTTGGTATTCAACTATACTCCCTGTATGACTGTGAGTCCATTAAATAAAAGTCAGCTGAATCATTAAATTAGCAACCAGCTACCCAGTGGGTACCTAAAATGAAATTAACATTAAATTGAGGACAAACCAACATCAAAATATGATTTAAACCAAACTAAATTAAATGTCAAAAACATTGTGCTATTCCACCCAACAAAGCTAAAGATATAAAAGGCTTTTTTTCGTATAGCAGATCCTTCTACATACAGCCACATGCTTAATGCCCACCATTAAACAAGTATGCACACTTAAATTGTGTGTTTAGTATGGGACAGTGACCCAGCTAATGCTTTCACACTGGTTGAAATTGAAGGTTACACCCAGAACAGGTCACCAGGTCATCAGAAGGTCACATTCAATCATCATTCACACACACATCCACTCCTGAAACTGTTTTTGATTCACCTGACGTGCATGTTTTCAGACTGTTGGAGGAGACTGATATGTTTAGAAAAAAATCAATCACAAAAATCTCCTTGACATGACTCAAATCATGTACCTAGTGCCACCAGGATAAAATAAAAAGTTAATAAGATAAATTAGAGTTTAATTAATCTAGTGTCTCAGTATTTTGTATTGTGATGGTATTTTGTATTGTGAGCAACTGTATAGGATTGCACATCTTGAAGTGCTGAAAGCAAAAACATGCTGATCTTTTAGAACAGATGAATAATGCAGGAGAACTAGGAAGGGTACATGTAAAAAGAGAAACCAGTCCTTGCTGTCCAAATATTGACTTGCACAATGCAGAAGACCTCTCATGTAAACTCTCTTTATTAAACTCTTTTCTTCAATCAGGAGAACTTTTGACCTTATGAAGTTGAGTGGAAAAAAACTTTTGTAAGTCACATACCACCTAAAAAAAGCCTAAAACTATACATAATTTGTCTTGCTCTAAAGTCTGAAAGAGTACAAGCTAAGATTACAGTATAAATTGTTAATATTTTAGATTTTTACTGACCTGCAAAGAACTATTTTCATTTCCACCACAACTCAAAATACAGCTGTAATTATGATAGAAAGTTTAATTTTAGAAAAGGTTTTGTGTGGAATTTTTTTTTAGCTTTGCAATAATTGTATCATTGCATTTCATACATTTTAAATGCTGTGATTTAACTTGACATTTTATGATTTTTAAAAATACCTTTGAATTTAGAAAGAAAGCTGGATTTTTTTAAAAGTGTCCCATGAAGAAACACCCTTGGATAAAATGTTCTTGTCGAGACATTATTTATTTAACACATGTTTAGAACAACACCCAGATAAAAATTTTGTACATAAACATTAACATTTACTCTTTTGCATTTAGCATACACTTTTCTCCAAAGCGACTTTCTCTAGGGGAGAAACAAAATACAATTTATTACAAAGCCCAATTTTAACACAGAGAGTTCAGAGGTTGTCTCAGTTGAACAACCGAACAAAGAAGAAAAAATATTCAAAATATTATTTTTTAATGTTCAATGCCCCATGGATTAATCAAAACAACGCTAAAAAACCTTTGTATGAAAATACACAGGGTTACACATGGGCCAATAACATGCACATCAAGAGCTCTAGGCTTTCTTAAAAAATCAAAGTTCAGACATGCATTAAAAAGTCTAGTGATAAATGTTGTGCGGTGCAGCTACAGAGTTGATTGATACCCACTCCATACCCATCAGGGACTGGGATTTTTGGAAGATCACAGATAGTGAGTTTACTGCCAAGCAACTTGCCTTTTAACTAGTTACTTGCTTTTTAATTATTAAAAAATATTTAATTATTGCTTTATTTTTATTCTTGCTACAGATTCACAAGGATCTTAAATTCTACTCTGCACCTTTCAGGCAACAGAGATTCTGAAGTATAAATTTATATTTGGAATTAAAATGACTAGTAAGAGCAGCTAGCCTCTTCAGTAATGTATTATGCAGGTTTATGTGGAAAAAAAAGTGCCCTGGAGATAATATAAGGTTTATTGCAGCTTTTTTATTGTGAGATATTTTGCTTGCTGACTATAAGAGTAGTTTATTTAATAATTAAATAGAAATTAAATCAAGACTTGTTTGAAAGTGTTCATTTTGTATGGGATCCAGGACATGGATATGTTGGGCACTGATGTCCAAAAGATTACGAACCCATGCTCTAATCTACTCCACATCAACCCTTAAAAATAATTTAAAAATAGCTTTAAAACAAGATTTCAATTGGCTCATGCTCTCACTTCACCAATCTGATATTGCCACGTGAAGCAATATCACAGGTCAAACTTCAATCAAGCTCAGTTTTTAACAAAGTGTACCCATGAATGGTTCATGTCATAGTTTTGCATGTGATCCTTTTCTAGTGGATGACTTTTTTTTTTCTTTTCATAATTTCCCCCAAACCATCACTGCTGCATTTTAGAGCGGAGATGATGCCCCTATGAGCAAGAGAGAATGGTAAACTTAGATTTACAGATACTAATAATGCTTCTTTAGACTGTACTGGGGGAAATGGAGGGTGATCAATACGCCTATGTTTGAAATGTGATCATTACTGGAAGATGCTGAAAGATGTCCTCCTGCCCTTTATAAGTTACTGCTTATATTTAATATGATTATTAGATGAAAGTCATGGATAATTCAGGACTGCTACAGTATGTGGCACACTGGGACGAGCTTCCAGTTATTGTCGTTTGTTGATGCACTGAATGAAGAAATATCCCAGAGTCTGAAACAAATTGAAATGGGGAATATTTGGTCTGGGCCGGCTGCTTACTGAGCAGTGAATAAAGATCTGAGATACATGGGAAATGTTTTTCATGCCCTGCAGTCTTTGGGAGGATGTGAAGAAGCAGAACGAGAATACAAGAGAAAATATCTGGCTCTATTTAAAAACAGGCAGATGCTGAAAGGTGAGCACAAGCCACTGGCTGACTCTCCCCTGGCCATAGCCAAATATAACACAGATGTGTATTTAATGTGAGGGTTTGTGCTAAAAATAACAATATGTCTGGTTGATTGGGAACAAAATGGAATATAAACGGATTTAGCTATACTGGAGCTTTTAAGCTCATGAGGCCTGTCATTTCAAAACAATAATAGTGTGCATTTTGCTAAATATAACAACACAACGCAGTATATGCTTGAATCAGTAGCACATCTATTTTTACGAGGATTCAGATGATGCTAATTGAACTGGATTGGTTTTAACAGCAGGTCTGAACAACAACCTCAGCTCCTCAGCAACCAAACAAACAATCAAAAGTTTTATGGCCACTTTTTAAGTATCAGAGAGTATTTGTAATCTTTGAGATATTTAATCATTTTAATATTTACCTTGTCTGCCTGTCTGATCATCAGAATGTTCCAGTTTTTTTTTTGCGCAAGTTTGAGGCTTGCTTAAAATGTAAAAGTTTTTTTTTATTTTATTAAATGTGACACCACCCCATGAACATATTTTCAAAAGTTCATTTAACATATAATTGACCAATTATACAATCTTGTTTGGCGAAGATAGTAAGCATACTAGGTCAGCTGTCTATGGAAGGAATCCGTGTCTGGGAGTTTGATCTGAGCCCTAAATATCCCCGAGATACTTGAAGGGGAGGAGGAGGGTTGCTGTTCAATTGTTGAATGAACTTATTATGAAAGACATGCGGAATACTTTGCTGGAGATGAATAGTGGGCATGTCGTCTTACTTGAATTATTTAAATTATTTATTAACTATTTGTCAATGCTTATTAAATACTATTGGTGTGTCGTTAATATAAAGTGCTACTGAAACGATTTGTTTAATATTCTGTGTCATTTATAGATTACTTAAAGATAGTATATGGCAACTACAGTATGTTCCTCTTTAGACATGGGTACACATGTGCCAGATGTGGTTTTGGATTTTGCGTACCGTCCTAACAGAGTTAAAGGCCTCTGACTTATGAACCAGAGGGGCTTCTATTTCTGAACCAAAACCCAATTAGACAGGCTTTTCTGAGCCCAGAAGAGCAGACACTGCTGCCCTGATCACGTGTTTGTGCTCTGGAAATGAGGCAGACATAGCCCTGACCCCCTCTGGAGTGCTCTCTGTCCCTGTGAAGGCTTCTGCTGTGGCCTGCTGAGCTCCTGACAGCAGTTCAGAATTGGATTTTCGCATAAAAAGCTACATCTCTCAATCGCGACAGACAAGCAAGTGAGTCCAGGTAAAAGAACTTTAAAGGAAGATGCCAATCTTGATTGTCAGATAATGTCAGGATGTTTTAGGAACATGTTTTTTCTGACATAAATCTTTTCCAAACAGGTAGAGACCAGATGCATTTCACTTCAATTACCCACTTTGTAAAAACATCTTTTTTTTAAACAAAGAATTATGTTTAACTATACAGTTGCAGTAAACTAAATGTTTAATAAAGGTCACACCAGGCCTTAAAATGTGTTATTTAAAAGGATACTCGACCCTAAAAAATATTCCATTGTGTCATTAATCATGAGGGCACTATGTTATTCCAGACCCGTTATTGCTTTGTTCTTCATCATTTTGAGATACTTTGGAAGTATCAGACACATTTTCATTGAGGGATTCAGTTGGTATCTAACCATTTTTTTAAAGGTGTGAACATTTCTCAAATATCATTAAATATGTTCTTAGGAAAGAAGTCATTACGGTTCTGGAGCGATGTGTGGATAAATGATTAATATCAAAATGAATTTTTTTGAGGGTGGAGTATCCCTTACATTCATTTAAATCTAAAGACGCTTGATCAAAAAGTTTTGAAAATATATCTCTACTTGGTTCATCTTGTGTCACCTCTGTATGTTTGACATGTTTTTTAAGTAAAATTTTCAGTTCATCAGCAGTGACTCTATCGCCACTAAGCCATCTGATCATGTCAAAATCTGGGAGTGATACTTGACTCACCTATCTTTTAATTCTCACATTGCAATTTCACAGAATTAAAGCACTGCCTTCTATCAGTCATTCATCATTATATTGGTTCAGTCACCTATCTCCTCGCTCATTGTTGAATTACTCACTCCATGAGCCTCTACGTAGGCTGCTGCTCATTCAAAATGCAGAAACTATAATGATCAAAAGAACTCCTGTCTCAGAACACATCACTGCTGTTTTGCTTCATCTGCACTGGCTGCCTATAGCAACTTATATTCAGTTTACATGTCTGATATTGACATCCAAAGCTCTCCTAGTACCTATAACCTAGCACCTTCATACTTATCAGAACTTTACTTTGTTCCTCTGCATCCCTGCCTCTAATTCTTCCTAGAAGTCATCTTTAGGCTTGCACACATTTACCTCAGCTGCCCTGTCTCTCTTGAACAAATTACCCCTAGATGTACAAACAGTCTGGTCCTGAAGAGCTTTAAATCCAGTGTAAAAGAATTCTGTTCAGACAGACCTATTCTCCTAATGTTGGTTTTTTTGGTGCTGTTTTATATCTGGATTTTCAAAATGGGTTATATATTGAGTGTCTATTTGAGGGCTCCTATTAAATAAAAAGTATTATTATGAATGTAGACTGCAAAACTGCATATTCCATGTCTTTGAAAGTTTGGAAAATATAAAACATTTTATTAGCTGCATCTGTACAGGATCAGAGGTTAGATATGTGATATTTACAAAAATAGTTCAGTCAGACCGACCTGGCAAATAATCAGAAATTAATCAAAAGAGCTATAAAAATATCGACAAAGCAATATTGGACTAGGGGGGGTTTGTTTATTTGTGGTTTATTGCCAATGACATATTTTGTTCAAAAGCCGTTTTAGATTATTATTTGTTATTTAAGTTTTCTTATTTTCTTTATATAAGTTTGAGTACTTCTAAAAGTATTTACTCTACTTTAAATTACTTCAGTAAAAGCATCCAATGGGAAAACTACTCAAGTTATTAGTTACCAGCTACTTTCTGTAAAATCATAATTTACACATTTGGCAAAGTTCTGCCTATATTGAATTGTACTTAGATTTGAGAGATTAGAGTTAGAAGGCATTAGATTTTATGCTAAATCAGAACAATTTATGCAAACACAATTCTGAGAGATTCTGCATTGTTCTAATGTTTCAACCCCCATGTGAAAGAGCATTAGAAGCATGTCCTTAACCCTGTCCTCTACCTCTTTACAAGTTCAGTCTGGCTATTTTTCATGGATGCAGAAAACGACTCTTCAACTTTGACCTTTGTCTGTTTGGACCAAGGCAGAGCTAAGCTGGAGGGGATAGCTCTTCCAATTACTCCAAATTGGTCACTTAGTGAAGCTGTTACCAATCATGCAACATGGAGAGCCCATTTATCCCCTCAACAAAAGATGTGTCGTTGAACAAAATAACATCTCATCAGCTTTCAGCTTCATGGCAGTCTTTGAAAGCCCTCGTCCTAAACATCGTCTGTGAGGGAATCATGCCATTGAAAAAGAAGATTGCAGGAGTGCTTTTCAGCTGATCATCAGCCATAATGACGACAAACAGCCCATGAGTTGAAACGATTTAAAAAAAAAAGTTTTTTTTAATCGTGATGCAGTTTACTTGAAATCAAAATGCTTCAGTGCACTCAGTTTGATGACTAATGTTATGCAACGTTATTTTTTATTAATCAAAGCCGAGCATGAGCTTTCCTCTTGTCCTGTATGACTGAAAGCTGAATGATTGCTTGTGTGGCTGCAAGTCTCCGCTCGCTATCAATATTCATGCGTGCTGATTCATTATTCAGATTACCGAGCTCAGAGGGTTCAGAGGCATGTTGATACAGATTTTGAGACGTTCAGAAGTACAGCACACCTGCAGAGACTACCCCCAAAAAGATTTACAGAGAGCTTAATGCTGATGTGCTGGAAAACAGGCTCTAACCATGAAGAGTTCTGCTTCTGTACAGTGAAACAAGACTGCTAGTAACAAATTCATTCTCTTAGTTTCTGTTCATTTTCTTTACTTCACTCAAAAATATTTGTCAGACTTACTTCAAAATTCTTTGTCAAGGAGTTCCATGTAAGTTTTAAGTAATATTTACTATGGATTTCAATTGCTATAAAAATTACATGCTATTTTTGAGCAAAAACAACAAATAAAGCTTGTTATGATTAGATACAATAATTTTACATGGCAATCATGACATACATTTGTAAAAGTTGCTTTGACTCTTTTGGCATTTTGATTGATTGACTTTTTATCAAAACAAATGAATCCACTTTTTTTTTCGGGTGATATGTTTTTAATATTTTTTTTTAAAGGAAATCCTTCAACTGACCACTCTCATTTTTAGAGCGCAGGATGCGTGATGGGTATTTATGTTTACCTGTGTTGAGGATGTTGCTCGGTTTTGTTTTGTTTGACAAAACTTGGCTGATGATTGTTTACTCAAATAAGTTATTTGTCAGATTTATTAAAAATTTGTTTGTTAAATGAATTTAACATAAATATTTAACGTTATGTTTACTGTGATTTTGTTAAAAATAACAAAATAGTACAGGTAAAATATAACATGCATTATATACTACATAACACCTCCGTGATAATGTATAATTACTTGAAAATCTGTCACAATTTTTAAGTAAAATTTTTTTATTTTTTGGAGAGCAATTGTTTGTCTTAATAATGAAATTTTAATTATGCCTTATTGCAGATAATTGACTGTGCTCCTCTCGTCTTTTTCAGTCTGATACAGAGTTTTGGGATAAGATGCAGGCCGAGTGGGAAGAACTGGCTCGCAGAAACTGGCTGACAGATAATGACAAACCACAGATTCCCTCCAATGTGTCTCCTTTTGAAAAGGTAGAACTTATTCTGTATGCAAAATAAACCTATTTTGATGTGTGAATACATTTTACAGTGTTTCACAATTGCTAAGACAGTTTTTTCAATACTTTTAACAAGTTTGCTTAACTCTTAACGCACCAACTCAGTTAAAACATACAAAACATTTAATTTCATGCTCAAATCCCCGTTATAAACAAAACTTCAAAACTCCTTTTCAAAATACATTTATACATTTTTAAAACACTAACACATGTTTTTTTCTAACAGCAACATTTATTCAATCAATCATAATGAGAAAAAATATCATCAGCCGAAATGACAGAAACAACACTAATTTATGAGTCAGTCTGCCATCATGTTTGAACATTCTCTACATTTTTTTTTTTGGTTGGGTTTAGTAAATGCATGATATTTTTTCTTTTGTTGCAAAAATTCAATGCTAAAATTGAATGCTCATCTCAGAGTAGCTTTATAAAATGTACAGTTTATGTAAAAAAAAAAAACCACACACACACAGTATTGCTACAGTACAGTACAGACAGACAACGAACAAGGTATACAAACTGAAAAAACACTGAAATTATAATAAAAAATATATATATTCTGCTGTTTTATTTTCATTGGCAATGCAATAAAATAGAAAGGAACATATTTGTGTTTCAAATCAGAATATGGACAGCTGTTCACTTTGACTTTGACCTGTATCATTTCTGTTTAGAACCTGATGCTAACTGTTCTGACAAAAACTATTCTGTGTGAAAGCACGTGGAAATGGGGCTTTAAAATGACATATTTTTGGTGTTGGTGGAGCTTGTGTGTAAAAGAAGTCCAGGCATTTTAAATGTGTGCTAACTGTATGCAATTTGTATCAAAACAACAAAAATGCGTTCATTGTATAGCCCACCTAGAGGGATGCTAACCATGTTGAGTTTTGGAAAGTTGTTAAATGTATTGAAAAAACTGTCAAAGCAATTGTGAAAAACTGTATTCTCATACACCATCAAAGACCAAAAGTTACTTGTGTAAAGATAGATTGTATTTCTTTAATTATGTCTGTTCTTTCTACCTCAGGGATACTACTTTCACACAGATAACCCTTTCAAGGACTGGCCTAATGCCTTCGAGGAGGGTCTGCGCAAGTCAAGAGAGGGGGAGCTCCCCAATGCTGTGCTTCTGCTGGAGGCTGCAGTGCTTCAGGACCCTCAGGACTCTGAGGTAATAAAAACACGTGCTTCATTAAACAACACACCTGACACAACTTCTGTAGACTTTCAGCAAATCAGCAGCCGCACAGCTTGAACACAGAAAGCCACATCTTCTGCCAATCAGACTGCCAGCGAACCTTTCCTACACACAGGGATAAGTGCTGGTTTGCTTGTCACACACTGAACATTTTACAGATCATGGCATGATAAGCCGAGGCAGAGGGCTCAGTGGTCTCGCTCATTTTCTGTTTTTGCGGATTAGACAACATACATGACAGTGACCAAGCAGATCATTAACACTCTTTTCTTTAGTCAGACTATTCCAAGATGAAATTATTAAATTGCATCGCGAAGAGGATTATCTCACTTCTTGTGAAATCATGTCTCCTCTAAATGACTGTGTACAAGAAACCTGATATATTTTATAGCAAATAGCTGAAAGATTGTGCTTTTGAGATCACAATCAGCATACCAAGCGATTAGAACTTGAAAGCACATCCACAGCAATGTTAAGATATTCTAATTTTAAGACTCGTTAATACATGTTCCATTGTTTTCAGTAATTGGAGATCTGTTGTGAGGACACTTAAATGTGGAAACCTCCCACACAAAGCTGATAAGATTATCTTCATGTTAGGCAGTGATGAAGGAACTAACAATAGATATGATTCATCAATGATCACTCATAAAACCTGTCCTTAAACCAACATTTGCAAAACTCAATTACTCTTTATTTTCAGCTATTTGCTCTTTACATGAACACCGAATAACTTTCATTGTTAGACTGAGTTTTTAGCTCAAACTGGTTTCAACTATTTCAATCTTCAAAGATTAGCTATTGTTTTACTTTATCTTCATAGTATGATTATAAATTCAAATGGAAATAGATGTAGCCCGCTATAAAAAACGTATAGACCACTTGTTTGGTTACAAAACTTCAATAAGATCGTTTGAACAAATCATATGATTCATCAGTATCATTCAGCCATGTACAGACAGTTTTAATGTAAAATACAACTTCTATTCTCCTACTACTATAGTGTATTCATTTGAAAGGGCGATTTTTATGCCAACCCAAATTTTAGAAAGTAGTTGGAAATACATGCATCCACCCACCAATGTTGATTGACATGTGCAAATAAATGTCACTCCCCATCATTTGTTTAGTTTGCTATTTTAAATTACATTTTATTTTGAATCTTTGATCTCTCTTTCACAAACAATCTGAAATGTTATGCCAAATATGTCAGTTAATATGAATAAGACTTCTGCTTATTTCTCTACCTGGTGTGATGTGCTGTCATGCTGTTTAGAGTAGTGAAATTTTTTTTATTGGACAATAGGCTTTGTTTGGAGTGAAATTTATTTGACATGTGACGTATATTTAAATGGAAGCAGGATCCAAAAGTTTGCATAGGGAGTAGTATTTAGTACATGACACTCCAGTGTCTACCAGTGACAAAGCAAATGAGCAACTAAAGAAAGAGTGCTTGAAATTTAGCTTGTAGTGTCTCTGTATATGCTGGTTCTGTGTCTGAGTCTTCATTTTATTCTTTTTCAGTAAATATATAAGCATATTTGGTCCACTTTCTTACTAGCCCAATTAGAATTCCAGATGCTTATAATGGTCTTTGTGACTAGTTGAAATGTAGTTATCATTCGACAGAATGCAATTATTTTATTTTATTTGAAGGTCAGAGGTTTAAATGTTAGAGTGGTTTGCCATACCATACATGGTCTTTCATTCAATGGGTCTCCATAATCTTGGCTCCACCATGCACCTCATCTGGAGCTGATCACGATGCGACATTGATTCAGAATGTTAAGATATATGCCCTAAAGACAGTGACATTTTTTGACAAATAATTAAAAGATTTGTTTAACTGAAACTTCACTTGGCACAATCAGGAGAGTCATAAGATTAAAATCACATCATGAAAAAAGGGAATAACAGGTGACCTTTAAACATTTCTATTAAATTGTCTTTGTAATTTAAAAAATCAAATCGAAAATGTAATTCTAAACTTACTATGACATCTAATGTCTCTGTATAGGCTGTAATTACATCCAGCATTTAATCATATCTATAAAAAGGAGCCAGGAATGAAATCCATTGAGGTCCCTGCTAACAGTGTGTTTTGTGTTCCCTGTAGCTCTTTCACAATAGAAACTCATCATTGGAGTCAAGGTGACAACCCAATGCTCATTGTTCCATGGGCTTTTTCCCTTTCAGGCTTGGCTGGTGCTGGGAACCACACAAGCAGAGAATGAAAATGAGCAGGCAGCAATTGTCTCCCTCCAGAGGTAAAGAAGTCTCTTTGCATGAATCTTATGCAAATGCTGCCTCACACTAAGCTGAATCATTTATGGATTTCATGCGGATGGATCAGGAAACCATAAGTAGAGTGAATTCATTATTCTGATGTCTCTCAAAGAAAGGACCAGAAGCTAATTGAGTAGTAAATTCCACCAAACCAAGTAACTAACTAACTAACCACCAACTTGATAACAAGGCATCAGGATCGTCAGAGCTTTATAACATTACACAATCTTAAAACTTAATTTTAAAGAAGCTGTCACTAAGTGGAAGACTGGTGTAAAAATCACCACCTCTTCATGTTTGCTTGAGTTTTTATCAAGGAGAAGTCGCTCACTATAAAGAATGTAGCTCAGGTCTGGAATGGAACATCTTCCATGAGCTTTATCTGTGACACCAAATGAGACGAAGCGCCGAGCTGGGCCCTCTTCTGCTGCAGATAAAGAGCCACTGTAATAACTGCTGATCCAATTAAAACTGCATTTCATGAGCACTCAGGCCTTTGGGGAGATTGCATTCATTTTGGATTGAACAGGGAGCCATAATCTCATACAATGTTTCTCTGAGCGACTGAGGTGAAAACTCCAATCTGTGTATGTTAATAACCACTGACACTAAAGGAAACCCTGTATCTGCATTGTTTTTGAAAGGGGTGCCTTTATAAGCCTTTTGTCTGATGTTTTAAAGTTTATTTAAGAAAACATTTGAACATGGTCTGTAATCTGTTGTTGGTTCACACATAATTACAGTATGCAAATTATAGTAATATTATGGTATTAAGTCAATCAAAAGTAAATCTAATTAATTTGAACATATATATTGTAAGAACTTATCTGCCTAGAGCATTCCACCCATTGCAGCTATAACAACTTCATCTCTTCTGGGAAGTCTGTCCACAAGGTTTAGGGGTGTGTTCATGGAAGGTTTTGGCCATTCAGATCTTATTGATCCCCACCAGTTAGGTACATAAAGCCAGGGTCTGGTGTGGATCAATAAGATCGAAATGTCCAAAAACACTGACCTTGCTAAACCTTGCAAATTTTTGTATTTACAACTTTTGTGACTCAAGCAAAAAATTGTTAGTAAGCTAGTTATCATCATAGAGGATGGACTAAAACTTCTTTAGTTTTTCTTTTTTTTTTCCGTATCTTGTCTTCAATGAAAGCTTAAAAAAACAACTACAAAGTCTACCTCTTTTTTTTATTATCTTTAAAACATGGATTGGGTTGGGCTAGTATTTGGGTGTTAACACACAAAGCTATAAAAAGTTTGCAAGTTTTGTATTTTATTAAGTTTGTATTTAGAGGTTATTTAAAATGTACAACTGAAACACACAAAAATACACCTCTTACCTAATATGTCTAAATAACAAATGATCAATGTCTAACTGAAAAGAATGTAGGTTACGTGATGTGCTTCCCTGCTCGTTGACCACACTTTCAAGACTTTTCACACTTTACTGAAACAGAAGATAGATATCAGCAAAAGCAACCTTGAACAAAGACTCACTAAACTTACTTGAATGAGAAGCTTTCCCTACAAATTCTAAAGTTACTTAAAATATCAATTCATCTGCTTGTTGGCTTTGTCCCTTTCGGGGGTCACCACAGCGGAATAAACCGCCAACTCTTCTGGCATATGTTTTATGCAGTTTTATGCATGCCCTTCCAGCAGCAACCCATCACTGGGAAACATCCACACACACTCATTCACTATGGACAATTTTGTTTTTCTAAATCACCTGCAACGCATGTCTTCCGACTTGTGGGGGAAACCGGAGCACCAGAGTAAACTCAATCGATCACTGGGAGAACATGCAAACTCCACACAGAAATGCCAACTGACCCTGCCGAGGCTCAAACCAGCAACCTTCTTGCTTTGTGACAACCGTGCTACCCACTGCGCCACTGTGACTCTGTAGTTAAATACTTAATACATTGCTTTGTTTGAATTAAAAGAAAAACATTTTGTTTATTCCAGTGAAACCATGTAACATTACATTCTTAAGAGTTCATGCTTGTAAAGCTTGAACTTTTATGAAACATGTTATAAATATGGTTTCCAAGCAAGCATATGAGTTGACACAAGCGTTCACCCGTGAATTAAAACCAGCACTAATCAGGAAATATTTGGAAGGCAGACAGCTAATTAGTGTCCATCAAAAGCAGATCTTCCTTAGATGCCTCCCTGCTCTGTGCATGTTTTTGTGTGAACAGGTGTCTGGAGCTCCACCCCAACAACCTTCAAGCGCTCCAGGCCCTTGCAGTGAGTCTGACCAACACAGGCATGAGGCAGGAGGCCTGTGAGGCGCTGTTGAGCTGGATGAGGCACAACCCTAAATACAAGGCTCTACTGAAGAGCCGGACGCACTTACAGAATTCCCCCGGCTCACGAAGACTCTCCTGCCCCTCTTTCACTGGATGGTATGTTTACATTTTTATTTGTCAGAATCTATTTAAATTGCAACAATTTAACCTATTTTAGCAGCTTGTTCTTTCATTGAGATTAAAGCCTACAATGTTGCAACACGATATGCTAAAAAGCCATGGTACTCTTGAATACATAGTGACCAAATACATGTTATTTTCAATGAGTAGTGCTTATGGAAAATTGGCTAGAAATCATGTTTGGATCATGTTCGGCTAAAATGACCCCACATAACCCAATGATCTGCAAAAACAGCATACATCTAGCTTCAAAATACTTCAAACAAGCTGTGAATCCAAACATTAAATGTGCAAAGCAGACCCAATGTACCCATTACCATTAACCATCATGAGAAAACCATTCTAATGTAGTTCTTGTTACCAACAGGTTTAATCTATCTCCAGAGAGCTCTTTTCTGTTTATTAGCTATTAAAAGCCACATTTGCTGATGTTGCTGATGGGGACATTGCTGAAGGGCAGTGCCTGTGTGTGTGTGTGTGTGTGTGTGTGTGTGTGTGTGTGTGTCTTGCTCTCAGCCCACTGCTGCCTGAGGTGAAGGAGCTGTACCTGGAAGCAGAGCAGCAAAACGCTGACTCCATTGACCCAGATCTGCAGACAGGCCTGGGGGTGCTGTATAATCTCAGCTCAGAGTTCAGCAAAGCAGTAGAGGCCTTCAATGCAGCTCTCTCGGTGCGGCCAGAGGTAAATCTTGTATAGAACTTCAAGTCTTGTGTTCCATTAACAAGATTCCAGTGATGGGTTTCCTAGTCTTCCTCCATCCTTAAAACATCTAGTGCATTTTCCATTCTCTTCTGATTGACATGCTGATTGTCTGTCACACTTGATAAAAAAATGAAGCTACATCTGTACAATCGTGTTCTTCCCTTCTTCCCTGTTTAACGCAGAGCAAAAAAAGGTCAGTCCGACAGATCCACAGTCCCTCAGAGTTTTAACTGAGCCATCTAAGGCTTTGTTAGCTCTGCAGTTAAATGTGGCTTAATTCAGATTTTTTTCCATGCACTCGACAGACAATACATTTGTTCTTCTTTTCTCCTGAACTGGGTCGCTTTCATATGTGGATCTAATTCTGGGTTGTTATCCTGATGTAGAATGAAACTAACAAGAAGCAGCAACACTGCAAGCAGTAATACATGGCCAAGCATCGATGGACAATGACTATATGGTAGCACCAACACACGTTGCTAAAATGGGAGATGCCCCCACAATAACTGATCATACACATTGACTTGGTTAAATTCAGGCTGAGCATTGGAACACATGCAGACCAATGTTGTTCATTTTTAAGCAGTATTTGATTCTCCTAACCAGAAAGGGTGTTGTGTAAAACAATTCAGACAACATCAGTTAATAGTTGCCAGGTTATGTGCCCAATTTCATATGAAAACGCAAAAGCATTGCCTAGTTATAGCCTTTTAAACGTTGACTGTTTGTTAGCTGTTCATGAACAACTCATCAACTATTTTGACACCTTTTGGTCAGCATGGTCAGATGTAATGTAACAGATTTTATGGAAGTAGGACAAATTGTTTAGCTGGAGTCGAAAAAAGTGCTTTTCAACTTAATTAAAAATGGTGAACAGGAAGTTTGGATAAGCTCTGTATCAAAGTTTTTGGTTTGTCTAAGGAAATAAATAGGGTTATTTTGCAAGAATAAACTAAGATTAGCGTTTTTGTGAATCTTCTGATCTTTTGACTACAAGGTGGTGCTGTGTAAGAAAAAATATGTACTGATAGGGGATGGTGATAAGTATGCATACCTTTCCTTAGGACAGGGGTCTCCAAAGTCCTGGAGGGCTGTAGGCCGACACATTTTTTATTTAACCAACATGAAACATACCTTTTGAACTAATTTAGGTCCTCTCTGATTATCTGAAGCTAGAGTAGTATGCAAACAAGTGCAGGTTTACAACTTCAGTGTGCCGGGCTCCAGGACCATATTTGGGGAAACCTGCCATAGGATATTTCGATTTATGAACAAATATGGCTGAGGATGCAAAATGGACGATGAAGTAAAATCGGATAATTTTAGTCAACATGAAATTCCAAACATGAGACCTATTTTAGAAGTAAAAAATCTGAATTTATCTGACTTCAATTTAATTTCTTACTGCAGTATTCTCAGGGACATCCAAGATCCAAATGATGAAAAATAGTTGTAAAATATGATGAGAGCATTAACACAATGGCCGTTCCCTCGAATACACAGTTCGTTGCTCTAATTCTTAAGCATACTTGACTTGAGTACAAAGATTGAAAAGCATGAGAAACAGAGAAAAGGCTTCAGAGAGTCTCTAAAAACTTTCAAACAGTTCATTTGGAGCTACTGGGGAGCTACCAATCATGAGCGCAGACTTCATAACCCTGCGGGTCACCTTGCCCACGATTGATGCTTGCTAAGCCAAATTCGGTCCCCCTGTGAGGATTGCTTTTACACTCAATCGAAAATCCTCCCCATCTGCTTGACTTGGTAATGTCCGTTTGCCTGCTGGGGATTCAGAGCATGAATACGATGAAAGATAATGCCAGTGTGCAAGAGAAACTCTGAATCCAGACGTTCTACCACAGTTTTATGCAGTGTCATTGCACGCTGAGGCCAAATTCATATTTTCAGGTTGGACCATCTTTTAATACTTCTGACCTGTACCCTCTGTTACTTGGTAATCTTTCATGCACAGGCTGATGATTATTGAGCTCATTGACACCAAGCCGGTGGGGTTAAATGTATGTGTACAGGACTACCTGCTGTGGAATCGGCTGGGTGCGACGCTGGCAAACGGTGACCGCAGTGAGGAGGCCGTGGAGGCCTACACCAGAGCCCTTGAGCTCCAGCCTGGATTCATCCGCTCCCGATACAACCTTGGCATCAGCTGCATCAACATGGGTGCACACAGGTGTGTGACCCTCTCTTATTCTGTGAAGTGTCTTTCCCAACCTGTGTTTGAATACTATGATCCTGGGTCTCCTAATATTTAAGGCAATTTCTGCCTTTCAAAATTAATTCATCTACATCTGTTATTTGGTTGGTGATTTTTCAATTGTCCATGTATAATTGGTTGATCAAAAACACTAACTATATTTCTGCAAAATCCCTGAATTTGTGCAAGTGCACCTATATGAATTGATGGTGGTTTGAAGGAAAAATGTAGTTTTTAAAAGGTGTACCTTTACCTGATGATGATGATAACAATAATAATGCATTTTATTTATTTGGCACCTTGCTAGATACTCAAGGACAACTTGCAGTAAATAGGAAAAACATAAAATGTATAAAACTTATAAAATACATACAAGAAGGCAGTAGAACACAACAGGTTAGCAAAAGAAGGCTTCTTTGAACAGGTACGTTTTAGGATCAGATTTAAATATGTTAAAATAAAGACAATCAGTTGTGTGAATAAATGCCCAGGACCCAAATTTGGACTTTGGAGGACCCTGGAGAACCAACGTAAGGGAGGAATATTGATGGACAGTTTCCAGGTCAGTAGTAAAGGATAGTGCAGAGTTATTGAGTGCCTTGAAATAAAAAAAAATTAATTTCATACTGAATACATTAGTTAAGGGTGAACCTGCTTCAGTACGGAGGTGATGTGATCATAACGAGGAGTTCTAGTGATGATCCTAGCAGCAGCCTTCTGTATGAGCTGATGTTTGTAGATGGAATAAGAGGGTAGACCAAAAAGGAGTAAATTACAGAAATAGTATCATGAAATGATAAAAGTATGGACCAGAATAACCCTTTTTCTCCATCGCTGTCTCATTATCTAATGATTATGAATACTCATGGCTAAACTAAAGTGCATTTGTGCAGGGAGGCAGCCAGTAACTTCCTGACAGCTCTGGGCCTGCAGAGGAAGAGCAGAAGTCGGCAGCTCTCTCACCAGGTGATGTCTGGAAACATCTGGGCAGCTCTGCGGATAGCACTATCTATGCTCGACCAGCCTGAGCTCTTCCAGGCAGCCAACATTGGAGACCTGGATCTACTTATGAGAGCCTTTAATGTGGACATGTGAGAGGCACAGAAGTAACCCTTTAAACTTGGGACACCCCAAGGTTTTCCCAAAGGAAGCCCCTTTCGCAGAGCACCTTTACATTCCTGAGAACTGAGTGCTGGATGATACTGTCCTCATAGATTGGCACGTCAGTTGAAGAGCACAAAGCCGGGAGAAGATTGTACAAGTATGCCTTAGAGAAGCAAAAAGTCCTTCAGAATGACAGTGGGGACCAGAGGAACTTGTGTCTTCTCATTTAATTCAAAAACTGAAAAGAGGAATTCAGACTATTATTTATATGTATGTGTGTGCAAGAATGAGATGCATTCTTCGCAATAGTGACTTGATTAGATGTACTGTACAACCTAGACCTAACGTCTTGCTTTAATTGCACTTTTTTTTTGAGACAAAAAGATTTTTAAAATGATTTCAATAGCACTTAGTTCAACCCCAGGCAGCCTTCACTGGGTGTCTGCAGCATTATCCCCTATTTTCGCTGAGCATTTAGATTTGAAAAGCCTTAGATAACATGCATGACATATATTTGAGATGTAATCTATTTGATATCAGAATAAAGCCATCCCTTGCTATACTATAAGCTCTTGAACAGTACGAAGAGAAATCTAATGGGCCGGCCACACTAGCTTTTGAGAGATCCAACATTACATGGCTGTGAGAAAGTTAAGACCCAGTCCACTCGGCAGGCTCTTATTACAAATCAAGTCAGCATCAGTGCTAATAGATACACTATTGCTTTTAAATAGGTCTCAGTAAGCTCATCCTCTCACCCCTGTTTCGGGGATTGTAGTTGCATCACACGAAGAGACATCACAGGTCAACGTTGAATTCTATTCAACTTTCATTAGAATTCAAAACATGTCCCCAGAACTCCCTGTTTTACATGCAATCCCATTAAAGTCAATAGAGTTTTTTTCATAGTGTGATCTGCCCATAAGTTACATCTTGCCATACACACCATAACTTTGAAATATTGAACTGATTACTTTAACTGAATTCAGAGCAGGGAATACAAATAAACTATAAACACAATTTATAAACTATAAACACAATATTGCCTTTTTCCCTTTTAGAGCAGCATCAACATAGAACTAATTGTTTTGTAATGTTTAATTTGTAATGTGTTATTTTTTACATTGAACAGTAGTGCAGACTTATTTGTTTATTTATTTTTTTATCATTTTTTTCTAACAGCTTTTCTTTTTTTCTTTTCATTTTTATGATTGTCAATGATTGTGTCTAAACATTTATGGAATTATTCAGTAAACTAAAGAGTGAAATAACTCAAAACATGTTTTACACTTTTTAGGGTCCTCAAATTAGCTAGTGTTGGAATGGTTATGGAAAAAAATTTTAATTAAGGTCTTTTGACGGGTGATGTATAAAATCTATTTATATATTCACTAAACTGTAAAAACCTAGCAGGTACTAACTCAACACAGAGTCGATTTAAATAGAAAGCAGTGTCTTTACTTTCTCCAATGAACAACTGAAGAAAGATAACAACAGCCGGCAAGTGTACGGGAAATAATGCACCTGTTCTAGACTACTACCTGCAGACTATACCAGTTTACAACGCTGGTTTAAAAAAATATAGATAAAATCCCATTTATCATGAAAACAGACCAATAAAGGAACAGGTCCTGTATTTTAACAGATTTTAACAGTGTACATTCAAACACTTGTTCAGTTGAATACATTTAATATTAAATACACTAACTTGTTTTTAAATCCCTTTCTGATGAGTTACTTGTTCAGGAAAACAGCAATGACTTGCAAAATCTGAAGTTAAATTATTATAATAAAACTATCTAAAAGATACTTTTAACTAAATAAATACTTAACTAAATAAAATAAAAACTCTATAACTGAGAAATCTTATCAATGCCATAAACACATGTTTAAACATCAATAAGGAAGGACCAAAAGCTGAAAGACAAATTTGGAGATCTATTCAATAAGAACGAACGGCTAAATAATAAGTACTTGTATATTTTCAACGTGTCTATAAACTACTGTATAAGCACTAGTAGCTTCTATTGCTTTACCTGAAACTATACCTGCTATATCTACAAACTCCTTTTAGCAGCATGAAGAAACAGAACTATATTTTAGTATTGACTAGGAGTTAGTACATTAAACATATATAAATGACTTAATATTTATGAAGGATATTTCAGATTGCCCTTACAGGCAGCACTATCACCATTCTCCATGCTCAACGTCTTTATTAGTGCTCAATTATACAGCTTAATTTTGAATACTTTAGCACTTAAAAACCTAATCAATAGGTAAATAATATTGAAAACGCTATGCAAAAGGATTTTATTTACTTTTTTGTTTAAACCACGCAGTTGAAAGAAGAAGAAAAGCCACCGGAAAGCTTTGCTTATTGTACAAAAGTGAAGTTGAAGGTGGATTGATGATCTGGAAAGCACTTACAAATAATTTGATTAATTTCATTCGATATCTATCTGAAGCTTTTGTTTGTATCATCATTTTTTACACTAAAAGAGCAGGAATGATATATTTGGAAACAGCATGCAAATCAATCGTCATGTGTTTTGGATTTATTATCATTGAATTTGTTTAACCACTGCTGTTTTTCTGTACATGTTCTATATGCTAATGAGACCACTAGACGAGGCTTGTGCTTGGTAGTGGAATGTTACAGTAGATACTGTAGATTGTCTCTAGTGTGGGACAAACCCTCTTTTCTAGAACTTTCTACAATCTCAGGTGTGTAGAATAACTCCTGAAATATGATCGCATGCCATATAGAAGACTTATTTTTGAATGCTGTAGAATTCTTTATATGCATGAACACAAATCTATTTTAAGCAATTCCTTTCATTTCTATGACTGTATTTAACTAATCCTGAAACATTTCCTATTAAAATATACAGATTTGAAGAACACGCCATTTCAACTGTGGTGATAAAACTTCTTTTTCCTCAATGTTGAGGGAAAAACTGAAAAATATTCTTTTAGTCACAAGATACTTTAACAAGAGCCAGTTTTGCTAACGCCTTTAGAGTTAGATTCACATTAAAATGTTATGCATCGCTCAGAGCTCAATTTGTACATGGACGCAAAATGTTTGCCTGAGGCTTTATTAACTCTCCCACCAAATCTGAGACACTATAGCTGTCTTTTTTTCTTTGAAATAAAACATTGTAATACAGTTCGTGTGTGGTTTGCTTCAATTTTGCAGGCAACACATGTGAACAATTGTGGATTTTATTGAAGGAGTCACAAATATGTTTGCACACACGTCCCAATGAGGATCCCCACAACCTGTCATCATTGTGTCTTTCTAAACAATACATGGAAATCCATAAAAAAAAGAATAAACAAGTGAGCAAATTTGTAAAGTAATAACAAAAATGGCACACCTTTTTAAGAGAGAGAGAGAGAGCTCAAAATAAAAATAAAAACACTTGACCTTCAGTTCCATGAAAAACAGAACCTGTGAAAGAGCAGAAAAATACTGCAAAATGTCAGCTGACAAAGCTCTGAGTTTAGTGCATATACTGAGTTAGGCATGTTTGAGAGAGGTGAGGTTAAAACGATCCACTTTTACATCCATTAGAAGAGAAAAGCAGTGAATGGAAGAGAGTTGCATCCCTATTAAATCTTTTCAAAGAAAGAAAGAGCTTAGATGGACACACAAAAGAAGCGTCACGGCTTCTATCCAGGACGATACACAGCACAAAGATACACAATCCTCAACAGAGTGACACATTCAGAAGAAATGAATTGAAATGAGTTCGCTCCATCTCGGCCTGAGCAAACTCGACCTCAAGCTGTATGATACTCGGATGCTTGCGTGCAACGTGTTCAGGTTTATTTGGTAATGAGCTGCTTCTTCAGCAAATAAGAGACATTTTTGGGTTTGAGTTCACCCAATAAATAATAGAGGATCCTGGATGCAGAGTCTCGTTTGTTAGACGTTTGAGGTTTTGTAAAACTGAGCATCAGTGCATATGTGTGTCTGAGATTTAAACTGCATATATTTCTGAATCCAAAGTACACAGTGATATATTGCTTAAGTAAAGGTTAAATTGCCATTCTTCTGAGACTAGTAAAACAAGTGTGAGGTTCTCAAAAGCAGTACAGTCTTCAAAATGCGTTTAATCACCGTAAAGCACTTGAAGATTGATAATCAAGAGTTTACTGGTCAGTCACAATACCACAGACTGAGTCAAATCTTTTTCATCAATTTGAAATTGTCATAGAAAAACACAATTAAAGCCATACAAATAAATGTAGGTTAAATCTATTAAATGCCAACACAGACATTCTAGCTGTCTGTGTCTCTAGATAATTTGATGTTCTTCTATGTTTCTTGGAAATGCACCAAAAGTAGGACTGACTTGAAGGAAGGTAAACCATCTGACTATTTTCTGTATATGGGGTAAAATGATTATCGGACTTAGCAAATTCCTGAGCATCAAAGGATGTTTTGTTGTTAGACGTTTGTGGTGCAACACAGTTTTTCCTGTCTCTAATCACAGTCACCTCAACTTCTTTGTTGATGGAAAAGAGACAGCTCTCTCTTGGAAGTACAGCGTGACAGAACATTAATAGTTTACTATTATTAGTATTGGATGAATAATCAGTTGAAGATGTTACCCACAAACTGTACAGAATGAGATTCAATATAAATGCTATTATGAACTGCAAAAAAGAACTGGAGTATGGAGTGCAATTTGTGCCAAATTTACAAACAAACTCAATCTTTCACTTGAAAACAATTTGAAAGTCAGCTCATCAAGACAACTCAAATCCAAAATAACTGACTTTAAACACAAACATTATTACCTAGTGACTTTATTATTATCTTTTTTCTCTCAGATTCTTGTAAGTGCATTTTATCACAAAAACCCTCAGGATTTTCTTAAAAATGCAAAACAAGAACTTCTCAAGAAAGTGGTTGAAATCAAGATGGCAGTGCTAATGTGACAATTTACATTCTTCTACTAAGGAAAGTCAGTGCTGCCTGTTCTTTTTTATAGTTGTGCATTCTAGTTCCCTAAGATGTGTAGTTACCGTCTACTTGCATCTATAAATGAAATTTTTGTAACCTTATTTTGACATCACATTATCAAGCATTTATCCTATACAAATAATAATACTAACAATCAGTACAAAGTCTGCAGCGCTTTATGCTTTATACCTAAAGCTTAAATGCCTTGTTGTTCAGGAGATAATCACGATACTACATGAGGATACAGTATTCTTTTATTTACTTATTTTTTTCTATTGTTTACAATATTTGAATTGAGGAATTACTAAAAAGTTGTATATCTACTAATAGAAAGTGAATAATCATGAGGCAATAGAAGCAATTTTAAATACTTTATATACACTTTTAAGAAGTATGTTATGTTCATTGAACATCTTTGGGAGCAAGAGCACACCCACTTAAGAACTTAAATTGACTCAGTAGTGCCCTCTACTGCCTTGGATGCAACCACATTTGTAAGATCATGTAAAGTTAGAAAAATCAGCTTGTGTTTGCTTGAAAAATACTGGTTTTGTTTCTGAATTTGGCACAAATTATACTCTATACTACAGCCTACAATTCCAGCAAAAATCTTGCAGTTTTTTGAGGCAGTTGGCAGAAATAATGTTTGAACTAAACAGTTTGAAACATTCCATTATTTTATCCTCCATACAACTCAAAATAATCTAAATGTATTGCATGCAATACCATGTGCTGAGTTGGCAGTAACAAAGGCAGGCACGTGTGTTTTGTTGTCTTAAAAAAGATGTACTTCTTGAAAGTACTGGCACAGCAGTGTTAAGTATTCAAAAGAAATATATAAATATTTAGAGTATATATTAAGAAAATCTTTTTGACCTTACATTGCACACACCCGACGGTAGCTTTAAAGGAGACACAACACAAACAATCAAAGGACGAGTAAACACCAGTCAGACAGACGATACACACACCGCTTTCCCTGCGGATTTGCCAGAGTCTGAGAAGTAACTCTAATGTGTCACAGATGTAAATACAAATGTTTCCCGGTCTCGAGAAGTGTCAGTGGAGCCCCCCTCACCCCTCACCCCTCACCCACGTGTCTAACCGAGCAGGTTCAGATCTAGCAGCTCGACAGGCGGCGGTAAAAGTACATGTAGCCCAAGTCTTTCGGAGGCCTCTCTGATAAACATACTCTGTGGTCATTGTAAATCAGCCATCTGCAAAAAAAAAGAAGAAATAACTTATACTTAAACTCACAGATCTATCTATTAGCCATGCAGAATTCTAGAACATTAGATCGTTAACGATGGAGCTAGAGAAACAATCCATAAAGTCAGAATTTTTATTTTGCTGATTTAATTACTTTATTTTGCTGATTTGATAGTAATTAAAATAAAACTGAGTATTAACTGCCAGTAAAACAGATTTTTTATTTAAATTTCCTATTTTCAATTAGAAATTCGTAACTTGATTTTTTTTATTTCTGAATTTCATAACATCAAATATTAAGAATCAACTATTGTATAGCATAATAATGTATTTTTATAAATATTAATTTTTAAACTATAGATTTTTCTGCAAATATTCAGTTTCAAAAATATACTTTCAAGCTTTCAAGATAAAAAAAATTTTAAACATCAAATTCCCTATTCTAAAATTCAACCCCCAAAAATCAGGCTTTGAGATCCAGATATGACAGAAACCAGGTCAGGGGTCATCAACAGAGAAGAGAATGGAGCTAGATATCTGAAAAAACAATCTGAAATTGAATTTAGTTTTTTATTTAAAATGATTGACAATAATGGTTGTAACTAAACTATTGTAATTTAATAAAACTGAATATTTTATGTCATTAAAACAGATTTTGATTTAGAATGTTCTTATTTGAATTTCTTAACGTAAATATTGAACTTTTGACATTTAAAACAGCAGGATTTTTTCAAATAAATAATGATTGAAAGGTGTATTTTCAAACTTTAGATTGTTCTACAGATATCCAGTTTGTAAGATTACAGTTTCAGGATCTCAAGATGAAAAAAGTTGGAACATCAAATTCAATCAAATACAAAATTCAGGTTGTGAAATTCAGATCTAACAGAAACCAGGTCAGGGGTCATCAACAGGAAAGAGTAAATGATCACAGACCAATCGATGAAGTTCTAGGAGCATGCTAGCTAGTGATTTGTTGCTTTTATTATTATCATGCTAGTAAAATGCTAGTGACTCATGATTCATGCAAGTTATTCATTGTTACAGTGAAGAATGGTAACTCTTAAGGTACTACTCAGCATGCTTTTCCAGAAAAATTGCAGATGAATAAAAATGCTTAATTGACTGTTCGATTACTCCTTTTATTTACAGATTAATTGTTATTAAAGGATGCACTGTAAACTCTCTCTCTCTCACACACATCTTGGAAATTTACTGACAACCAATCAGGAGTTTGATTGTTCGGCAAATGAAAGAAAAACACTAACAATCATCATACCTTCCCTCTTTTTTTATGTGACACACATAATGTCCAGACATTGTGGATGTTCCCATGTGACTGATGAAGGCGAACAGTTCGTACCCTTTAGAAAATAAAGGAAAAACATCATAAGCAATGAAAAACGTAAGCAATATATTCTCTATTGTTCTATTAAATGGCCTTTTCAATCCATAAAATTCACCAAACCAGAGTTTTCCACCACATCTAAATTGTTATTAATGTACAAGTATTGTATTATCATCAAAAGCAACTTGAAATAAAAAAATTTAATTTGTAAAAAATGAATACATTAATTTCCTTAATACAGGAGCCAAATCACAATTCTAAACTCTTGACAAAGTCCTGTTTGATCCTGTTCGTTTAAACGAGTGTCAGAGAACACTTACGGCCAGGTCCGTCTCTGACTCTGGGACTGGAAAGCTCTTGTTCGGGGGACAGCAAGGGCTCACTGTTGAGGTTGGCATTTGAGAAGCTGTTTTCGCTGGGCTCTGTATCTGCTGTGTCTGACATGGCTTCCGTCTCATCCTCAACATCGGGGTGTGTGAATATCCAGTCAAGAGCTCGTTCCAAGTTGTTGTTCTTTTTTAAACAAGGAGTAGAAAATCGCATTAAAGCATGCCCTTGAATCATTTTTAAAGTCAATCGCCTACTTCAAGGTCAAATTTATCAAGTTGTAAAAACACACAATACTCTCTGAATGCCAAAGCATTCTCCTGAGGCAAAGAACAACTATGACATGAATTTAACCGAGGTCATTTAAGTGTGTTCAGAAGACTCGTTTAGGCATTGGCGCTAATCTGAAATAGCCCAATGATTCACTGCAAAGCCTGCACTGAAAGCAAATGTGTCCCGATGGCTGATGCCCTCATTTCTTGCTTCACAAATGTGAACAACATCGGTTGAAGACATGCACTTGTTACTGCGCTATTACTGGCTTCTTGAGAGCTTATATTTAAACACATATAGACACAAGCTTACACAAACCAATGGCCAGACATGGGAAACACGAGTACCTTTCTACACATATATCTTACAGATATTTGTGATAGTTACAGTTGTGATTACATAGTATTTATCCATCAGAAATTGTTTCAAATACATCTTCCGTACTCATCATAATGACTCTTTTATAAAAGTACCAACATCATTGCATTAATTCCAAAATACAAGCCCAGACATTCTAGCTGTCTACTTCTTTAGATAAATTGACATTCTTCTATAATCCTGGGGTATGCGGCAAAAGTGGCACTGACTTGAGGAACTTCTTTTGCACTCCACGCTAAAGCTGCTCTTACACCAGCGCAATGGGGTTCAGGAACAAAGACGGGTCACTTTTTTGGTTCAAAATAAATCATTCAATACATTTGAATAATTAAAAAGTGATACACTCCCTAGTCAATAGTGAAAAATGTAAACTTTCAATAAAATCTGTACACAAAAAAAGGAAAAAACTCAAATGGTATGGTTTACTGCATGAAGGTGTATTTTTTATCATTATTAAAATGCAAATCACTGCAGGTTCTCCCCCCTTGTTACTCATACACCCAGTGTATAAAAAAAACATATTTTGTTATTTTTATATATATTCACTTTTTCATAAAACTCTATTAATTAAGATATTACAATAAGACAACAATAGAAAAATTACAAAATATTGATAGATTTGAAGTATGCAGCAGCTATAAAAAAGAAAAAAAAATGTATGGATTTTTTTTTAGATTACATTTACATGTTTGTTAAGTTTTGGTGCCCCTAAGCTCATGTTCTGTGTCTCCTTCATCATTCAATAGGAGGAGGGGAGAAAGTCTAAATAAACGTTTATGCTATTTTTATTCTGATAATTAAGTATCTGCTTTATATCAGACTCAACTGATTGCCAGCAAGTGAGTGCAGGACTTCCTCGTTTATTAAACAAACCAATCTCTGGTACAATAAACAGTGAAGTATATCAACTCAACACTTACACACCGTCTGATGTTTGAGCAAATAACTGAGTCGATGCCAAAACAAGAGTTTCATGCTATTGACTCACAGATGCCGAATGGGAAGGTTACTCAAGTACTTCAATAGAGAGATCAACTGGCCAAAAGTGACTTGGACGTGTTTGAACATGTTTCAGCTCAGTGTGACGCGTCTGTGTGATAAATATAGTTCTGACCATTAATCATTTCTACTATTGGAAACAAGTAGAGGTTTGAATCTCTTCCCCAGTGGCCATAACAACCAGCCAGTGTTCACTACTGTAATGTAGTTTTTCCTCTACTTATACCTTTTAAGAGTCGTTTTTTAAATATGTGCTTCTAATTGTGTAGATTTTAAATGTTTCTCTATATTTGAATTGAAACCCATGAGTAAAATGTATTTAAAAAGAACGTAATGATCCAATGAAAAAACTTAAAAGTAAAAATAAAAAACTAATGGTAACTTACTTTTGCTAGTCTCCCACAAAGGCTGGGTCAATCGCTGATTCAGACCCAGCCAAAAATAAAATACCGACAAAAAAAAAAAATGCATCAACTATACTCATAACAAGCTGTTTATCTAAACTGGCAACTTTATATAAAACTCGCCATCAAAGCTGTTCAAGCTGATCCAGGACGAGCCCCGCGTTGTTACCCCACACCTGGTGCTCACTGCTTAACTAGTGTGCATAAGCTAGTACTTGTCAATCTGCTCTCACATGAGATGTAGCTGACTTAGTGATTTAAAACATGGTAAATATTTCAAAATCCCACTGATAAATGTTATAATTTGCCTGTTTCCCACACATTCGTTTATAGGATGTGGCCATTTTTTAAATGGTGAACAGTATTATTTTTTTCTAAGTTTACTAAGCATCACAAACCCCTCTGGCAGAGACGGCAGCAATGATTCTGAGCTTCTTGGGGAAAAACGTCTACCGATCTTGTAAAAAAAGTACTCTGAGTACATTGATCATGAACTATCTTTGACTTTTACTGGAGAAGCTTTAACTTTTACTTCAAATTTTAACTTCTGCTTGTGTACATTCTTTCTAAGTAGCAGTACTTTTACTTGAGTAAAAATGTTGTATACTCTTGTCGATGGGCCTTTATTTCAGAACCTTTTGGTGGTTAAACTACTAATATCACCTTAATGTAAATTAGTAGGAAAATATCTATACATGACATTTCCAAGATGAATCCATAACTTAAACATATACACTTTAATTTAGGTATTCATCAAGCATAAATAATAAAGTGCGAGCTTTTTAGCTATGAACGAAATCTATAATTTCCTCAGTTGATGCAGCTGACTCACCATGGCTTTGAGGGCCTTGATGGTGTGATGTCTAGGGAAGCCCATGGAGGTGAGGATGGCTATGCTCTCTTCTGGAGGCTGGTTGTCCAGTACACTGGCAGTGGGAAGACTGGTACTTGGAAGCTCTGGCTCATTGTACGTGGGAATTGCTAACGGCTCAGC
Organism: Danionella dracula; assembly: GCA_900490495.1. NCBI lineage: Eukaryota > Metazoa > Chordata > Actinopteri > Cypriniformes > Danionidae > Danionella > Danionella dracula. The sequence goes on from UELW01000996.1 coordinate 3,879,920, forward strand.
AAAATCTGTTGGTTTCACAGGAGAAAAACGGTAAGAAACTGCTCTTTCACCACTGATTATTGGTAATGCACGTGCACACAGCTACTTTTTGTTTGATCTTCCGATGCTTGAGCTAATACTGTCCACAAACACAGGGATTTATGCATCACAACTGCGTTCAGCATCTAAATGTACTGCCTTACAAAGTATTTGATGAAAAAAATGCAAAATCCCTCCATTTATCTATGCACTCCATATAGAGTACATTTAACAATCTAGTTGTTGAGAGCTCTGTCCCTCACGTTTGTCTGCATGAGATTATTGATTATGCTGCCAAATCTTGAACGTGAAAACAGTAAATGGTACTAGCATATAAAGTAGTCTAACACAATTTTTAAAGCAATGACGAATACATTTTTAAAGCAATGAAAAACAAATATAAAATAATATAAAATGACTGTTTAAATCCATCTTTCTTTAGATAGTAGCACAAGACAATGGCCTTTTGCTTAGAACCACTTTTCAAGACAGCGGTTTGGGTGAAAAAGCAGACAACTAAAACTTAAAAACGGCTTCACAAAAAATCCAAGACCTGAAGTCTAATTTTAGAAAATGTAATAAAAATTACATGAGTCCTACAGTGCTACTGGTAAAATGCTATTTTGTTTTTGCTTAACAGCTAAACTCACATTCAAGTCACTTCCTAAAACAAAACCTGATTTCATGGAGATACGAGAGATTTATTGATGATAATCCAAATGAGAGTTGCATAGGCTTTCGACGTAGGAGCTTGTGTCTCTATAGTAGGAATTTAGTTAAGATGAACAGTAGTCTTCGATATAAGGAAGAATAATAGGATGTGTCGTTGTAAGCTAATCTTCCCTTATTACAGTAACATCCATACATGAAACATTAAAGTGGAATCTTTTAATGATTAGGAAATGGTTTGCTCATTTTTAGGTCAAAAACAGATTTGAGTATGAACTGCTCCATATCCATTAATTCAAAAAAACTTGTTTTTCCAAACAAAATGTAGAATTTTAAGTGGGTGAATAAATTATCCTTGCCCAGAGATAAAGGAGAATAAGCTTTACCAATTTTAGAACTTTAACAAACTTTGACATCTTAAATGCATTTTTCGAAATATTGGGAGGGAACAAGATTTGGATTGGGATTTAATAGAAAGACAACTAACATCGCCTTTTTGGCCAAATCTAATGCTAATCCCCTCAAAAGAGGTTTGGATTTGTTTTTATATTACTGTTATATATGGAATAATCCATTTATTAAAGTTGAGGAAAAGCCTTTGTTTTGAAGAAGATGGTTTAAAAGTGGTGTACATATATTTAATGATTTATTGAGTGATTGGAGTCTAATGTCTGATCGTAATTTAAAGGTGATGTTTCATGTAAACTCGAGAAATGTCTTGCATGTTTCATTATTGTTCCCTCATCAAAAACATGGCTCGAGTCATATTGAGATTGGTTCATGCATGTTTGTGTATTACTATTTTCTTTTTCTGGGGGCTCAAAACGACTTGATGGCCATAGCTACCCCAGTTGGTCAATGTACCCCAACTAACCAATCAAATGAAATGAAACTGTTTTTGGATGTGCCAGGCCAAAAATGTGTTTTAGCTTACCAAACAATGAATGTATTTGTTGTAAATGGGTGGATTTTCTGTGTGTCAACAAGTAAAACCCAGTAGGGGAAGCAAGACAGTGAGAGAAACATGAGAAACATTTTAAACTTTACTGGCAACCTTACCAAATGTCTGCAAACAAATGTCTTATTTGAGAATCTCTTCTTTTAAGAAGTTATCAATCAAAATCAGTCATAGATCAAAGTACAGATTTATTCATTAAATCTGCAAAGTTAAAAATATAATCTTGGCTTCTCTTGAGACTACACTGATAACTGTGATTTTCAATAAATACAAGCTATGGAATCCCTCCCTGCAGACAGCATCTAATGCTTTAATGCTCATGATCAAAAATAAAACTGTCCAATAACTAACAGACACATGGTTTAACCAATGGCCACTGCAAACTGACCTTCCAACTTCTAAATAAGTCTAAATGATAGCTTGTTTGGTAAAGCACAACCATTTAAAATAAATATTTAAACTTGAAACTTAAAAAATGTGGACAAAATACCAAGAACGTCCTAATACAATATTTAGAACACTCACCATCAACGAGCATCTATCCTCTACCAGTATTGCTTAACTATCGATGGCAAACAATGTGAAAACATGAGAGTGATATTGGTAAGGACATCTGGAAAAAGATACTAAAGGTATATAAGGGAATCAAGAGGTAACTGCACCCAGTAGAATTTACAGCTCAACATACATATATTCATGCTTTATGGCACTGTGCTAAGGTTCAGACTTTTTGGGAAAGTCTGTTGAGCTGCCTAGAAAGAGGCTTAGAAGTGAATATTCCACGCTCACCCAGGATATGCCTCTTGGGGGATAAACCAGCGTTTCCGAAAATCAAAAAATTTGTTCTCTCTCATCACTTTGGGTTTAGTTACAGCAGTACGTCTGATACTCTGGAAGGATGATTAATGCTCTACACTGAAAATGTGAATGGAATTTAAGGCAAAAAATATATCTTGTGAAAATATGTCAGCAAGAATTAATGGAAATCAAAGTGACGGGAAATATGTGGGACAATTTTATTAGGTCAGTTGCTAAATAGAATATTAGACTGGAGCCTAAAAAATAAAATGAAATAAAATAAAATGTGCTTTCCCATATATGATATGATGTGATAATGATGTATATGTTGAGTTTGTGAACTTGTGTATTATTATAGATGTAAAGAATGAGCAATAAATACTTTTTCATTCATTCATCTTCATGTCGGCTTTCTTCCCTTTCGGGGTCGCCACAGCGGAATGAACTGCCAACTCTCTGGCATATGTTTTACGCAGCGGATGCCCTTCCAGCCACAACCCATCGCTGGGAAACAATAAAAACTTAATTGTCAAAAAAAAAACAAGTCGTTCTTTACTTTGGTCTTTATTTAAGACCAAAATGTTTTTTAACTCTAGTGGCAACCTTATCAAATGTCTGTAACAAACGTTATTTGAGAATCTCTATTTTAAGAAGTTATCCATCAAATTCAGTCTGAGACCAAGGTTCAGATTTATTCATTGAATCTACAAAGACAAAAACATCATTTTGGATTCTCTTGAGACTACACTGATAACTAGAATTTTCAATGAACACACGCTATGCAATCCCTCCCTGCAGCCTGCAACTAATCCTTTAATGTTCATGATCAAAAATTTAAACTGTCCAATCACTAACAGAAACACGGTTAATCAATGGCCACTGCAAACTGACCTTCCAACTTCAAAAAAAAAAAGAATGATTTGTACTCCTCTGCACCGTGCTTGAAACTAGATTTTATTTAAAAAGCTGCAAAGATCACAAGGCCATATTGCTCCCAAAGATTTTTACCCTTTTGGTAAGACTTGTGCTTTTCTTTGAAAGGTTAGCGATATATCACCTCACTGAAGAATTAATGTAAGACTAAAATATCAGTGTATAATGTCCCCCTATATTAATAACTACTGTCAGAGCTAAGCATATAGGCACTGGGCCAGCTGTAGTGAATGAGGATAAAAGATACCAGTGTGTGCGTGTGTGTCTTGGTGTGAGTTCTCAGGTGGTTGCTTAACTGGGGCAGGGACTGAATTCCCTTCTCACGGGTGACGCTCATGTGCGAGGACAGTGTTTACTAGACAGAAGCGCAGCGATAAACAAATACTGCCCTAAGAGACTTCAAGAAGATTCAGCGTGAATGAGCAATTGCTCAGTTTGAATAATAGTGGAGTGAAGTGATGATTTACAGAAATCCTCATTTCATTTGGACTAATAATGATGGCGCAAATGTTTTACAACAATGAAAGTACTTCTCTCTTGACGTAACGTGAATTAAGTGGTATGAATTATTCTCTAGTGGCAGAAATCAAAGTAATGAGCCTCCATCCGCACAACACATTTCCACAGCTAATTCATCTCGAACACAGCATGCGCTAAAGATAAACTTCTAAAAGAAAGGTTTTGTAAATCATCATGCATTTGACAATAGGCTGGGAGTTTTGTAAATAGAAATCTACATAAAGGAGGTTATGCTTGTATCCTAAATGTACAAAGTAGAGAAAAATTTTATATTATTGAGAGGAGTTCTCAAAAAAACAAACACCATTATTACTGAAAATACTTCATAATTGAATAAATAAAATCACTTAACATTGTTTCAACCTTTGTGATGCAAACAATTTTATAATTTTACCAGTAGTTTCAAAAAGGTTCCCAGGATGTCTTGTTTCAGGAATTTCCTAAAAACCTGGAGAGATTTTAGAGATGCTACTGTGCTAACTAATAATTTCACAGACCAGTTATAAAAATTATTTCTGTGGTATTGGGAGTACTTCTGTAGTAAGGAAAGAACAGTTTAACCTGTACCTCGTCTGTGTTGCTGATGCCACTGACAGTGAGACCAGTATCCACTATGTTTTGCAAAAGCTACAGCTTAGACTTCAAACACATTTACATGATTATTACAGATACCTCAAATATACAAAGACAAAGCAAGTCTTTAACCACTTTTATTTAACAAGCCACCGATTCCCAGTATGAATCCAGCAAGCCTCCATGGGCTGTTCCAGACATTTGATTGACTCATTCCACTACAAACCTCAAACACTCTTTCTAGAATGATTCAGCTAGGATCAATTACTGTTCCAAAATCCACAAACAATTTGCTGGTAGAAAATGTTACCACTTTTAATCTCCAACTAAAACACACTGTCAGTTTGCAATTTGGTTTTCGGTGCAATATCTGTAAGACATATGAGAGTAATGGTATTTTTAAACTGGGCTGGGCTGGGATAGTGAAGACTGCTTGATTAAAATGCAAATTATAGCAAGTTCATCCGAGTTAAAATGTCCAAACGTCATCAATAAAATTGTTCCTTTTGAGACAGGATGTAATTACATGACAATCTTTTCTGCTCAATTACACTTTCCATCTCATCTCAGCTTTTTAATTCGAATAAAGAGGCTCCAATCAAGTGCCGGTTTAGGTAAAATAGGTAAAATAGCTAAAATAGAAATGGCTGTGGAAGAAAAACTTTTGGAAGTACCTGGCTCCTCCATGTGTGCTATTATCCAGTTAAAGGCCATCTCTGCCCCCATATTCCCAGTGTAGTACACCGCTTTCCGACAGGCCTCCAGAGGAAAACCCATCTCTGCTAGCTGCATCACTGATGATTCATCAATTTCTGGAGCTGAGCAACCACACACGAAGAACCAAATGAACCCCGGCCCACTAGCATTAACAGCAGATCAACTGTACAAATCATCTGAGTTATTCCAAAATATAGCTATAAATTGATTATTTATATTTACAAAATCATACTTACATTCCAAAGAGTTGTTTGTTGAACTGTCTGGGGAAAAAAAAGGAATTGTTATTGAGTGTCAAAATAACATTGTATTTTAGTAAGAGGTTACAACTCGCAAACAAAATGTAAAATACAACTCTTCTGAACCAGTACATATAGAAGGTTTACAAATATTCTCAATATATACTCCTCAAGGTTTAAGGAGTGTATGAATAGTAAATATTTACATCTTACTGAGCCTTCTTACAGTATATAACTGTATTGTGAAAGTCTATGTCATCTAGCCTCTAGATGGCAACATTGTGCAACTTGTGAGATGTATCATGTAATTGAAAGAGACCATATTTTCTGATGTGAACACAGCATTAACTGCAAAAAAAAAAAAAAACATCTGTGACATCATTTATAGGAAATATTATAGGAAGTTTTTTAGTTTTATAGAGTTTTATAGGAAGGGTAAAGGAGACTCTAAAATGGGAGTAGCCAGTCTTCGTTATCATGGAAGAGCATCACTACCAGGTCATCGAAAAAACCTAAGCGACAAAATAAATACATCAAAAAACTTTTAAGCAACAGGGGTTAATATATTTTTTGGAACCCCCCATTTTACAGTTAAAAATACTTCATATTATGCCTCAGCTGAGAAAGTATGACAAAAAGATAAAATTATTACCGTTTAATTTGCTATTTTATACACCGTCTTACTGTTTGCACACAATAGCAACATATTGCAACGTGTGGTCGAACATCTTGGCAGTGGAAGTATGTCTAAATTCAGCCGCTTGTGAAGATATCCAAGCTATTGTCAAAGAATGTGAAAGCTATTGGTGACTTTAATAAATGGCCTCTTACAGGTGACTGGACAGATCCAAGTGAGTGGAACTGTGCAAGTCCCTCAATCACCTCATCATTATTAAATACATAGAAACAGAACACATTTCAGACTCATTTATTTATACCTCATCGTTCATTTATCCATGAGCTGCTTTGTACTCACAACATAAACTCAAAATGAACTGGAATAGAATGTTTTCTTTGTTTATGCACACTTCCTTGATATCTGTAATTCATTCATAAAGCAAACTTAGCTTAAAGATGTCTGAATGGATGCTTTTATAAATTATTTTTTGAAAGCACACAAATCTTGGTTTCAGTCAGGTTGCTATGCAGCCCTTTATAAATGACTCTCACCTCTGGTGTCTTCCGGAATGACAATGGGAGGTGTGAGGTCAGGCAGTTCCTCTTCTCCAGCCTGAAGCCCAGTGGCTCTGAGCCGATTCAAGTCCAAGAAATCAGGCACATCTACAGAAATATCTGTAACATACATAATCAATACATTTACAGGATAAGGGTTATTCATTGAAATAATTAAGATGACATCAGTTGTTTGTGATTTACAGTACAATTCCATCACAGAAGTGAGGGTTTTTAACAATAAATCTTCTCTAACATGTGCCCTCTTCCAGTTCTTTTATCCAACTTCAGAGTTAGACTACCCTCTGCTGGAAATGAGAAAATCTGCTGCTGAGTAATCGCAGCTGAACATTGCTCAATGTGATAAACATGGGATGCTCTGAATTGCACAAGATGGTAAGGGATAGGCAAACACAGAGGATAAACAACAACATAACAAGTTCCTAAAACCTGTACAGGGGTTCCAGTCACATGATATTGATAAAAGGTGCTGAATATTGTTTAGCCAATAAAGAATGAATATGAAATCAGCAATACAATCCAACAGCGAATTAAGAGAATAATAAACCACACACCTAACTTTTTAGGCACCCAATCAACACCAAAAGTGAACTTCTTTAGTTGCATCACCATGTACTCTGGGAAAGTAGCAAAACGAGACGTCCTAGGGAGAGAAGTAATATCTTTTTACAGCCTGTACTCACTATATTTCAGTTGAAACCATATAGTGATGAAAACACAGTTTGTTAATGACAGTGCATTAAACATATTTATCAATTATTGCTAAGGTAGACGTACTTGACTCCAGCTGACTTGGCTTGCAGCGCAGAGCTCCAGAAGTCAGGAACATTGTCTGGCTCAGTGAAGGCCTGCAGACAGGCGGTGAATGGAATTCGGGCTCGAATCACTTCAAGAGGGGGTCGCGTGTTCTCCTCAGCTTCCCTACATTTACTTTCGTATGCTATCAGCTCCTCTGAATAGAATGAAATAAACAATAAAAAAGCACATTTAAACAAAATATGTGATTTTCAGAATCTAAAGAGTTGGTATCTGATGTTTTATTTGAACAGGAGCACTGATTAAATCATGTTTATCACCTCTGTTGCTGGCTGCCTCCAGTGGTACAGGTAACTGCATGAGGTAATCCACCCTCTGTGTGTAGCGCACCTTCTGTGACTGACAACACTGTGTTCGCTCCTCCACGATGAACCGAAAAACATCACTGCCATTCTCTGAGCCTGAGTTGTTCCTCTAGAAAATATATAAAATAATATAAAAGCTTTTTAAAAACTGCTACTAATTAAAGAAATATATGTTGAGCAAACTGTTTTAGTCATTAACATGTTACAGATGACCACAAACTGTTTTGACGCAAACCCCTGCCTCACTTTTTTTGTAGGTTATACCAAAAATAAACTTGAATATTGACACACAACAATGTATGTTCTATTTAAAGAAGTCATGCACATTCTTTTTATTAATTTAAAAAATAAATCATTATTTTAAGTCAAGAATGCATTTGCAGAACTTAAAGATTTTCTTGATATAAAACATGTGCTTCGAAAGACAGGTTGCAACAAATGCCATGTCGTAAAGTTGTGAAATTTGGGGAAATGCTTACATAGTTACTAGCTTAAAATTCATGGACAAATTACATTAGCCACTATTTTGTCTCATACATTTTTTTTAGTATATTAACATGTCCGGACATATTTGAATATGCAAAGAACTAGAGGCCAATCAGCATACAGCGACACACCTGTTAAAAGCTAATCTTCTGTAAACATATTTAACAGAAACATTTAATAATAGCAGTGAATACATCTAATCTTAAAAAGATGTCCATGTACTTTAAAAAGCCTGAAAGTCATATTTTTAAAAAATCTTTTATTACAATTCTGTTATACTGTGTCAAGCCCGAGTTAGTCCATAATTAGGAACTGCAAGGTCATCTTGGTCATCTTTAAAAAGTTTTGCTATTTTGAGGTCCTGCAGAAATATCTCAGCCCTCATATACCACGTCTGAGACACCCGAAAGCACAGAGCAGAGAACAAACATGCTGAGGATGTAGAAACACACTGCAAGCTTCTTCACTGTTCACACAAGGCACAGCTGAGACCCGCCACAAATAAATCACTCCACATTTCCAAGCACAGCACATTTCAAGGGGCTAAAGCTCTGTCTTGAATTTATGGGCTGACCCTCCATGTTTATTTGTAGAGTAAGGAGAACAGCAACTGTCGAAAAATATGAAGCTTGACAACTTGTAACACATGATTTTTTTTGTTAAAATACACAGTGTTCTTGCAGATTTGTTGTGTGGTCCTTTTATATAGCTGAAATTTTAAGGAGGCATTGAATCAAATACTTGAAACACTCGCATGCGTTCTGCAATATAAAAATCTGCCTAACCAAGAACCAACTTTTTTTTCAATAAACTATTTTCTTAGAAAATAATCATGCTAAATGTTACTAACGTGATCGAAAATTGCCATTTCTCATTTGAGTCTGCTTGAATCCGTGTTTATCTTGCTTAATCACATGCTAATCTTTTTTAATGGATTCTGTTTTACGCTAATGTCACAAAGCACTTTCAACGTCGTCTCCAACCACTTGTCATGTGGCTACCCATTAGCTGAGTATAATTCAATTAGGAAACCTGTCACAAAGTAGATTTTGTGTTGAGTAACGATAATAATTACTCAAATAAAAGTACTTGTGAAAATATTTACTCAAGTAAGAGTAAAAATGACAAACATATTATTATATAAATTTTATATTTACCCGAGTAAAAGAAAAAGCGCATTGAATTAATGTAATTAGTTTTGTATGATCGGTAAAGCAGGCTAAAGATGGGCGTAGCCAACCATCGCCTTCGTGCAAATGCATCACTTCCCCGTAACCAAAAATGGGTCCAGCCTGATTGGTCGATTGTTTACATTTTATATATCTTAAACAATCAATGAAAAATAAATCACTCTCCTCAGAGTGTTGACAAATGTCAAAAGTATTGATCGATATAAAAAGCACCAGGGGTGTAAACATGTTTTTTCAGCACCAAAGTTGGGCAGTTTTAACACTGGAGTGAACGAGAATTTGCTCACTTCTGACCCCTCCCCCCCCTTCTGGCCAGTCGAGGTATTACAGTTCAGACAAAGGAGCAGAGAGAGCGAAGGGTTGCCCCTTGGTCACTACCCACCTCTGAGTAGATTTAAGAGGCTGGGAATTTAGTAAAATTTTTCTTAATCTGCTAATTTTATGTTGGGTTAATTTTGTCCTCCAAAATTTTACTCAATGAATAGTTTTTAACTGACTCAACATATCACTGACACAGATGAGCAAAATTTTTTTAAATTTCCTCATTTAATTCAGTGGTCCTATACTCCTGAACTGCTGACCAGTCTCTAGAGCAATTGGTATAAGCCCAGACAAATTTATTTTTGTTGTTGTTATATTTATTGTTTGAATAATAATTTAAATTAATAATTGTATAAGTTTGAAAAATCTATTCTTTAGAAAAAAAAACATTGTTTTACAATAAACTACCATATTCTCTCGGTTACATCTTATACACATACTCATTTTGTGTCATTTCTGCAATGCTATGGAGAAGCCGCTAATGCATTTATTACTATATATACAATATAAAAGGTTACTTTCTCCACTAACCAACTGAAAAAATAGATTGCGACAGCTGGCAGGTGTTTGGAATATAATGGCACCTTTTCAATCTCTGACTGAACATATTTTATTCAATCCAGTCAACAACAACCATGGAGAATGTGAACTCAATTCAACAACACTGAGACAACTCAAAAACAAAATCACTGACTGAGTTACATCTTTAGAAAAAAACTTTTTTTGCACTCATTTAAAATTTCATTTGTTGTGTTTTTTTGCTGCGTAGTCTAAATTGTTTGTTTGTTTGGAAAAGAGGAGGAAACGATCGCACAACATGCTAAGCAAGCAACAGGAAGCATTATCTGAGCTGTAACTGATAGCAATGTCTAATTTTAACTCTGTTGAGAAAGACACTTAAACTGCGTGTCTGCCAGCAGTAGAGGAGTACAGAGTGCAGTTCAACACTTCTCCTGAAACCAGAGTCTCCAAACACGTCTGGGGAACTTCCTAGATACTACAAGGTCCCAGAAACCCTTGTTTTCAACAACAGAGTTATTCTGAGTTAGCCTCAGAATAGTAAACGCTGTATAACTCAGATGTGACGTTATTTTCCCTCATATTTTTGTTCATCAAGATAAATACTCTGCTTACAAACAATCAGAGAGTTGAAGTAACGTAGAAAGCTTTCAGACCAAAGCGGAAGATGTTTGTACCTCCACCAGGTTCATCAAGTGCAGGAAGAATTCATGAGCATCTTGTTGGCGATTTGAGGAGAACTCCAGGTGTCCTTTACTGACCAGTGCTTTGAACATCTTGGGTGAAATTCCTCTTTGTTGTTGCTACAGGAGAAAACAATGTGAAACATTAGCTTAGGGTCAACAGGAAATCTCTTTAAAAAGTAGAGTAGAGCGGCTCCAAATTATTAATATTAACATAAATCAAATATCAGTTTTTTTATAATTTAAAAGATGATCAAATATATCCATATTTTTACTTAAATAACGGAAAACAATATGCTAGCTTATACCGATCAGTGTATAATTGATAATGTATATAATTGATAATGTAATAATTGATAATGTAAATATAAAATAATGTAAAAAATGATATATATGTCATTATGTATATTTATTTACGTTATAATATATTACATATATTATATTATAATATATTTAAATTATATATATAATTTTTAAAATCTTTTTTATTATCTTTATTTTACCATAAAAAAATTAAATTGTCTTTTTTTCGCCATTTATCTTTGCGCCAGTGGTCTATCAAATTAAAAAGTCATATCAAATAGTCACACTGTTTTATACTCAACAGAGGTTGAATTCTTTGTTATTTGTCATGCTTTTATAATTACACCATTTGACAATTTAAGGGGATTGAGATTCTTTAAGTAGTTAAAAATTGTAGAAATATAACAAACAATGCTGTGATGCAAAAAGAAATGGAAATAACTGATAATAACAGAATATATAATACAGTTGTTTTAACATGTTTTCAGCATTTTTGTTTTATTTTGATGTTTTTTATTATCTCATCGTTATTATGTTTTGTATCTGTGTATTCTTTGTATTCATCACTGACCCAGACAGATTTATTTCAACAGTTCGGCATAAATCATTAACAGTGGGAAGAACATTTGTCATATTCTCGCTTTTTCCTCTGACTGTTGACTTGGTAGAAGTTTAACAATTTACTAACCAACAAGATTCCCACAATTCTAAAAACAACTACAACTTCAACAACGAAGAGTTAACTCGGAGTGCTGTGACAGTATCCTTGTCACAATTTACAATGTGAATTTGTCATTAGCAGAGCACAACCCTTGTTTAAATTCCGGCCTGACTAGCTCAAGTTCTGATTTGAAACATGGTGGAAACCCAGCTAGCCATCGTGTTCTAAAAGACAGCTTGAGCTAGCCATATTGGAATGTCCACAGGGAATAAAAAACACAATATACCACCATTAATACATCTACCGATCCTGCCAATCTAAACCTAATCAAGTCAAATATCAACAGGACAGACCAAGCCAAATACCTTGTGCTCTTCTTTCATCACCTGTTCAATAAGATCTGATTTCATTGGAGGTTTTGAGTACAGGCCTGAAAGAAGACCATGACCGAGCTTTGCCCTTGAAAAGTAAAAAAATGACAGTCACGCATTCGCTTGTAAAGAGATGCTTCATATTTCCAACATCATAAAACAAAACAAGCAAAAATAAAATGAATTTAAAAAAATATAAATAGAACTAAACTTTCATTGAGGAAACACTTACATTTGGGTGTTAAAATCCTGAGTGGGATCGAGGGGCGAGTAGTCAAATATTCTTTGTAGGTTCCCAACATAACTACAGTAAATAAAAAAGAAATTATCTCCCATCTGCATAAGCAACTCAAAAGCATTTATGGTCAACCAAACTAGCATTGATCAAATCAATCAATGTAAAATACACCCTGCACTGAAAAACCAGACACCATTATTTGAGTAAGCAGACAAACATGTAAGATGCACTTGGCAGTGCATACTTACGCTCTCTGGAACTCTGGGATACTGAAAAGCACTTGCATAGTGGTGCTCAGGTAGCAGCTGTTACCCAGGTTTTTGACGCCTGTGTATCCTGAGCCATAGACAGGCTTCAACTTCAGACCTGCCTCTTGAATCACCTCCCAGTCTCTGACACGAGGCTGCACGTGGTTGTCTGTGTGATGACCGTTCTCTGTCTAAAACATACAGGTTAAAGGGTAAAAGGGTAAAGGGTTTTTCATACAGGGTAAAAAAGGGGATGCTTGAATGCTCATTTATATCCTAAAACTAGAGGAACTGGTGAAAACGATTATATTTCAAATTAATACACATTTTCTTCAAGCTCAACTCTTTTCAAGCTCATACAATCTGTATAAATATCAAAAAGTTAGAAATAAAATTTGAAATACTACATTTTAGAAAAGATAAAACTCATACAGATGAATTTTGGGGTGTCAATAATGTATTTATTTAAACTTTAAGATACTTAATTAACTACATCACTGCAGTGCTTTGCTTTATGTTCATTTTTTATTCTTAAATGGTTGGCCAATGGCACAACCACAGTTTAACGACACCTGAATCTGCTCTTACATTCGTTGTTGAGATACATGTGTTGTTCACTTAAGATTATTTACTTAACACTTTACAATTTGCTACATCATATTTTGTGTGTAAAAGTATATAAAAATATAGATGTCTACCTTTTGCATTTGCAGCATATCTATGCCAAAGTGTATCAAATGTTCAGATATGTGAGGGTCAAGTACTGCTTCCTCTTCTTCGAATGAATAAATATCTGTAAAGGTGGAAAAAAAAAGCAATGAACCTTTTGAATGTACACGAAAGTGGAAATTTCTACATGTATATCAACATATTTTTCCACATGACTTGCCTGCTCCGTCTGGGGTGATTGTCTGGAGTTTAACTGCCAGGGGGAAGTTGGTATCTTTGTAGTGTTCAAGGGCATGTCCGTTCCCTCCGCTCCCATCAAAGAACCATTTTCCACAGAGGACAGAGCCATCCGTCAGGTTCAGCCACAGGTTCTCTCTCATTTCACACTTGGCACACTTCCACCCACTAATAGAACATAAACCATGTTGAAGACAAGAACATTCGGAAGAGAAACCACTCATGGTTCAGTTCATTCAATACAGATCCTTTCAAAGGGATGAAGGCGCTTTTAACACTGCAATGGCTGGATGCTGTAATCTACATGTACACACTATCACTGTTGGTTATTAAACCATATCAATCACAGCATACATAAAGTGGATGTCTCATCATGCCGCATATACAGCAGATATAGGATTCATAAGGCAAATTTAATGTATCAGAAATCTCTTTAATTATCCAGTATAACAATAGATGTGACATACAGCAGAGGACAAACTCTATAGGTAAGGAGTTATAATATTGACCGCCCCCTAGAGGACAGCACATACACTAGTGAAATCGGCACAAGAAAAGCTGAAGAAAATGTTTGACTGCACGTTCACACCAAGATAAGATGTTGCATGGTTTGTGAGTGATTTGCATCTTAAGTCTTGTATCCGTGTGGAGAAAGTGGAGAGGGAATCAAAGCGGGTGCAAATAATCCGCTGTTTCTGTGCAGCGAATGCAGAAGTCATTGTCAATAATGCTGAACTGTAAACTGCTTTTTTTTAATGTGCATGTAAATCAAATAATTCCAACCAATCAAAAGCTTTCTAGAGTTCTAGAGACTAGGCAGATGGTAGATTTCGTCTGTGGGAAAACAGCATAAGTTGAGATTTTAAGAAACTTTCCTCACATTTACCCGATCTTGGCTTGAGGTGGAAGAAGGTCATTTTTACAATGTGCCTTTGTAACTTTACTTCCTCTAAACAAAAGAGTACACAGTAGAAACAACTGTTAACTGACGATATACTCCATGGTGCATACTATTTTGTCGGGCAATAAATGATTACAGTCTTAATAGTTGTAAGACAATCTACTTTAACCCTGTAAATATGAGAGCAGGTTGTACATAATGTACCTTTATCCGAAAAAAAAATATTTCAGATATATTTTGTATGTTCCTGCAGATGTGGGCAGGATTGGCCTTAAATTTGTAATTGTTTACCAATAGTTTCCAGCTACAGACCAAGAGCAAAGTCAGCGGAAGTATGATTGGAGGAATAAAGCAGTAATAACACAGACAGTGTTTTGGATATAAGGAAAATATTGTTGCTAACGATGCCAGAATTTTGTGGTTAGGGTTCTGGAATGTTTGCTATAGACAATTTTCTAAATTGGTTTGGGGCTGGGGTTAGGGAAAAGTTGTTGATTGTGGAGATTTACAGAGACAACCAATCACAGGCTACACACAGGCTACAGCAAGAGATGTTTGTCATTAATACCCTTCCAGCTCTCTGCCGCTGGTGTTCTGTGCCTCTGTGTTGCCTCAGATGGCCCTCACTTTAGCGAGTCTGACCATCCAAACACCTCTCTCAGTGTGTCTGAAAGCTATGAGACACTCTCTGACAGTTACTGTTTGTCAACGAGGCAAGCAAACATATTTAATAAAAATATTGGGGTGAGGAGTCTCAAAACTAGAGAGGTAGTCAAAACACATCAACTAAGGTTCTCTTAGCTGTGACCAACCTGGGAGCAATCCGAACCCCATTGTCCTGCTGTCTAAGGCTTCTGGCATGTCTGGAGACTTGGATTTCTTCTTCCCATGAATCCGATTCCTGCTTTTTGTATGGAGATGGTGCATTGAGGACAGCATCACAGGCTATTGTCACCTGAAAGCAAAGAACAGATGAGTATAGCATTACAACAGTTCATATTGATTTTTACAATCGAAACACAGCATCAAAGCAATC
The DNA here is from genome assembly GCA_900490495.1 of Danionella dracula. Classification (NCBI taxonomy): domain Eukaryota; kingdom Metazoa; phylum Chordata; class Actinopteri; order Cypriniformes; family Danionidae; genus Danionella; species Danionella dracula. The sequence continues at coordinate 3,895,522 of UELW01000996.1, forward strand.
AGCATAATGTATGCACACCATGCAACTATAAGTGTCTACAAACAAAACGTTCACACGCTGATGTTCTCTTGGAAAGTATTATTGTAAATATGCAGCATAGCGACATAGTAACAGTGCTTCTGTCTCAAAATCCTCCCTGGGCAAGGAACTTTGTGCCCATGCTTGCGCCAGTTCCTTCTACACTCAAAAAAAATAATCGGCAGAACTGGACACAGTAAAATGGGCATTGTCAATGTGATCCTGTAAAAGATTAAAGGCCTGTGATTTCTGGACATAACAGAAAAAATTGACATGTAACCATGTGCGTGAATGAAAATAACCACCACACATCTATACAGCTAAACACTGTGAGCAAGCAGTGAACATGAACAGGCAGATCAGGCCTAAGGCATGCATGCAGGGCACACACTCTCACTGACCAGTGCGGGCAACTCCTCAATATTTGGTAAAGGGATCTCAAAGTGGTCTGGAAATATGACAAGCTTGGCTTCGTCTTCATATTCATAATCATCTCCGTTTAAATCACGGTTAAGCTCTAAATCTTGAGGGAAGGAAGAAGAGAGAGTTATTTTTTAAAAAGTGTCGATGAGATCAGGAGGTTTCAAAATTATCAATTACAAATCCATCAATGAGTAACGAAATATAAGCACAGAAAAGATACATTTCCATTCTTGTTTTATATTTAATTCCATGTATTTCACTTTTTGTAAATTAGATGTTAATCCTGAATTATGACCTCTTCATATTCACGCAAAGCTTGAATGATGAGGTTTGAGTCTATGGCATCTGTAGTCAATGGAAAGATTGCAAAGAACGTGAACGATAAAGTGAAAAGGAGAGGAATAAACTATACAGTAATAAGTACTGCTTGAACAAGTTTACAAATTTGAACTCAGTCAGACAAAACCAACCAATCAGCAGCTTGCTTGCAGACAGCGAGACACCACATACGTGCCTGGCTGAATTGATAACATGATCAAGAAGGTGGTTAGGTGTAGAAATATTACTCCTGCTGCCACTTGTGAACTCCAGCAAATGCATAATAATAGATCTTTTTTAGACAAGCATTACAAAGAGTTCATATAATCTGATATGTTGTTAAAAAAAAAAAAAAACATAACAAACATTTAGTTCGCCCAAGAAGTGATGCATATATAAAACCAAGACTAGTTATGTGAACACCAGGAATAATATATAAGAATATATTGGAGAATATATATTATATAAGAGGATATTTCTTGGAAGAATGTGCTTGAAAAACTAAATAATATGGGGCCTCATGTATAAAACTTTGTGTAGATGTAATCCTTAAAGTGTGCGTACGCACATAAGGCAGAATTTGCGTACGCACAAAAGTTTTCAGATTCATAAAACCGTACGTACGCCAGAACCTGCGCAAGGTTCGCTTTTTAAATCAAAATGATCTGAATATTGTGCGCAGGTGCACGTGCGTATTCCTTACCCCAATCTCCTCCCGAAATAACCATATTTGGAGGTTAAGTCCGCCCATTTTGAATATGTATGATCTCCCTGCATATTAATGCCACCAATAATTCGGTTAACAAAAGCAAATTCATTCTTAAATGGTGCCTTTATTGCAACATGAGTGCAGTCAATAGCACCGATTACATTGGGAAAACCGGCGATTGCTCCAAATCGCATTTTGATGTTGGCCTGTTCAGCTTGTGTGTAAGGAAAACGGATGTATCGGGGTGCCATCCCCACTATGGCGTCCCATACATATGGCATGACACGGCTCAGGGATGACTGCGACATACCCGATCGGTCTGCCAACTCTCACTGGAAAGTACCAGTGGCCAAGTGGCCTAATGTGGCCAATACTTGCACAGGAACACACAACGCAAAGTTTCTCCGCGAGGGTCTTTCCAATATTGGCCGTAATTCAGAACACAATTCCAAGAGGATGGCTCTTGGAAATCGAAATCGGCTCATGAGCCAATCATCATCATGAGCAAGGAAATCTTCACGGTCTATGAAAACACGCTCCCTCCGTAGAGCGTCATTAGCAAGGTCTTCTAACAGCGCTAGAGCATCCATTATGATGATAAGTTATATACGCACATACCTTTTTATAGCCCATTCATTAAAACAAATGAGTAAATTCGAAGTATTTGCACCTGGTTAAGAATGCTAATACAGGTTGATACAATTTGATTTATTGGGTGATGTAATAGGATAATTTAGAAGTTTTTCATTTTAAATAGCTATTGCTATTTAGGACAGTTGGCGTCGCCAAAACACATACTCTTCTAAAAGAGTGCGTACGCACGGTCAAGAGCATCCGTACGGTGCGCACTTATTTACACCAAGTTTATTTTTTATAAATCCCGATATGTGCGTGGAAAAATGCGTACGCATATTTCTATGCCCATTTTGTGCATACGCAACGTTTATACATCAGGCCCCTAGTAATTTATAAAGATGTTTTTACTCTATTTGAATTGCATTCTCCCCGTGATTGCGTGGGTTTTCTCCGGGTGCTCCGGTTTCCCCACAAGTCCAAAGACATGCGGAATAAGTGAATTGAATAAGAACGATTGCCCATAGTGTTAAAGTGTGAATGTGTGTGTGAATGTTTCCCAGCGATGGGTTGCGGCAGGGAAGGGCATCCGCTGCGTAAAACATATGCCAGAGAGTTGGCAGTTCATTCCGCTGTGGCGACCCCGGAAAGGGAATAAAGCCGACATGAAGATGAATGAATGAATGAATTGCATTCTTAACATAATTCATGTCCACCATTGTGGTAAAAGATCGGAGCAGCTTATCTGACATTTGCATGTCCGTTTTAAAAATAATTTTACATGTAAACAAACATGTTGACAAAGTTATTATTATTTTACAGTAAAATAGCATTTTTAATTCCATAAAAGTTGTCAATATGTTAGTATATGTACCATAAACTGCCATGTTATGTTTTTTTGGCACACCAATTACAAACCAGTCCAACCACATCCAAAACAAGAGATTATCTATACATTAACAAAGAGTAGATTATCTATATATTAGCAAACAATTTAACTGTAATTTGACACTTGATGACTAGAACTATCCATCTATCTTCTTTGTCTGTTTATTCCATTTCCAGGTATCTGAGTCAGAGCCTGCTATGAATCATGTTAGGCAAAACCCAGGGTCTGACATCTTTTCACTGTATTTTTGATGTGTGAACAATAAAAAATGGGCACATTTCTGTTTTTATGATACATTTTTACATGAAAAAACAACAACAGCTTCTGGAATATTATCAACACAATTTCTTCAAGGACAACTTACTCTTCTAAAAAAGAGAGAGAGAAAAGGTCACCTACACCTTCAAGCCGGTTGTAAGCAGGTTAACTGTAATTAATATTTCAAATAACTATTAATTTGTTGTCAAATATTATTCAATGATATGGTAATGGGGAGTAGATTTTATCCTTCATTTACATTTCTTATTGGCTCTGTTGGGATACCAAAATACCTAGTATCCATTCTGATTCTTATGCCAACATCATCATTTTGATAAGATGTTTGAGATCTGGATCAAACCTTAACATCACAAGTGTTTCAGCATGGGAGGGGGGTTGATAGGCCACAGCAGCTGACAGGCCCAGTCGCCCGAGTGCAAACCAACCCTCACCGTCCATAACAGAAGATTAGCCCAGGGCAAACATGTGGCACTTTAGATTTAGAATGGTTACTAACTGCATATAGAACTAAATGAGCTAAATTTAGCCCTCCAAGTAATGACTGAAGGTGCTCCACATACAAACATGATGCAGCTTAAACAAAGTTCTCTTGGTAAACATCAAGAGATTTACCTAAAAAGACTTTTCCATTTCTTCTTCTTGGGATCGCACCCCCCGCTGCACCTGTGGTTTTCTGTAATTAATACCAAGAGACAACATGGGTAGACATGCAACACACAGATTTGACTCAATCTTGTTATTAAGTATACAATAGAATAAAAATAAATGTCTATTAATGCTGTCTCTGTGTTGAAATGATCCCTGAACATTATAAAAACCATCCAGGCTGAATTGTATTACATTATTTTTTATCTAGCTTTTCAGGAGTAAATCAACAATACATTAAAATAAATCCATAAGTGATCTGAAATTCAATTGTGAAAATGGTCATGTAATTGCACGCATATTTGCTAGACATAAAATCTAAGTAAGAATCGTGATGAACAATAACGGTAAAAATTGTGGTTCACAGTTAAATTCAATATAGTATCTAGGGATTTACCTTCTTATTTAATCGTGTAACAAATGAGACTGTAGTAATGAACTATTTAATAAAGTGGTAGAGTTATTATTTCTAGTGTGTGGATAATTTGAAGGTTTAAAAAGTTTACTTAGTTCACTAAAAATAATTAATCTGTTTTACTCAATTTCAGCTAAAAATACATATCTCATAAAAGCCACACATAGTAATGCACGTTAAATCAAAACACACAATTTAATTAACTTTCAGGTAAGTTTTAACTTGAAAATAACAAAGCAATAACATTACATATCCACATATCTTAACATAAATTAATTTTAAAAAGAGTCATCTCAAAAATGATAGTCCATCTGAAAAACATTATATTAAATATAATATAGTACTATTGTTAATTCAGTCTGAAACTATAATTCCATTATTGTAACTTTGCATCACATCTCATGAAGTCAATAATTAACTCTTTCCATCTAAGAAAATCCTGCATGGATTAAAACAAACGAATCACAGCAGTTCCAATTCCAAATAGCTACATTCATACAAACATCAACATTTGTTTAAGCAACATCAACAAAAGCACACAAAAAAAATAATTTTGATGATAGTAAAAACTCCTACAATCTCGTTATCTTTCAGTCAGGGATCAGCAGCAAGAAATATCTTTGTCCTTACCTCTTTGACGTGTCGCTTTAAGTGCATGTACACACTCTGTCCGGTTTTACGGTAGTGTCTCTCCACATGTTCTCTTCCGAATCCCAGGAATGAGTTCATACACACATAAAGACCTCCTTCTGACTCCTGGGTCAATTCAAAACACATCAAATCAGGTCATAAACAATCAGACATTTTATGGAATTAAAAGAAAAAGTCGTCTAGATTGACATTCACTCCCCATGCCTGATCTGTGTGAAAAACCGAACAATAAATACATCCACGAGATTATTATTATTTTTATATATTTTATTAGACATGAAGCCTTTCTTCTACTAACTAAGGTTGAATGTGTTTAGTAACAGATGAAGACAATTCTTGGAAATACTTTAAATGTTATTAAGTAATTTTGTTTAAAGCTAAAAGTAAAAAAAGCAATTCGAAACAGTAGATAATCCTAGAAATGCTGTTTGACATGTTTATGAATAGCATTCAAATGTTAACACATTTGTGCTGCGTTTTAATTCAGGATACAGTACAATTATTGAAAAACCAAGCAAATAAAATACAGATCTTTATAAAACCGGTATCTCATATCATCAACGGAACATTAAAAATAATTAATCACATAGTTACTAGAACTTTAGAAAGAAAGAGAAATGCTTTTAACAACAAATATTAAAGCTTGCTTAATAACTCTCATCAGGACTTTGTAAGCTAACAGAATAACTTTTCGACTTTTCTCTCAAATAAAATTGGATATGGTGGAATTTTAAAAATTATAATAACATAGAAGCCTACAAAGCCCTGTCTGTGCAATGTTTTTTTTATGGAAGATATGTTTTTAAACATTACAATAACAAGCACCAAATAAAAAAAGAGGTTAAAATATGAATGAAAACATTGTCTCGGAACTGGATGGCTCGAGAGAAACTGAGGCCCACAGAGCGAAACTCCTGTCAGTCGCTCCCGGTGACACACGAGCTTGAACAGATAGTGTGTAAAAATAACCGTCTTTTAGCCTGACGTGACGAACTCCAAACAGCTGAGTCACCTTTAAAACTTCTACAGCTGGGTGAATAAAGTTCATTTTCATTTAGAAAGTTCCTAACATTTTTGTGGGAATCGTGGAAAGAACTTAAAACATTTTAACCAAACCACTTTTATTTAGATTCATTTTTAAAGTCATGGATGCTTTTAGATTTGGGAAATCCCATATTCACATTTAATCAAGTCACATCACAGCTTGGGAAAATTCTTCAGGTTTGATAAGGTCACATTTAACACCGTTTAGAATCAGATTTAAGACCTATATCATATCAAAAACATAAAAAAACTTTTTGCCTAATAAACAGTATGTTTCAAATACATTGATTGACACTCTAACCATCACTTTTATGTTATTGAGAAGTTTTTCAAACTCTGGCAACCCTAATATGCCTTTTACAAAGTTGAGCACTTTTTAAACATTTTCTTTTTAAATTAAATGTTTAGAAGCATTTTCACAATCTTTGGAAATCCTTACAATTATGTATACTTTTTAAACATTTATGTGTCTTATGTCAATATCTGACAACCCTAACAATCACTTTTAAGATTTTGAGGCTTAATCAGAGTTCACAAGAGTTTTCTCAAACTCTGGAAACCCTAACTAACACTTTCATGATTTTGAGGATTTAGGAGCATTTTCTCAGACTGGCTCCACCAACCAACACCAACAAAAACATATCAAATGAGCTTTACATGGACATCAGAAAAATAAAAACTGAGAAAAATTAATTAAGACATACAACAGTGAATTGAGTTAATTTAATGGCTAAAATGTGGGCTTTTACATTTTAGACTTTTTAAGACCCAGAGTAAACCCTATTTATTAATACATCTTTACGCCAAATTATGTTCCTTGTCTTGTTTCTTTTTATTGTGTTCTTTCTTGTCATTAATTTTGTTTTGTTGTCTTTGTTTGATTGTCAATGTTTTGTCCTCTTTTATTTTATGAATCTGCCTTTAGTTAGAGAGACATGTTATCACCATCATCATAATCTAACACCTATTTTGTTCTTATATTGTAAATATGTCTTTGCTTGAAACCAAATTCTGTATCCATAATGATTTAACAGCAAATAATTAACCATCGGAACCAGAAGGCTTCAACGATCAAAATACGTAGAATTTATACAGGTAGGATGACAGACTGGCGGCGAGATATAAATAGGCTTTTTTTGTGTTTTTCTGAAAAAAGCATAATTGCCGTGAATAACAGCTTTAGTCATTTAGTTTAAAAACAGTAAGTCTTATCAAAATATCTACAAAAATCTCTAGCGCTTTGATAGATTTTTTTTGTCTCTAAAGCTTAAAATGAAAGGAAATAGATCAGGATGACATTGTTTTCTTGTTGTTAAAATCTTACAGTGGGTCCACTCTAACCCTAGTTAGATAGTTGGCCATTTTTGTAGATCAGTTGGTTGTTGATTTTTATGGAAGGAAAGGACTCAACAGGTTATCTCACTGCAACACAGCGTGGGTGGAAGCCAAAGGAACACTATATTGTGGAATATTGAACACAATATTGTTGATTTGCTAACATTTGAAATAATCAGAAATAACTCTGGCAGCTTATATGTGCACACTCATGCACTGCTAATGCTACCGTTACACACCTGAATCTCAACAAAAACCATTAAAGAGAGGAATCTGGTGGCGCTTGACGTTGTAAACAAGCTTGTGTAATTAATTTCGAAAAGTGTCACATGAGGCGAGCAATAGAGGTGGTCGAGGACCAATCCGCCTCCATTACAAAGCTTTTCTCGTGTTTGAGACGCGCATGCATAAAGTATTTGGCACGTTTATACTCACAGGGGAGTCGTATGAGAAAGAACACTCGCTCTTGAAAACCCTGTCCCCTGTCCTCGGGACTCTAATGGTGGGCATGTAAGGGACCAGCAGCTCTCCGAGGTCTGTAGCCATCTTCACATTCCCGCTGCTCGGACCTCTGTGAGGCGCGCTCGCCGCCAGGAGAAGTGGAGAAGGGGCTATTTTTAAAACACACACACAGCCGACATTCCTCGTCAACCGAGGGATGTGACGACGAAAACATTGAGGCGTGGGAGGGTGGAGCGCGTTTGTAAAAAATTATCCTCTCTAAATCTCTACGGTATCTTTTTTTTTTGCATTATTCGACGTGACGTTTACGGTTCGCGCGTAAATTAAGGCGTTTTCCGCTCGTCGTGTTGTTTGCCTTGGTGGTATACGTTTTAATATAGGGTTTGAGCCAGCTTTTGATTAAAATGATATAGTATATAATTTTGATTATTCGAACATTGTATTTCACCTGTAAAGATTTCCTGAGCCTTTAATGGGCATACACTATGGGTTAGTTGGCTGATGGGTGTCCAGGAGATGCTCATTTCTACCCTCCAAAAGAAGGGTATGCTGTAAGGTTTTGGAAAGAAGAGTTTTTACTGTGATTTTAATGTGTTTGTGGTGGAAAAACAAGTACCAAAAAAAAGACTTAACTCTTAGGAGGCACGTCAGGAAATATCTAAAAAATAACTCTAAGTATGAAAGTAAAATATACATTTAATTTAAAAAAAATCAAGCCCAAATTATTTTATTTTAATACATATAATCATCATAATTTAAATAAATACAAGATTAAAGATTTCAGTTAAAAAATTTTTTTTAAACACATAACAAAAATATGCAACCTTTTCATGACTTTCAGAACTTAAGCCTTTAAATTACCTTTTAAATTTCAATATTGAAGCTGTTTAATTTTATACTTGTAGAGAACTTGCTTTGATTAAAATACATTAATAACAGCACTTTTTTCAGACAGTTTGTGCATAAAAATACCATTCTCTAATTACCTGTTTAGTGTTCATAACACAAACTCTTACTTCAGTTCCATTGAGCAAATTTACCTTAATTACTTAATACCTGGTACATTTAAGCTACCTTTTTTTTAAACCATTAGGCAAATCTATCATATTGTGACATCGATTACGAATAGATATATAGATAGAATGACAGATACATTTTAGTTATGGTATTTCAATATAACACTTGCAAAAACCACTTGTATTCCCTTTAAAGCTATCATGTTTTTTTTTTTATTTATTTTTTTTAAAGATCAGTTGGTGAGCACTGAAATCATAGCGGTCAGTACACTGATGTATGATGCAGAGTTTCATCCAACAGCAGGAATTAAAATCCAGTCCCAGTCCGATCCTTCGCCCTCAAAGCTCTCTCCCAAATATTTTTCCTGTCTCCTCTGAACGATCTTATCTAATAAAGGCATTGAAAACCCCAACATATATCTATGAAAAAAAAAACATTCAAATTTAAATGTCAATTCATTGATGTGTTTAAAAATATATAAAGGCATTAGAATTTTCATTATGATAAGTTTATTGGTGCCAGAGGCAAATAAAAGGAAAAACATATTTAACAAAACATTATACATTGTATAATGCCTGAATATTCCCGGAGCACAACTAATGATCAGGGGTGGACTTCATGCTGTAGTCGATGAAGTTCTTGTCAGGAGAAGTGATTTGGAACCAGGGGCCATCACCTTTTTCTCTCATGTGTCTGCGAACTTCAAGTTCCGTTTTTCTAAAAGGCAAATTGAAAAGTTCTCATGAAAAGGTCACATGCTATACGATGGCTTCTTTATAACTGTTTCTCTCCTGAAAAAAAGTATTCCTTTCATGTTGTTGTTATTATGTGAAGAGAATTCAATGTTGACATGTGAACACATGAAACTGAATATTGCTTTAAATCTTTTTTAAAAGAGAAAGAGTTGCAAGAAGATATTGTGTTATTTTTTTATATTCTTGTGAACAAAAAGAATCCCACTCCAACTAAAACATTTTCTAAACATATCCAATAACACATGTAAAAAAATACAGTGTTGAAAACTTTATGAGGAACATGGCACTTTTGCAAATATAAAAAAAAAATAGATATTAAAATTTTTTTTTAAAGTAAAAATTTCCTTGTATGTATTTATTCATGCCATTCTTGTCCACATTAATAATTAATTAGAATATCACACAAATGATTTTGGCTTATAGTACCCATACAACCTACCTCATTTCAGCCTTCTCTGCCTCCATGTGGACGAGTGCCATCATTTTCTCATAGTCCTTGACTGGACTGTCATACATGTAACGAGCAATCCAGCGTGTGATGGGATGCTAAGAATGACAATAAAGACGGAGTCAATGACAAGTTCAACCTCAAAGAGATGTTTCAATAAATATCATACAAACTTTGCGACTGAAACCAGCAGCATTTCAGTCATCTTAAATTGGGTAAAGAGATAGTAAAGAGCACCTTGTAGTACTCCCAGTGATCTGGTTCATAGCCTTCGGGTATCTCTCTTAACTCGCAATCACCTGTTTAGTGATGGACATAATACAAGTGAAAGGTTTGCTAAAGAAGAATTTAATCATGTTATTACGACTTACCAATGAAAATATTCACAGAGAACACAAACACTGCCGCGGGGACACCAGTGAGAAGAACGTAAAATTTCTGGAAAAAATAAAAGCAAGTTTTAAAGAGTTTAATATATTATTCAACTAGTGGTCAGTAACTAGATATGTAGCTGCATGAAGAGATTTTACTAGCAGCTGAAGGAATCTTCTGTCGTAGAAGCGAGTGGGCTGGATGACAAACATCTTCTTTCCATGGCTCTCATGACGGACAGCAGCTTTGAAAGAATAAAAATATGAATTCCATAAAAAGAAAAAAAATAGAGAACAATAACTATGTCTCAAGCATTCACAAAACTGTTTTAGAAGAATGCATTAATGTTAAAACTGTATATAGTAACATTAAATTGTAACATTAAGTATGTATGTTGGAGTTTCTAAAGCCTGTGATACAACTGTTTTTTTTTTTTCAGATTGCTGCAGCCAGACTTAAACTGGCATAACGTTAAATTGTAAACAGAGTCTAAAATCAAAGTAAAAAAGTCCTTTTAAATCAGTTGCATACCTCAATCCAGTCGCTCAGATCTCAGTACACATTCAATCTTTATATTTTCATATTCTATTAATTGGTCCAAAACATCCAACCAACAGCCTCTCCTCGTTGTAAATCTATTATTCAGTGACGCTTAATATCTATATTTATTGCAGCTTGCAGGTTTTATTGTATTCAATTAAACAGCCTGTGTTTAGTTTTATTATTTGATCAAAACAAAATTGTTTAACGTCTCAACGATTGTTGTTTCTAAATGTGCTGTAAAAATAAACTTATATTGTGCGCAGAAGTTGTATATTAACGGAAATGCATTTAACAACATATGTATTGATTTAACCAATGAAATGTAACATATCCTTAAACGTTGAAAATATTAATATGAGCCTCGAACGGATTGTTTTGAAGCCAGCTTGTAGTCCTAACATGCTAACCAAGCAAGGTCACTGACAGAACTAATGCCCAAACCTTCATATCGTCGATTTCAGAGTTCGTATATATTATTTACCTTGTTCTGTCTTTGCAACAATCCTAGTGAGCAGGTTTGTAGATAGAGACGTCCTTTTCAGCGGATTTAATCTCGCTGTAAAAGCAGCCGCCGTCCGAAATAAACTTATGACCACCATGATTGCTAATGGAGCGTCTGTCTGAACGAGAGCTTCTCTGGTTGGCTAAGCACAGCAGTTCTAACAAAACATTTCAAAATAAAGGATTATTTAGAGTACAGCTGCAGACAAGTGACGTTTTCGTTTTTATCAGTTGCATTATTTTTTACATCCGAGATAAACAAAACATTTGCATTAACATGCATGCATATAGCAGACGCTTTTATCCAAAGCGACTGACAATTTAGGTATTTGCTTGTGTAGATACATTTATTTATTTACAAAATATTTTGCTAATTTAAAAAATAAAATAAATATTAAAACAATTTTCAAATAGCAAATACGTTTTTCTATCCCTCCTTGTTTACGTTAATAGTGGTAATGCTAACAAGTAATCTGAAGTAGTACTCTACAGTAGCTTGTTAATTTACTTTGCAAACTTTTAATTTGGAAAATTATGCTTTAGCAGTTTGCTTCCGCTCGCGCTCATCATGCGTTTGACATTGTCAAGATGGCGGCGGCCAAAAGTGTTCGTCTGGCTGCTTCTGTTTGCAGACCATTTCAACGTTTAGTTACGGTCTCTTCTCGTTCACAGCATCCGTGTGTAACGCAAGGAACATCTACGTTTTTCTCGTTTCATCAAAGGTAATTTGTACGACGACGTTCAACACACACTTTTATTATACAAAGAAAGGTTGGTATTTTAGAACGCGTGTGTAACGTTATTGTGTGTATTCTGATGTTTTCCGATTTAGGCAACTCCCCGATCAGTTGAGTCTTAAAAGTCTGGTGAATAACCGTCCATTTCACACATCTTGTGCGAGAAAGGGACTCGAGGAATTCTTTGACTACCCAGAAAATTGGGGAGAATCAACTGTTAAATCAGGTACCAAAACTCACTCTTTATTAAACGTTCTTGCCTTAAATAGAGTTAAACTCATACTCCCCAAATATGGTTGTATAGTCTTGGGAATGTCTCCGTAATAAAAGACTTCGTGTTTAACCTCACAGGTGCTCCATGGACTGCTAAACAGCTTCGGTTGAAAAGTAATGAAGACTTGCATAAACTTTGGTAACTAACTTTTAATAGTTTTTTCATAAAATGAGGAGTTCTGATCTTAATGAAACTTGAATCCAAATGTGACTTGTCTTACCCTTAAGGTATGTGCTCCTGAAGGAGAAGAACATGTTGCTCACTATTGAACAGGAGTCCAAACGACAGTGCCTCCCGATGCCCAGTCCAGAGCGCATCAAAAAGGTGTGAAACGCATCTGATAGATGGGCTTTTCTGAAGGATTTTACAGTAATGACAACACTGGCCACTGTTATTATGGACCAATGCAATAATTCTGTATGTGTACACATTATTATATTGAGAATTGACATTTTCCAGAAAACATTTGGTAAAATTAAAATAGTACAAGTTGAAATGCGCACAATATTTGATTTAAGACATTGTGGAAACCCAGGATAAATTTAGTCTTTTCATAGGTGGAGAGATCTATGATTCGGCTGGATGGTATTGTGAAGGAGCGCGAGGATTCTCTGCGTTTACTGCAAACTGGACAAGAGACAGGGCGACCAGGAGAATGGAGACGAGATGTCTTCGGCAGGACCTCCTGGTGAGCAACCAAATAAATGATGGTTTCAGCTGAGTTTTTCAGTAGGTGATTTTACCACCAAGTTTGTTTTTAGGTATTCCTTCAAGGAACGCCCAATCCCCTGGTACCTGAACACCCGATACAAGAGGAAGCGATTCTTTGAACCTTCATATGTTGCTCCTTTCACAAGGTAATTGTACCTGTTTTTTCTAAGTTGAGCTTGAAAAAGGAATTTACTTGTTTAGTTTGACATTACATGCCACTTCCTTGCATTGACGCATAGAAGACCCTGAAACTTTGATCACTTTTACATCAAAAACGTTTTAAATCTTGTTTTAATTAAAGCAAAACATAGTGTACATTACCAATAATGTGCCACAATAAAGGTCAGGCTTCCTAAAAATCTTTATAAACTGTAATGTGCTTTAGTTTCAGAACAGTAGTTTCCACTTTATAAATATTTTTTGTTTGACACCTAGACTATAACTTATATTATGACACATAATTGGTAATGTAAACATAATGTCCTGTTTGATTAAGTAGAAACTCCTATTTAATCATTCTAAATAGAACTACTTTATACTACCTTAGGGATTGTAAAGTTTACTATTATGAGGAAATTGTTGATTTAAGTTGACCAGTAATTTCAGACTTTCTATAAAAGCACAATTTAACCAGATTTGGCGGGGAATAAACTACTAGGACACTTTTTTTTTAAAAAATTTTTTATTATTGATGTGGGAAGAAAACAGAGAACTTGGAGTCAGACACACACACAGAGAAAGGAAGAAATGATCTCCCCAGTGAAGAACTTCTGTTTAAAGCATCGATGTAATTATAATCAAAGTTTTAGCCTCTTCTGTGTGGCGCATGACATCAGAATTAACAAGCCGATTACTTAGTTTCCTTTAATGCAAGTGTGAGGTTTTGCAGTTTGAAATCTTTTCTTTTTAATTGAGTATTTGTTGGTATTGCAAAAAAATCATGTCACTCAGTTACACTTTTTTCTGTTCCTTTAGGTTGAGAATAGAAAAATACCTGAATAATAAAGTACGAAAGGAGAGAAGAGAGAAGAAAGAGCAAAAAAGGATGGAATTGATGTTTCCAAAAAAGACTGCAAGCGCATGAGTTCACTTTAATATTTCATTGCTTTTTTTAATCTCTCCAGAAATATTTAAATTCACAACATGTTGTTGTACAGTCAAATAATAAAGGTATATGTGTGAACATGTTTTGTGACTATTTTCAAACACACCATTCTACTAAATAAACCCTTTGTTGGTCTACAGCCCTCCGAAAATAAAATGCACACCATTAACTTAAATTGAGTCAATCAATTAAAAAAAGTACATACACTTTTTTTTTTTTACATTGTACATTGCCAAAATAAATTGAGGCTTGGATATAACAAAGAAAATAGATTGAAGCGTCTTATGGCATTATCTTTCAGCTGTCAAACTGTTTTTTCCAACAACATTTTCCATCAAAAAAAAATTTCTTTCCTGATATGGGCATATTCTAATGTCCAATATATAATAAACTATATAATCATTGTTCTAATACATGATGAGCTCGATTAAAAAAACCAGTGCTTTAACATAGTTGTGTTGTGATTAGCTAGTAGTTAGCATTTTTAAACCAATATTGATCAGTGCAAGACCACACATGATAGAGCGCAGATCAACAGATGCTCTGTTGAGAAAAGGGTGTACAAGGCGTCATTACAGAGAGTTGTTTGTAGGCTTGAAGCACAATTAAAAATTGGGTGAAGATAATTGCTGGACTCCTCATCTTTAGACATGGATTCTAGACCTTCACCCCATTCAGAGTATTTGAGATGTGGAGAGGGCTTTGTGTTGCAGTAAATCATTGCAATATGTCAGTAAAAAATGTATGCAACGTTAGTTGGAAATAAATTTTGTGACATTGCAGAAGTTTTGGAAACAGCTAATGTCTGTTGTGTTGTCTTTTTTGTGCAGGCAATCTAGGTTTAGGCTTTCAGAAATTAAATTCTTGTGAATGTATTTATATATAAAAACTGCAGCTAAAGTGCATAAAATGGACACAAATTTAACAAAACTTTATTATTTACCAAAAACTTTTAAGTGTTGTGAAAACATTATGCAAGTTTTTTTTTCTCTAATGACACATTTGTAAGCAAAGAACAAAACAAATTCTAATCATTTGTACAAATTTTTATTTCAATCCTGAAATTCATGACCTTATTACTATTGCTCTAAACACTGTAATGCCGTGACTAACTGAATGTTGCTCAATTCAATGTGATGACATTGTAAATATAAGAAATAATGTTTGCACTAAATATACAAAGGTATTTTAACTCCTCTGAATGCTTTTATGGTAAGGTGTATATGATCCAGTCGTTGAGTAAAAGCGGGTAAAGAGGAAGTGTACTAAGGACACTTCCGGTCCACACACTGCTTCCCACCTTCTTCATACTCCTGTTTAGAAATCCACATTTGCTGAAAAGTTCCCTAAAAAAGAAACACTCAATCACTACAAAGAAATGATATAATATAAAACACTATAGTGAACATTATTGAGGGGAACATGTTAGATCCTGCACATAAGTGTTGTGTTTGGCAGCCATCTCAGTTTAAGTCTTAGATTTTTTGATGACAATGATTTTAGTTTGGACACATTTTAGTCATTTCAAAATGTAATAGTTTTAGTCGACAAATCAAAGACCTTTTAGTCAGCAAAAAAGAAAAAGTTTGTCAATGTAGATTAATATTTATTTGATTAAAATGTATTTTTAATAAGTAGATTTAACTCTTTACATATTAGAAATTGCGTATTTACATTTATTTAATGAATTAATGCTCCATTTCACATTGTGAGATTCTTGATAGGCTTTTCATTAATAAATGCAATGATGCATGTGAATGATCAACTAAGGTTCATGCTAAATTAATTTATCTTCTTTATCTTCTTACTTAAAAAAAAAAGCCAAGAACACACTCTTAATTAAACAACAACAAAAAAATTAGTTTTGCAACTGTGGCTTTATTTAATTTATTACAATTGCCTAAAGTGCAATAAACATGTATGCTAAAAATATGCGCGTTGGAGGCCTGTTTTAACAGAACACTGGCAACATGTGGTTATTCTGCTAAGAATACAAGTCTATTCTGCTGTTCATCTACACACTCAAGAAGCAGAAAACTGGCCTAAATAAAGTATTGCGTTTGTATCTGAGTTTCAGGCAGTCAGTCATAGCTGTGGTAATAACACACACACACACACAAGCTAATAGACCACAGCGGACATTAGCTAATTAAGTTAGCAGGCTATTATGGTCTGGAGTTTTGTGCACAACTTTAGGCTTGCTGAAAATCTTGCTAATTCTCAAATAAGGAGAATTCTCGTTCATGTCACTCAGTGTGTTTGCTTACGGTGGTTCTTGATTATCCTTCGGGAAGACAGGTTGCTGAATAAAAGCCCAGAACACACTGCTTCAACTCCTGCATCACTCTTTTGACACTTTTCTTAAAACTCGAAAAACTTTTTATCCAAGCCATTAGACGTGACCGCCTCTGTGCTCTTTTATCTCAATATTTTTTGTTCTCAATACCTGATGCACCAGACACTTTCATCCTTCGTATTAAGTTCCTATTTCTACAGTTTGAATGGCAGATTACAGCCACAAAATATGAAAAGCAGAAATACCACGCATTTTGAACATTAACAATATTGTTCATTCTCGTTTTAGCTAAAAGTTTGCCGGCAACATGTGGTTATTCTGCTAAGAACACAACTCAATTCTGCTGTTCATCTACACACCCAAGGAACAGAAAACTGTCGTAACACACACGAAAGCGAGTAGACTGCAACAGACACTAAGTAATAAAGTTAGCAGCCTATTTTGACCTGGAGTTTTGTGCAAAACATTAAGTTTGCTAAGAATTAATCTCGCTATTTCTCAAATTAGAACGAGAATTCTCTGTTACTGGGAGCACATAAGCCTTGAGCTCTGCTCAATGTGAGCGCAGCAAGTGGAGGGCATGACCAGACCAGAACAACAAGCGGCGGTGGACACTTTATTTTAAATGACAGATTACAGCCACGAATCATGAAAAGCAGAAATGTCAGTGATTTGAACATGTAACCGTCCACTCTCCAACACTTTTGTTCACTCTTGTCTTCATTAACGAAAATTAGAGCTCATCTCATCACGTTTTCGTGAACACAAAGACATATTTAGCTCATCACCATCTCGTTATTGTCACGAGAAAAAGGTATTTCATCTTCGCTGACGAAAACAACACTGCTGCACAGAATATTCTAATGCCTTTTTAATAATTGTAATTAAACTAACACAACCAGGGTGAGTAAAAACTAGAACATAAGTTACTCATCAGCAAGTTAATGGTCTCGGAAATAAAATGAGTTAAGTACAGTAAAGGAAAATCCTTGGATATTAGTAAATATCTGCAATGAGGTTGAGAGTAATGCACTGAAAATCTTTTAGCCCATATAAACACTTACCAGAGATGCAAGAATGGAACCTCCAATCCAGGCACTAAATCTGCGCTCCACTGTTGTGTTGTTGGCTATTAACTTCAAGCGCATACTCTGCAGATCACAAAGAAAAATAGCTATTATGAAAATGATATTTCAACAGATATTGGAGCTTAAATAATGCCCCACATACTGGTGGCGTCTTTTGTGAGAGTTCTCGGTTAAGTCTGTCTGTAAAGCCTTGAATGAGTGTATTTCCTCCTGTTACAACCACGCTGCCATACAGACCCTGTTACATGAAAAGAGAAGCATGAAATTAACTCGCAAAGGAAAATCTCAAGGTGTGATTGAAAGGATCAGAATCTTACTGGTCGGATGTCAATGTCACACATTCCAACACTTGTAGTCACAACATGACCTACTCCCAACATTGTGTTCCCTGAAAGACCCTGTGAAAAATTATCGTTTTAGAAAAATTCAGGTTATTTGTTAAAGTGGAAAAGAAACATTTCTTACCTTAGCATTGGAAGGATCAAACAGCCCTTCAGGAATTTTTAGACGCTCCGCTCCAAAGTCACAGTTGTAGCCGTTGGGCAGTTCATAGTGGACCGTGGGCATTTGAGCAGCAACCCTATGCAGAATAGATGGAAGAAATTTTGCACCCGTTGTCTAAATTTAATGTTTTGAAAGTATTATTTAAATTAAATAAATATTTAATATGTTTTTGCAAAGTAAAACTTTCTGGGTCATGAAACCTCTGGCTCATGTCAAATAATCTTCTGAAAATCCAAAAACTTTGTTCTGCTAGTTCTCATTCTCATCAATGTTGAAAACATATGATACCTCTACTGTCAGAGAAATATTCTGTAACACTTTCTATTACGCAACTAATTACAAGGTAAGGTATTAGTAATAACAGGTTACTTCCCCTATATTATTTTGAACTACATGGTAATATCTTACCTAACGAGTAACTATTAATAATAACTATAATAATAACCATGTACGTTTAAATAATTGTTTGTCATTATATGGTAATAACAAGTAGATTATCGGTGACAAAAAGTTAATTATGGTGCAGTAACTATTCATAACAGCTTACTTCCATTTATTAATTGTAATTGTATAACAATGAGCACATTTCTGGTATTAATGGGCATTTTTAATGTAATAATAAAAGTACTTAGTCTAATTATTATTATTAACAATAAACTTCCACAGAAACCTACTTGCAGTTATATCTTTTTTTGCTTGGATAATCATTAGTTCCTCAGAAATGACCCTGTAAGTCCACGGCATGAGGGCTGTAATCTTGCTTGTTTTCTGTAGTTTACAGTAGATGCTCTGTAACTACCCTGCACTACATAAGGTGAAGCTTCTTGCCAGTAGTTACAAATAAAACATTTTTTTAAACATATTCCCACAATAATTAATTTCACCATTACTGTATTGTTACAGGTTATTTATTTATTATTACCATATAATTACAAACTATTATTATTAAAAAGAAAGTTTTTACTATTAATAATTGACTGTTAGGTGCACTGCAATAACTCTGTAATTTACAGTTTATGTCCATGAAATTATATGGAACTAAGAGGAAGTACCCTGATATTACAAATAATTACCCAGAAGTTACCTTGTAATTACCCTGTAATATATATACACCTATGTTTATAATTGTGTATAAGAATATATTGCTTTAGTCAAGCATTGTGTTTTCCCTGCCTCTTTAGTTTTAATTATTTAATCTTTGCTTTTTAAATACCACCTTTACAACTTATGATGCTAGAAAAAAATGATGAAGAAAGAAATTTACCCAAGATAAGAAAATAAGATAAACAAATTTATACAATTTGTGTTGAAAATATGTCTACTTCACTTCTAATAATTTTGTTTAAAACAAAATTGTCTAACATCTCAATAATCTGGACTTCCTCAATCAAATTAGAAGCCACTTTTAGATTCCAACCTCTGCCCTTAAACCCACATTTTGAAATAACGGTGAAAGAAAAGTAGTTTATCTTACTGTTCATCATAGGGCGAATCTGAGACCTGTAGCACAGAAGCCTGGAAATCCTGTATGACCGTCTGAATGAAAAACAGCAGGATCTCTAAATGGTGCCATTCAGAAGTCCAGTACACTGTTGAATAAGTTGAAAATCAACATCACTTACGTTACACATATAGTTATGCCAGGAGCGTGTAACTTGAGGGAGCTTTTCCTTTTTCTTCCAACATGCTGGAGATCCTTCACGTACTGAATCCTGAAATGAAACAGATTTGATGCCTTGTTTTAACCATGATATTTGCTCTATTCCAAAAACAAAATCAGAATCTATAAACTTCAGGAAATAATGCTAATCAAGCCGATAGAAACTTCTGATGGGCCTACCTTGGATGCAATCATATAGGGAGGCACTATTTCAACACCCAACTCTTGAAACAGCTCCCTGCATTGCATGCTCATAAAGTCCCCAGCAAGAGGAGACTTCACAATGCCTGGAAGATCATAAAGAAAATGTGTATAATGGGATTTTAAACAATGCACACGTAATGACTGTACATTTCAGAGAAAGTCTTCCATTTCATTGCATTTAAGCAACCAATAAACTAACCATTTAAAGCAATAAAACACACACAAACAAAGACCAGATGTGCTGAACATTAACTATATATGTATTTATAGTGTTGTAATTATATATATATAATTAGAACACAAAATCCACAACCAATCCCTTTGCCCCTGCTCAATTCCACGGTCGGTCTCAGATTCCAGTTAACATACAAAGTTTTATCGAAGGTTTAAAGATGCCAAGCTCTGAGGCTATCCTAATCCACAAAGAAGCAGCATTCCTGAGCGAAAACTCAAACCGTGATGTTCAAAATATTCAGTGGAAGCTTTAGGTCATCCGATCCAGTTTATGAGAGATAAATATATATATTTTTTAGTCTATTCTTTTATCATTTAAGTTTCATTATGGTTGAAGAGCACAAACTGAGAGCACATACAAGGGCTGCAACAATTAGTTGACCATCAATTATTGTCAAAAGAAATGTCATTATTGAATAGTCAGCTTTCACCGTTTATATCACCTTCAACTCGGTGGATCTGGGGATCGAATCGGTGACCTTCAGATCACAAGTCGATCTCCTTATCCACCAGACCACAACTGCTGTTTATCAATAAATATCCTCAAAAAAAAGTTTGTTTGAGATTATGTGCTTCTCAGATGCATGATGGAATAAAGAGGGAATTGGCCCTCTTAAATAATAAAATGATTAGCTTTATTATTTGCATCACTCTGACCAGTGCAAGATCTGCTTATGCTTGTGCTTTTCCATCAAATATCTACCTCTGAAGTCTGCGTAAACCTTGATATAATTCAATTAAAAGCACATTACCCATTTATCTCACCTATCCTGGGTTTAAACTTGCTAGTTAGATACACTTCATGTTTTATTTACCTTGTTGCAAGACATATCCATCATGCACTGGAATAGCAGTTGTGTGTGTAGATCCACTATCTAACACTAAACCTGTTGATCGGCCGTTGGCAAACCTGTAGTGCCAAGTCAAGGATTTCAAATTAAATATAAATGTATAAACCCTTCTAAAGTCCATCTTTAAATGCAGCAGATATTCTTTGCCATTTCTTAAAAGGATACGCTGACAGCACAGCCGATTTACACAAGAAGAAGGCTGGAATGTTGTAATGCTCAAACATCAGCTCAGTCAGCTTCTCTCTCTTTGCTCGTGTGTTCCACTGCGAGTTAAAGAACAACACATTGAGAGAAATTAAGCATTCAGACAGATGAGATGTGTGGTGGCAAATGAAGGCCATAATTCTTCTCTAAAAGGAACATACAGATGCCTCTGACATCAAGACGGGATGCAGACTGGGCTCGGACTTGAAATGCAATTTATAGGTGTGATCTAGAATGGCTTGAAAACTATCCCAGTCCTCAACTGCAAAGAAAAAAAAAAACAAGAAAACAACTGTTCATATGTTGAAGAAAGGTAACTCTACATATCCGATAGAGAATTTTACATACACAACTTGAAATTATGTAAATACTTTAATAAAACCCTTAGCGGTAGTTTAAAACCATGAAATCACAGCAAACTTAATATTATCACAACTAAAATATTTACCAAAGAGGGTACTACAAATATCCAGTAGATTTCAGCTGACAATAATACAGTCCAAAGAAATGTAATCAAAAGTCTAATTCTAACATTCTGAGAGCTTACAGATGTAGTATAAGTAATAGCCTATGAATAAATGTGATTGATATCATTCTTACTCATTCCGTTTTTTAGAGGGGACATGACTTCCATGCTTTCTCTGGGGACCCTGAGCTGGTTGGTGTCAATAAAGTATGTGGTGTTGCTTTGTTTTCCCTTCTCTCCATCAGTCTCCATGGCAGTACTCCCATCTTCCCGGTCCAGGGTCACACCAATCACAGTAGGAAAATCAGCCTGGAGATGATAAAACAACCTGGTTCATGGTCTGAGAGTGTGTAATCTTATATATACTTTGTGTTTAGCTTTTCCTGTTGGTCTACAGCTCTCTACTCGTACCTTTGGACAATCCTCTCCAGCGTACCCAGCTCTGACTGAGTATGAGCCCATGTCAAAGACAAGAGCTCCAACTTCATCTATGTAGACAAAAAATACACAAGTTAACAAATACGGCACAGATCATTTCCCCCTTATTTGATACACATATTCTGAATTAATTGTAATACAAGTGAAATAACAATACAAGGCAACCGCTACGCATTTAATTTTTTACACATATTTTGCAACACGAAAAATTCATAGCACTTTAAATCATAAAACTCAATACTAGTTTCAGCTTGACACTAAAATCCATATCATGCTAGCTTGGTAGCCCCTGAGATCTTAAACGTGGCGCTTCCATTCATTTGATTCTCCCTCCAAAATCGCACTTACCTCCACCATATACTCCGCCGCTCATTTTTACACCTTTTCAATAGCGATAGATACAAATACTTCAAATTCTTATCTCACGGGAGAGAAAAGAACTTTGGAAAGGTACGTTTTTTCCACAATCACAACAAAGGAAACGAATCAGACATCTTTGTCCGATGTTCTCATCATGGTGAACAAAGGAGAACGCCTTGCAGCAAGCGCCGCCTATTGGTCTGGTTGATACACAAAAAAACATCAAGCGTAAATTTAAAATAAACCCAAATTTACATTCAACTTATTTCATGTACTTGTTTTTGTAATGTCCTTGACTTTAGTAATGTAAGTAGACTTTAAAGAGAGATAGTTTGTCCTAATACTTTAGCAGTTTTTTTTTTCAATTGTTTACGCATGTTGATTGTGAAGAATATAGTCTCACTAATTCTAATTATTCAGTATTTATATTTACTTGATAAAATCACGCTAAAGAAACTGTCTGTATTTGAAGCCTAGACTCGTGTGATTCCCTAGAGAAACAAGGCAAATACATAGTCTTTTTGAAACAAAAATCTAAAGGAAATGCCAATCAAATAACACGATAATGGCTAAATATGGCCAAAACAAGCTGAAAGTTGTCAGAATCAGAACGATGTTTATTGCCAAGTTTGAGAAATTTGCAGCGGTACAAGGGTTAAATTAGATTACACTTGACATCAAATGACACAAATAATGTTGAACAGTAGACATAGGTTATGTAAGTAAATTGCTAAAGTTAACAATGAATAGAATGCGATGTATGATGAGTGGATGTAGAGAAAAATGTGCTTTGGAAGTAATGTGCAGACCAAAGCATAAGGTACAGTAAAAAAATAGTGCAGCAACAGAACAACTGAATATGGAGCGACTGGATGTGCAAAGAGTCTGCATCAGAGACCTATTGCTTAGTGTAATATTTAATGGAAATATTTAAGAGTGTTGGTGTTGAAGGTTAAGGGTTCAGCAGCTGAATAGCCTGAGGGAAGAAGCTGTGTTGGTGTTTAAGACTCTGAAGCGGCGAATGGAGGGTAAGAGCTGGAAGAGGTGGTTATAATGGGTGAGCAGCATCCAGGGTTGTGGAAGGGAACTGGGATGACCTCAATCAACATATAAGCTCCTGTTATGTTGACTGAAAATAAATTGAAACAAAATAACCCACAGCCCTTGATATTCATGTGTTATTGAAACGTTAAAGTAATGAAGCAACAAAGAGAGGCGTATTATCAATTGTATTCAAATTCATAATCATAATCATAATCATAATGGAAAGTTTAGTTTTCAAGAGTAAGCTCCATCAAATCTTCTTTTATGGTTGTTTTTATGTGTTATGCACTGGCTGTCGGCCTCCTTCAGAATAGATTTTAAATTTCTGCTGTTCGTATATAAGTCCAAACATAACTTAGCACCTAAACACCTAACAGACTTGATCAGTGAATACACACCACACAGGGAACTGAGATCCCTCGGTTGAA
The DNA here is from genome assembly GCA_900490495.1 of Danionella dracula. Taxonomy (NCBI): domain Eukaryota; kingdom Metazoa; phylum Chordata; class Actinopteri; order Cypriniformes; family Danionidae; genus Danionella; species Danionella dracula. The sequence goes on from UELW01000996.1 coordinate 3,919,523, forward strand.
ATAAATTAGATCTATCCCGGTTAAATTTCAAACAGGTAAAATACTCCTTTAGTTACCATGCGGCCCACATATGGAATCAGCTTCCAGAGGAGATCAAGGGCGCCAACACTTTAGTCATGTTTAAATCCAGGCTAAAGACTCACTTGTTTAGTTGCGCTTTTGTCGACTGAGCACCAACGTCCGAACAACCATCTTATCTCTGCACTTCACATCTTAATCTTTGTTTTAATCAATGTTTTTAATTTTCGGTTTTTAATCAATTTGATTTTATATGACTTTTTATGCTTGATTTTATTAAATGTACTTTCATTTTACTCTTTATTTCCAATGTAAAGCACTTTGAATTACCCTGTGTATGAAATATGCTATACAAATAAACTTGCCTTGCCTCGCCTCGCCTTATGTTCACAAGGAATTTCAGCTTATTTGCTTATTATGCAATCCATCTAGAAATTATATTTGGGTAATGCACATGTATCAGATGTGTTGGATTATTGATCATTTCTTCATGACTTTGAGTTTAAATTGTTTAATGCTTTAACAAATTAATAGTATTAAATGTTTAATATAGTCTCTAAACTTATTATTTACAAAAAATTACACTACAAATAAGGCCTTAAAATATTACAATTTAAATGTACCTATATATTTTACACTATTTTAAAATTGAAAATCTGTGATGGTGTTCTCACAGTAACGTTTGATACTAAAAGATCCAAATGTTCACTGTCACAGTTAAAATGTTGAGCTTTTTTTCCATGAGCTTTTACTGTGTGTTCCGTTGCATGCTTCTGTTATGGGTTCTCCTTATTGCTTCAGCTCACATCAGCTTAAAAGCAGGGTTTACTTCCTCTAGTCAACAATAATGCTATACTCAGTCAGAGGAGCATTTTTAAAGACTTCGCATGCAAATTCCACGCAGAATGGCCTCCAGCTGGTCTCAATTAAACTAGCTACTTTATTTAGCCAAGGGGCAACAGCGCCTCTCAATGTTTAACACGGTTCTCTGTTTGCAGTCTTTGTAAAATAGAGTTATTTAATAACTGAATATTTTCAGAACGTTGCATGAGTTATTTCGCGCTTATAAAATGATGACCTGGAATGATAATTGTGTCATGTGGTCAGTAAGACTGTGGTCAAATCTAAATTACTGTGGATACACTCAAGATAAAAGTATACTATATTATATAAACCCTTGAACTAAAATGAGTTTGATAACCTTGTTTAGATAGCAAAATCTCTCGCGTTTTGATTTAACCTAAGCTAATTTCTGAACAAACAAACCAATGTACTTCTTGTGATTAGCATACAGTCGCACTGGCCGCTAGGTGCCACTCGCGAGTCTGCTCGTGAGGGCTGTTTATATGAGCGAGCTCACACACGGCGAGAAAGAGAAACAGCAGCAAGATGATGGCGAGCAAGGACACAAAACAGAGTTCCCCTCATCCGACACCAACAAAATCAGCATGTGTCGGAATACTTCGCCTTTTATTTATTGCATTTATTCACGTGGCTCAGGCGAACAAACAAGGTAACACCGCCGCGCGTTGTATGTGTGTTTTAAGCTGTGTTAAAGAGCTCTCCACGGGTTGTATATAAACACCGCGGCTCCACTGCAAGCTAACGACTGCTAGCTTCGAGCTTTTAGCACCTTCGAAATGAGCGTAATTATTTAAGCAAGTGCTCTCCGTAATATCAAATTAAGCGATTTAACTAGGGCTTCTAACCTCTGACTGGTTTGATTGTTTAACTTTGTTGACTTGACTGTACTGGGTAAAAGCCCAGAGGGGTTCGTTTAGCATGAGTATTAAGGCTAACAAGCTTAGTCATATTGTATTAGCGAGCAAACTAAATCTGCCTGAAGTTACTCTCACTTTCGAAACAAACACAACAATGGATTACATCGATTATAATTAAAATCCATTCGTTGATGTCTTGTACTAACAAGAAGACTTACTAAATATTTGCACTGGTTTCACGTTCGCGTCAATTTTACGTTTTGCTTGTTTCTGCTAGTGTTCCAGATCTGCCAAATCTAAAGTGATTAAAACTTTTACAACTACTGCTGTTTGTTGTGTATATATATATATATATATATATATATATATATATATATATATATATATATATATATATATGTATGTATATGTATGTGTGTGTAATGAAGAAGAGAATTGTGTGATGGAATCAAGGCGTGAAAAGTTGTGCTCCAAGGCCCAGTCTGTCGGTGACATGTCAACTATAACGTTAGCTCCGTGAGGAAGGAGGAGACACGTGAATAGTTACTCTTGTGATGAAGCTAGTGTGTGTAGTTTTTATTAGGTTACTGCTTGGATATTTTTATATTTGAAAACATTTAGCTTCCTCGTCTAAACATGTGAATAGTTTGAATGCAATACCATAGAAATGCTCATGACCACTCTTTTTTTAAAGAGCTTTTTCCCATCATGTCCACATGTTCGAATTCGATCATTTCAATGAATACACTAGTAGAAAACTTTACAGCTTTTGTTGTCTAATCAGTTTTTTTACAAGTACATAGCTGTGTCGTAAAAAACAAGCTGTGTTTAGATGCAAAATCTTCTACATTCACTACATGAGATATACAAATGATTGTGCACATCATAAAATTAATAACATTATCAGATCATAAAATGGTATGAACTTTGATTAAACTGGAAAAATTTTAAATGGGACATATTGATTAAAGCTAAAAAGCCTAATTAGTTTGCTACAAAAAATGTTTACAAAAATTCATTTGCTAACCACAGTAGCAGCAGATTTATTTTATGACGTAGCTTCTCTGCACTCATTTGCTTCGTCCTCTGCTTACATAGAATTACACCCACATGAGAAGTTTGCCTGACTTGCTGTTTGAGTTATTTTTGCAGGAGAAATAGTTTTCTCTGTCTTCCAACTGAACAAGTGGCTGTTTAGTTGACCACCATACCTAATCTCACACGTTTTAATCTTGCTCTTCGATTGGTTGTCTGCATATTTAGGTGTTTGCTAGCGCTTGAAAGTGATATTTTGAGGGGTTGCTCATAACAGTGGTAGTTCATGCTGTATTCAAATTGTTCGTTTTGTAAAATAGTTTTTCTATTTTATTTGGAATGTGATGAGAACTTTTTTTTTTTTTATTAAAGATAGTCTCAAGATGGAGTTTTTTTTTGTGGTAGATCTCTTCATGTGTTCATAGATTGTACGTTACGTGTACAATTTATCAAAGTGTAAAAGAATTGCGTGTTTTCATTCATAATCTATAATCTGCAGATGAACACATTGCACCGTGCAGATAATCCAGTTGTTGCCAGAGATTTTTGCTAATTTGTTTCCAGTGACTGTGTATTATTATTGATTTCCTCAGCCTCCTATTGACTGTGTGTATATATGTATGTGTGTGTGTATATATATTTCAACCACTTTAGATGTGGCATATCTGGAACACTAGCAAAAACAAGCAGAACATGAAACCAGTTTAAATATTTAGTTAATCTTCATGTTAGTACAAGACATCAATGAATGGATTTTATTTATAATCGATGTAATCCATTGTACACATACAACAAACTGATTTTCTTCCCATATAAAAGGTTGGGTTCAAAATACCTTGTGGATTAACATCCAAAAGAGGTGACTTTTTTTTGCTGAAAGGCTAAACTGAGAAACGTAAAGGTGAGTAAATAAAGATAAAGTCCAATTTTGGGGAAATGTGCTGTAGGTTTGCTGTATTCCACCACTGAGGTTTTTCACTGACACCTGTGTTGTGTTTGCATGTGTGCTACAGTGCTGGTTGGTGACGGCTATCAGAAATAATTTTTCCTTCTAAAACCTGTTTTACTGGTTTGCATGCAAATCAAAAAAGAATTCAAGTTAACCATGTTTGGAAAATGAGGTGCTGGTGGTGTAATTACTCGTGTTCTTTCAATGTCTGTTTCAACAAGTCTGGAGAGCAGAAAAACAATGATAAACATCCCAGAGAGATAACAAGGAAACCATCTCAGCTCATGTGTGAAGTATCATTAGTCACATTAAACTTTTACTGCTGGTTGTACATTAGTCGTTGGGCAAATACTAAAAAGTGTGTGTGGCATTGTGGGACACTTTGTTGATGATTACTGATATTGGTCTTTTCAAATGAAAATGGAAATTAGAATCCCATCTCCCTGCTTTGAAGATGACATGTCTTGGTCACTTTGTTGAAACGACTTTGTTGTTTAGGATCAGTTGGTCGAGCATGACAACCCTTGTGAGTAGAACATGTGAATGAATCCAAAATGGTTTAAGTAACACAATATTTCAATATTTATGATGCAATTTCTCCCATTATTTTAAATACACACTCATACAGTTTCATATGTTAACTTGGAAATGAGCATTTTACATTTTTCGGGGTTGTCTTTAATATTTGGTTGCACTTGGAATTTAACAAACGTCTTTAAACAATGGTTTGATAGGTTTGTGTTTTTTTTTTTTTAGCTTGTGTGTTTCCCAAATTTAAACTGACAAAATTTTTTACATAATGTTAAAATATAGGCAGAAAATTGAATATGATGATTTTAAAAAATTGTTTTACAATTTACATTCAACAACTACATATAAATCTCAGCAGGAATAAACAGCTCTGGAAGATAAGATGAAATTTAAAGTGAATTATCATTTTCAGTAAGAGATATTTTAATAAAAAGTTGCCGGGTTCAATGACGCAAAAGCCCAAATAAATGTGTTTTTATTTGGACCACAAATGAAAGCAACCCGGGTCACTTATGAAAAAAATCACAATTAAGTTGTTCAGACTGTAGGGTATTGGTCCCATATCAATCATAGAATGCAGTCTGGACAAAACCTAAGATTCAGTTGTGCATTATGCAAATTTAAAATGTGTATTTCGCCTATTATAGTTTTTTTTCTCTTGTAATAGATTTACCAATCATCAACTCTGAATGTCTAAATCGTTTATTATATTTCAAAATATTTTTTTCCTTTTCAAATTGCTTTTGAGTAAGATTAATTACATGTTTAACAGTGTGCTTTGTCATAGCTTTGCCTTTGAGTTTAGTCTTGTAAATTATTGGAAGGCATTGCACTGTGCAATTAATCTCTTGCTTTAAATGGATGTTCAGAAGCTCATCAAGTGTTCAACTGAGTGAGCTACATGTCTTCAAGCTTCATTATGTTCTTTGGCAGTAATAATTAAGTGATAAAATAACATTCAAGATGTTCGTATAGATGAGAATGTTGTGGAAAGCTATCTCCTGCATAGTCTGTTCACATTTCCTGCATCATCCCATTGCGTTTGTTTTTTGTTGTTAATAATGATTGAGCAGAGCAGGACCTCTCCCCTATATTCTATTGTGCGTAACGAACTGAGAAATTAATGGGTACATTAGTTCAGAAAAATGCAAAAACTTGGCAAAATATCATAATTTCGTGGAGTTCACCTGTACAGAATGAGTTGTCTTCTCGCTGTGTGACAACAACTCCAGTGTGACACCATGAATGGAGCTGCTGTCTTCCCTTCAGAGCAGCTGGAGATACATAAGACTTCTTCCTTGGGTTGTGTAGAGTGGCTCCTTGCTTTAAAAAACTTGGCTTTCATCTTTAAATGTAAGACAAAAAGGTACACTGTCTGTTTGAGAGATTACAAATCAAGCAACTTCAGTCTTATGAACAAGTTTTCCATTAAACGTATGTAGCTCAGTGCATTGAAAACATTTACGTGTTTCTTGTTAATACCAAGCATGTATTTTGAGCTTCTGAGGTATGCATATCAATGCGAACTTTCAATTTTTTTCATTTTCCCATTGTTTTAATCGCAAAATAATGTGATGGGCAATTTAGCAATTTGTTGTGTATTTTCTACCACCCTTCAAACATTTTTAGTTGGGAAAGACGATGGATTCTACTTGAAAGAATATTTCTCATATGTGTGTGCGAGTGGTCCTGTGGCTGTTCATAAGAAGCCATAGATGATTTATGAAGTCATCCAGGAGGAGGACCGGTTAATCAGCCTGGCTTTAGTTGAATTGACAGCAAGATCATTGTTTCAGTGAAGGAAAACGCAGGATCTGCATGTTTCACATCTTCATAATCCCTGGATTACTAGGTCTTCTCCTGGACACTGGGTCAATCCAAGGGTGATTTTAGGGATTAAATACAACTTTTCACCCTCTAGTTCACATGGTTGCTTACTTGCTTTTGTGATGGTGGAGATGATTGCACTTTCAGACTGGGAACGTCTAGTCTATTCTTTTTCAGAGATTTTTCTTTCCACTCCCAAATCTCCCCCAGTTCTGTGTTCATACAGTTATTTCTGATCAGTTTCAGAGACTCTTATGTAGTTACGCCACCAGAAGCATGTGATTGATGTATCTCGTAATGTCAGTGTGTGACGAGTTCGCCAAAAACTGTGTAACATTTAATGGATGCTGTTTAGCGCTGTTCCTAACTACAGTCTCCATATGTACACATTAAAGGCTGCAACACATCTATCCAAATATTCAGTGTGGCGTTTCGTGTGGGAACATAACTTGATCAGATAAGCATGGGCACCCACGGCACATAACGCATCTGTCCAAGCGATTGGTGTGCACGAGTTCAGCCCAGCTGTAACCGATGGGTTTTTCAGAAGAGGACAACCAGCGAAAGCTGGCTGTTTTGATAATGTGAATGGGACACAAAAGAGCTGCTGGATGGCACTTGATGCTCACTCTTGCTTCAAACTCACGACAGAAAACTGCACAGAAGAACAAGATGAACAGCCAAGGAAGAGGTCAGGGGCTTGTACCATGTGAGGTCCCTGAGAGTTTCACTGACTGATAGGGTGTTCAGACCAGGCACTAAACATGTGGACAGAACGCATCTCCCGGATCTATATGAGCTCTTTCAAACCCGGGGTGCACTTGCGGGAGGAGGTCTGCTCTGAGAACGGTGCTGATTAAGTGTGAGCTGCCCGGAAGAGGTATGGGAACGATGAGACTGGAGCATACCTGCTGCTGACCCACTCTTTCTCTCCTATACCTTGCGCATCTCCTTCAAAAAGTGTTTCTCAACCCTCTCAACTTTTTCCTGCACGCTGTCTTGGATAAATAAACTATCTAGCATGCTTAGCTTTAGCTAATATGAACACAATATCAACTTATCTATATGAGTCCGCTTTTCCACGCCTCGTCTCTCGCGGCATTCGCAGTCCCGCACGCGTGGTCCGGACCCTTCGTGCAGCGGGGTGCCTTATCTTGTTTGGTGTGTAGGCAGCATGAGACAGGTGCTAGTCACCTCCCCAGCATCAAGAATATACAAACTTAAGATCCATCCAGCTTGCTAGACAGCACCTGAAAAAAAAAACACAGCACAAACTAACAAACAAAACGGTGGTTAGAATAATGTAACACATACAACAAACAGGTGATCAGCATCAGCTGCAGGATGAGTGATGAATGAATTTTAAGTCCCGTAATACTAGCTTCTGTAACATTTTCTTCCCAATCCTGTGCATGTTCGTGTGCAAATTGTTTAACGAGCACTTAATTTGAGATGAGTGTTTAGGGACGAACAAAATCCCTAAGCATTTCCTGACATGTATTTGCATGAAAGATGCAGGTACTCCGCGAAAGAAAGAGCTTACATTTGCGAGCGTCTTTACACATACAAAATGTGACTGGTAGAAGTCCTGGCCTTACTGTAGGGCTGCACAGCTAACCTGCTCCAGACCTTCATTTTTATCTGCTGCATGATCGTTTTGAGATTGTCATCTTCCAAAAAAGAAAAACTATTATATAGACCTTTTAAATTCTAAACAAGCATTTATTTTATTTTGTAATACAAACATAAACACAATAACATGACATAAATTGAAACATATTGCAGGCTCCAGGAAGAAGAGAATATAAACATTTAGAAGCTTGTATTGCTGGTGTCCGACCATCAAGAGTTGATCAATAAGTCCCACAAAGATTTTAAAACAGTAAGAGTGTGGCTGTTCTTCCCTGAGGAGTTATAAGATGTTTTGTTCAACTTAGTGCTTCTTTCTTTTGACTCTTGTTCATTTAAAAGAATGATTAATTTTAGGTATTCATTTGTATCATTCATATTGAGAAAAACTCTGATCGTAGTGCAAAATGTTATGACAGAGAACCAAAAATGGAGCAAAATACACTAATCTGGTTAAAGAGTTATAACTAAAGTCAGGATCATTCTTTTCACGAAAGACGCATCATTACACATGAGCGCCAACCATTGACAGGTAGCGTCACGGCATCCACATACACACTAGCTTACACCCCACAGAGAAGCCATCTGAGGATTCGTCCAAATCTAGTTTTGTATACATGTGTAGCGGCCTTTACTGTGCAGTTTGGAAGATTAAAATAGAATTTTCCCGCCATTTTTCTTTGTATATTGAACAACCAAGTCTGTTATTACATCACATCAAGCACAAGCAACGTCTTTTTTTTAGAGCCCATGTCCAATGTATCTCTCTGTTAGACTGCTTGAACCGTTTTCTAGACTACCCCTGGAAGCAGTTTTGGTAACGTTCCTGAAAGCAAAAGGATTGCTTCAACACACACAGCGATTTAAACCATGTGTTTTTGCAAACGAAAGCCCAGATTCTAGTTCTGCGAACTCAAGTTGAGAGAAAAGCAGGGTTGAACAGTCCTCGTTTTCAAACCTACTTTAACTAAGTTCGGTGGGCAACCTAAGAAGCATTTGTGAACATGGTTAGAAACCATTTAACCCAGAGGAAATGTTTTAATTTCTACTTAGGAGGGTTTCCGAATTCTAACCTGATCCAGAAACATGCAACATCAGTCTTTTGCACAACATTGCTGTCTTAAAATATATTATGTGTTGAAAACGAATTGCTCTTTGTATCAAATGCATAAAAATCTCTAAATACCGAAACTTGGCAGGACAGACTGCACTACATTTACATTCAGTAAGAATGTCTGACAATCAGGACAATAGAGGTTTCAGTTGTCTTACCTACTCTCTTCCGGTTTAATAAGTAAATACAAAGGGGAAATATTGCAGGCTTAGTAAGATATGTTGTCGGCTTTCTACTTCACTTTTATCTTTTATAGTTTTGCATAATCCAGCTCTGGCACAGGCTGTGGCTCTGCAGTTATATTAGCAATCAGATGTGAATTAGTTGTGTCTGTTAGGAGCTGGGCAAGAATGATTCAATGATCTGGATATTGGAAGCTCTGGATATTTTTAATATGTCGCTAACATTGGTCTTTATCAAGTTTTCACTTTCAGTTAGTAGTGCTCAACAGTGTGACGTGGTTAATTATTAGCTATAATAAAGCAGTTATTGAAAACCCATGATTATTTTAGATTTTAGTTTGTGTGGAATTGTATTGTTTTGCGGGTTCAGCAGCACACAGGTCACTTCACAGAATGGTCAACACCAGAATTGAGCACCCTTTTGCTCACAACACTGCCTTCATGATTTACTTTGAGTTGTTAACTCTGAAAGACATTAACCTTGATTATATCCTTTGCTTAATAATTCATTACTATTGCAGAAATGGACTTGGTTTTACAACTCCCAGTTATTAAAGGCATCCTTCATCCAAAATAGCAGCATTTTTATTACACTCAAATACTTGCTTATTAGATTTATAATTCAGTTTGTGTTTGTCAAGACAATGATACCTTATACCTTTTCAATTACATGACGTTCATTATTTGTAGGTAAGGAAAGGGTTTAGTGTGTGACGCATGCACACTAGAGCAGAAACTTAGTGTGTATCTCTAAAAGTGTGAGCTAGAAATGTGTTTAGCTTCATGAGTATGTTTGTCCTCTACCACTATAAAGCTCACTTGAGTTACTGACCTGCAGACTAATAATAGAACTCTGGGTAGACTGGCATGAAACTGAACATGAGAACTTGGTAACACTCGGAGGTCTTGCCTTTAGCTCTTTGTTAGTCTGTGTAAAAAAAAGCTCTGATGTTGATATTTAAAGGAGAGGTTAAGTTCATATGTTGGGATGTTTTGTGCATGAAGACCAAGTCTAATTTATTTAATATTTGTTTTTCTTTTGAATTGTATACCTCAATTTCAGTGTTTGTTTTATATTTTATCAACTTCTGCAACTGTTGTAGCCATTAGCGTTGTCAAATATTCTGTAAAGTGTAAACACTGATGAAGTGTGAAAGATGTTAACGTTTCTATCAGATATCATGTTGATGTATGCTTCATGTTGACCACATAGAACTCTATTTCTGTTGCATGTTGTGTGTGTTTCCTGTTCAGAAGTTATTGCCAGGAAGCCATGGCAGCTCAAGCTTCTGTTACACATTAGCTAATACACATGCTACTCCATTGTTTTTAATCTGAGCACCCTCAAGACTTATCCAGATATTGGATCATTGCAAAATGGTGGTTATTATTCCCAGTCTCTTCAGTGTTTTGTGTTGCCTGATGGGTAATTGTCTAAATCTGATACACCCCTGGAGACCCACTTGCACACAATGAGTTGTCAAATTATCAACCAGCATGGCATTGTTTGCTGATACTCAAACCTCATGGGAATATTTTCTGTCTGTCTACAGCATTCATACAGTCAGACAACATCCTGGAGGTACTACACTTTGGGGAAGGAGGCCTCTTACAGGTATGTTTTTGTGTGCATGACTGCTGGTCATGGCAGGTAAAGCATCATGGTTATGTTTGGAATACACTGAAAAAAATTAATCATGAGGCTTGTAATTTTCATTATAAAATGTACATCATTATTCAAAATGATGTGCATGAAAAATAAAAAATAAGTTTTTGAGGTTCTTATAAAATATTGAGAGTATTTCACCAATAAAATAAAGAAGCACTAATTACCTATTTATTTAATTCTTAGGCTTAATTGGAGGAACCAATTACACAAATTGAGTAAAAAAATTCTCTATATTTATTTTAAGAGAATTGGCTTAATTATCTAGTTTGGATTGATGGCTTTTTAGTCAGACCAGGTGCATTGTGAGATGACTGTAATAAACATATAAATCCTATACTATGTCTGTTTATATTGTTATGTTTGTTGTTAAGTATGGTTTAGTGTTATACATTTGTTCGAGAACTAGTATATATGGTTATTAGGTTTTTGTGTGAACCTATTTTTAGCTAACATTGGTGAGTTACAGGTCATTAAAGGTGCACATAATGTACATTGCTGTCTGAAAGTATAAATTAACCTCAAAGATTTCATAGTCTTGTTGAACGATGTGAAAGTCATGGCTTGTTTGAGAACTTAAGCCTTTTGAGTTTTGCACCATTTCACAGTGCTTGCTGTTATGATACAGGAACTACATAACAAGCATAAAAGTTACATTTTAACTTAATTACTTAATTAATGTACTTAATTTAATTAAGTACATATTCAAGTAAATTGCCTAAATTATAAACGACAAATTTGTATTATATGCTAAAACAACATAATGTGATTTTATTAATAATGGTTAAAAATGAAGTGCTGATAGATTCATTCAGAATAAAAAAAATTATTTAAATGAAGTGGATTCTGCTAGGAAAAAAACAAGCCTATAAACTGCTTAAAAATAATGTGTTTCTAGTTTATTTATTTGGTTTTTTTTACATGATAAATTCAACTCTGTTCTGCAAAAAAAAAAAGTCAAGCCAAAAATTTTCTTAAATATTTGTGTAATATTGTTACCATAATTTAGATTTATGTAGATATCACATGATATTTTACAGTGTATAATTATTTTTAACCTCTTATGGACCATACTGAATACAATGATTATTCATGTGATTTCACAAACTGGGTAAATTAGTTAAACTATATACATAAATTAGGTTTCTTTCGCTAAGCACCATTTATCAAGGAATTGGAAGCTGTTGTAATCAGAGAAGGAATGGCATAATTCGCATTTCGATACCATTTAATAAAAAATCTTGGGAAAATAAATATGCCTAGGTCGTCTCTTTCCATGAACCCTTCAAATACCTTTTTTATGTTATCTTGTTAAATAATTCAGATTTGATTAGTTGGCATCAGGGAAAGTCTTACTTCATGGTACTATAGTATAAATAGGATTCTGTAAAAAATCTATTACATCAGAAGTTAAAGGAACACTCCACGTTTTTGTAAGTATGCTCTCTCTCCATCTCATCCAAAGTTAATTGGTAGTAGTTTTGCCAATTTAGAATCTATTTAGCTGCTCTCTTGAACCGGCAATAGCATTTTTCACATAGCTTAGCATAGATCATTAAATCTGAGTAGGCCAGCAGCATTTAGTTATTAAGGATAAACAAGAACTTTGATGAATAAAATGTTCAAAGTTATTTATTTTTTGTTACTGGCACACTGCTGGTCTAATAAAATTAAATGGTCTATGCTAAGCTATGCTAACAGTTTTATTGCCAGATCAAAAGAAAGGCTGGACTGATTTCAAAAGGGTACTTTTTATTAACTCTGGGGGAGACGGACAGTGAAGGGTCATTGTCTAAATCTCCTAAAATAAATGCAGTTCATGAAGTCGTTTCTGAGAGAGTTATTTTACAATATACACAGCCAAGTGATCGTAATATTTCCAAAGATCCACAGTCCTTTCACTACGATATAAGCAAATAAACATTTGTTACAAATGTAAAAATTGGTGGGTTGCATTAGGTTATAGATGCTGGGTTGATGTAAATGCATTTGCTTATTGTGTGGTAGCTTTCTGTAAACATTCTCTCAGTTTCAGAATGTCTCTCAGTAAAAAGACTTCAGATTCTGAATAGACCCAGTGTAATGCTTGTGGGTTATTTGAAAGCTTTATAAATATCTTGAACGTTGCAACTGTTGTTGCAATGATATACCATGGATCGAGACATTGAATTGAGTTAATTATTAAGTGAATTATTAAGTTCAGTAATAAGTTTTGCCAGTATAAAAAAAGTGTAAGCGACTATAAGTATGCTAGTATTTAAAACTTGCACCTGTCTCAGGAGTTAGCCTAATTAAATTCCACATGATGAGCTTGTCTTTTATTAGCCTTAAAACAAAGATAATTGACTATTTGGTTAACTAAATATTATATAGTCATTAAGTTGCATGTTCTTGCCACTCCACATTCTAGTGCGCTGAGCTTCCATTGTTATGGAATTAAGTAGTGTGTTTATAAACAGTTATTGTTTTGCTTTAAATTACTATTCAAATTGATTGTTTAATAGCTAGCTGTAGAAAAGTAATATTTTGTGTGTGTTTTTATAGTTATTTTTCAAGAATTCTTTGATTAGTGACTGTAATTAGTTAATAGGAGTTGGTACTTGAGATGTGCTACCGATTATCAGACATTGCCTGGGTTCCTCCCACAGTCACTGTGACTGATAAATCAGATTAAGATGAATGTAGCACACCCCCCAGAGTGTCAAACATTTTTGATTTACGATTCTTAAACTGCCTAAGCCATTGACGGATCAGTGTACTCTTAAGTCTTTCTAGTTTTGTGTGCAGTGTTCTGGGATGAATTCCAATGAAGCTCTCACTCAAACAGCAGTCTGCTCATGCACTTGTAACAAGATAGTAAACAATAAAACTATAACAATTTGAGCCCTAAAGTTTGAGCTTCTTTATTTTTTTGCGTGCTTGTAGATGTGTCCTATAATTTTCTTTCTCTGTTCCCCCTGCAGACAGAGTCTGATCTTGATCTAGGCTCATATCGTCAAAAAAGGTAAAGCCTTCGGCTGTAGAATGATTTTTTTTTTTTGCAAATGTTGTTTTCTGTGTGGCCAATGTCAGCCTTTTATATGTGACTAATTAAACTTCTTTTGTTCAGAGCTGAGCAAGAAACAGAACACCCCTTTTTAAATGACAAAATGTCTCTGTTCTGTACTTGAGCACAAATGAATAAGCTAAAAAGTATTCAAGGCCTTTTGTCATCAGATTTTCTTTGCATTTTGTGTGGTTTTAACGAGATACAGACACTCTTGAGGACTAGGTGGAGATTGGCATTCAGTAAATTATTACACGGCTTTGATAAGAGTGAATGAGTCAGTGGTTGAATTAATAGTATGTTAGCGTTTTTTTGCCATTAAGGAGGTGTTTACTCAGTAAGCCAGAGTTCAGTCATTTTCCTCTACTGAGCACACTTCTTATACGTTTCTGAAGTAAAAAGATATTGTCTTGAACAGTTGTAATAATTTCCCCTTCTGAAGCCACAGCTATGTTGAAGTTCACGTTTCCTCTTCCTTGCAGTAGCTCAACATTTTGTTATAAGTTCTCTGTTCACCTGCTCAACCAATCAAAGATTCCCACCCAGTGAGACAGGCCTACTTGATCATCTGTGTTTGTGAGTGGTGGCTGTTTCCCATTGGTCAGGAGTCTAAGTTATGGCTCGAAGACACACCCTCAGCTGTCATGCAAGTGAAAAATAAGGAAGCAAACAAACACTGGTTTTAGATGCTTTTGTGTGCCCAAAACCTTTAGCTCTAGTGCTGAAAGTTTGTTTCTGAAGAGACTATCCTTTGTGTTTACAGAGAGTGGAATTTCTTTTGCTGCTTTTAGCTGTTTTAACCACTTTTCATCTTCAATGCATGTGTTTGCTTGGTTAATGCTATTTGAACTGTATTTAGGACTTAGTCTAGTAAATGCACTTTATTATTAAAGAACATCTCTGGCCAAACCGTGGTCAAACACAACAGGTTCTACTAACATTTTAGCTTGCATCAAATGCTACTTGTACTTTTTTTTTATAGTTTAACTTTTTCGTCTCCTCTAAATTGCCTGCTACTGTATTTGCCTTCTGCGCTGTCATGCTGACACTTAAGCATTTGAGTAATCCACATTAGCGATTAATTATTAGCATTTTAATGCTAGCTGAGAGAACATGGACTGTATTTTACAGGTACTGATTGTGAAAACCTAGATTCTCAACATTCTGTCAAGCTAAAAATATGCTGTTAGGCTTGCTCCAGAGAGACAATGCAGCTGTTTAATCAAAAACGATGAGAAATTCTTTTGTCGCTTCAGTAAAGCGTTTCTAGGGTTGTTTATCAAGCAATGTTACATTCGTATTATAAAATACTAATTTGTAGATATTATTTTGCAGATTTTGTACTAGTAGTAAATGTTTCACAAAATGTATAAATGAGCTACCATGTAGATATACATTTTTTTTGTAAAATATGTTTTATGTTTTCTTCCCTATTAACTAATTAACATTTTTAGACAACACTGAAAATGTTTTTTTAAATAGCAAAGATCAACTTTGTATATATCTTTTTAATTTAGATAAGGCCAGCAGGATTTAATCTTGTTTATTTACACGGTTTATTAAGATGAAGAGTAAAGGAAAAATGTATAGTTTCTAGGCTAATATTGCTTGGAACTATTATCTGACTATAACATGGATGTAGTTAGTGTGATTTCATCCATCTGTTTTAGCAGAGGCTCAAAGTTCAGTGATTTCCTTATTAGAAAAATGCCACTACTTGTGGCCAAACTTTTAATTTAAATAATAAATTTTGATGGATTTAAAAGGTTATGAATTGATCACTAGTGCTATAAATGAATCTCACTCGAGTAGCCTCACCCTTAATTATAACTTAAGTTATTTGTAAAAAATCCCCCCCTCAGAGTTGCCGTTGTCAAGTCATGCAACATTCATAAAAATAACCTTATGGAGCATGGCATGCCAAACATTTTTAAGCTGTAAAGATGGGCTTTTTTTTATTGCTGGCAATGGGAAGCTGCTTACTTCTGTAGTCAGCTTCAAGCGGTCAGGCCATGAACTGCTTTTTAGTCACTTCCTGTTGAGCATCGAGAGGGAAAGCCGGGGATTGCCCCTCGGATTGAACCTGCTCACCTGAGATAAACCCCATTGGTTCCATGTTATTCCCTATTGTGTGTGTGTGTGTATGTATCCTTTTTTTGCCTGAAGGGGAACAAAAGCTTTATTTAATCCTCAATGAACTTGGTCATAATACCTGCGCAGGGATAATAAATTATTCCAAAAAATGAAACCCTATCTTCGCTCTCATTCTTAGTGTGTCTGGTTTCTCTTGCAGTGTATCCTCTCAGCGAGGGAATAGTAGGCCCATACGCTTTGAGCCTCCAATGCTGGACTTTCATGAACAGTAAGTCTGCTTGTGTACTGTTAAAACACGTTTTATGATAATTTGCTTTAAAGAATTCCCTGTCCCATGTATGTGGACCTTATGAGGCCGGCTGATCCCGGCAGCCTCAAGCTTAATTTATGCTTCATTCACAATCAGGCATTATGTCTTGCATCAGTGCTTGTTGCAGTCTAAAAGTATATAGTTTTACTTCGTTTATCAAAGATATTCTAGTATGTTTTTATTTTATATTTATAATGTCTTAATTACTTAACCAGTGATTTATAAGGGACCTTGAGTGCATAAATTCATTGTGGGAATTATTTAGAGCATTTTTTTAGCAGGTATCTTTTATTAATCAGTTGTAATCTATAGTTTGGTATCAAAGAAGCTTCCTTTTTGTGGCTGAAGTGTTCAGGTGTGATGCTCAAGATTCTGTTCTTGTATCACTGAACTTCCACTTTCCCCAAATAGTTTTATAGTCTCTGGATTTTTTTAGCTTGTAAAAAAATGTTTTAGAGGGCAGAAGTAAAGACCATGAAAGTGTTTCGACAATCATCTGAGATATTAGCAGTTTGCTTTCAATGCCAGTCCATACCTCGCTCATCTTTTGATCCTTGTGTGTTTTACGTGTTCATGATGTATCTGTCTACCATACATCATGAAACAACTCCATCAGAGCCAACATAAATAGTTGATCTAATGATTTAAAGAAATTATTAACTCATAAAGCTCAGGATGACATACAGTCCTCCGTCATTTTCCTGCCGTCTAAATGTTCTATTGTTTTTGTCCACAGGCCAGTTGGAATGCCAAAAATGGAAAAAGTTTACTTGCATAATCCAAGTTCAGAAGAAATTAGTTTAATATCAATATCAGCAACAACTTCACATTTTCATGCATCCTTTTTTCAAAATAGGGTAAGTATGATTTTTTGTAAATATAAATTTGGAAACCAAACCATTTGTTTAAAGGTTTTAGGATGACATGTTATAGGATTACTAAATGTTTTCATTTAAATCAGTTTTTTTTTTGTTCTCTGTGGATGTTCATTTACAGCACAACTAATATGTGCCGGTTATCAATTTTTTGTGTGAATAAAATGTGACATACATGCACATATCACGACACCTAGACTGCCTTGTTGACACACGGAAATGTTGTTCTCAGCTGCTCTTGTTGCCTTTTTTATCTACATTTCTGATCAAAGCCAACTGTATTAGTTCTACAAAGGATTGAGAAAAAGATTTGAGATGGGAAAGCATTGCATAGTGGCAGAGTTTGTGCTGGGAGGACATCAGTGACTCAAATTTTAAATGTGCCTCTGAGCATCTTCCTGTAACAATTTCAGCAAAAGAGAGTCTTTTGTTTGTGAGAATGCACATTAAAGTTGAGCTTGATAACTTAAAAGTTAGATTAATGCCAAACTTTGCAGATTCTGCATATGAAAAAGGCAGAGTTGGATCCAAAATTGCAATTAAGCTCAAGAGAAGATCATGAAAGTATCGGATGCAGGCTACTCAGAAAAGTGATAATGTGTCATCAGTGGCATTGAGCATTGAAATATTGTGCTTTATTACTTCTACGTTTTGTTTTCTTACAAATGCCATTGTTAAAAATGCCGTTTTACCCTTTTAATGTATTTTTATCCTTCAAAGTATCAAATGTAAAAAATTATATAAAGCTTGTTTTTCTTCAAGGATTTCACAAGTAAAGAGTTCCTTGAGAGTTCGCTTTTTAAATTGTTTTCTCTTTCTGTATTCCCGCAACTTTTTGCATATTTTACTTTTGCCTCTGATCAAACATCATGCAGATATAACCAACCTAGATGTTTGAGCTAAAAAAAACTAAAGTGTGATCTTCAAAGACCATTGTGACTTCCTGCTCAAAGCAACTTGAAAGAAAAGAGACAAAATGTTCTTTTACTTTGAGTGCCAGCTGCTGGAAGCATGTGCTAAATGCCTAATCTTGTGTGGTATGAGATATGGCAAATAAAGGTTTCCACAGGAATTATTTTATGTGTGAAGAGCGTAATTGACCATCAAGCTGATACACATTCGGTAGGACATTGGTGTCACTGAAACTTCTACTTAAAGCTTTTAGTGTGCGTGTATGTGGGTGCTCCGGGCGGTTATAAATTAAACACAGCCCACCTGTTCCTGACACCTGCATAAATCAGCTCCACTCTGGCCTGGCACAAGACTCGTAACTGCCGTGTACTCTGTGTTTCATCTGGTATTATCATTTTCAATTAAACGTGGAATCTTTAAATAATAAGTAGATAATGCTCAGATCATAACTTCATTCAGAGATGGGTGGTTTTCAACCTGCTTGAGTTGATGTGTGCCTCTCTAGTTGCAAATTTAATGCAAAAATATTATTTTATAGTTTGTGGTTTTTCTAAGCAATTTTATTTTAAGATTTGCAAAGTAGTTGTGTTTTTAACAATAGACAACGCTGTCTTTGTTGGACTTTGTGAGTGGTGCAAAGTGAAAGAGGAGGGTGGAGTGGAGCAGATGAATTTTGGAATGAGATCAGATAGGGAGTTTTTTTTGCTCGCTAGAAAACATCACCGTGATGATCCAGTCTTCACGGATGTGCTCCAGCCAATGCATACTTTGTGTTTGTTGAAAATAAAGCAGCGAATGCATTCATACATTATGTTGTATTATGCCACATTGTTGAGATGGATTTTCTAAAATAATTTGGTAGTGACTGTAATTAATTATATAATTCCTTATTATAAGGTAAAGATTTTTAAAAACTTTTGGTATTGTGATGTGTTATCAACAACAAAAGACTTGATTAAGATCATTTATTTTCTTTTGAAATGTAACCGTTGACTACTTTTGGCCTTTAATAGGGTATTGTTTTTTGTTTGTGAATTTATATTATTTAGCTACATCCAGTATTCTACCTGTGTTTTGTCCTAATGCAAGTTAACAAAAGCATACTCTCCAGTTTTAACAATATTCCCGTGTTTATTGATCATTAAATTGCACAAATGGGATTTTTTATAGTAAATTCACCAACACATACTCTCCCCCAGAAAGTTTTTGGGCTTGGCGGAGGTGGTATTTGAGAAATATATTAGTTACAGCTCAAACAACGAAAGCACTTTCTAAATGATCATTAAGCAAGTCACATAATTACCTTAGGCACTGCACTGCAGGCACCACAAAAGTTCCATAGCATCAAAAGTGTGTGTTCAAATTATTACGTGTAACAACACAAAGTGCCATTGGTCCTGGGTGTGTTGGGTTTTGTCCATCATTAACATGGACTCCCAACAATCATACACAGCCTTTAGATGTTCAACTTTATTTGTTTTTTTTTATGTAAAAAGACATTTAATATCACCCTATGTTACACTGTTGTGGCATGAATGTTTTGATGATGTTTGACCTAACCTAAGAGAACTTTTGTCATTGTTTGATATTTTTACAGATAATTCCACCAGGAGGCAACACCTCGTTCGATGTGGTGTTTCTAGCTCGAGTAGTAGGGAATGTAGAAAATACCTTATTTATTAACACATCACATCATGGCGTGTTTACATACCAGGTATTTATTTTCTGTTTGTTTGCTGATAGTCAGTTGTTTGTATTCGTGTTGAAGTTTTTTTTTTTTCTCTCCAGGTGTTTGGTGTGGGTATCCCCAATCCCTACAGACTCAGACCCTTTGTAGGGGCCAGAGTTCCAGTAAACAGCAGCTTCTCCCCTCTTATAAGCATCTTCAACCCTTACAGTGAACCACTGCAGGTGTGCAAGCAGAGCCCTGTAGTTTGTATCATTTTCTTAGGATCACAGTTTTTTTTTTTATTCAGAACTTTTTTTTTTCAGGTTGTACAGATGTATACTAGTGGAGGAGACCTTCATTTAGAGTTGCCTACTGGACAGCAGGGAGGCACAAGAAAATTATGGGTGAACATCATCTTATTTTAATTCTTAGTTGGCGTTGCGATTATCTTCAATAATTATTTGAATTCATAACAAACATGCATTCTATAGGAGGTAGCGCCTTTTGAAACAAAGGGTGTGATGAGAGCCAGCTTCTCTTCTCGAGATGCTGATAACCACACAGGTTTCATCAGAATACAAACAAATGCGTCCAATGAGGACGAGTTTATTATCCTCCCTGTGGAGGTCGAAGTCACCACAGGTCAGGTTATTTTCCTTTTTACTTGGAAACACATGTTTATTGTAATAGATCCTTGTAATTTTTTTGTATTTTTCATCTTCCTAGCTCCTGGTATATACTCCTCCACAGAAATGTTAGACTTTGGTACGCTCCGATCACAAGGTGTGCTTCCTTCCTGTACTTTCATGAAGATGATTTTTGTTTGGGTAAAAAAAAACATTTCATAGAGGAACTTGTTATTGCAATGAATGAAAACGTTTACATGTGGACAAAATGTTGAAGCAAATGCAGTTCGACTATTGAACAACACTTCACAATAAAGATCAAATGTTATCCTTTGTAGGAGTTTAACTGTCCTACATCCATTTTGTAAAACATAGTTTCACATGTGTGATGAGTTAAACATTCAGTTTTAGAATATAGTTTTAGTATTTACTTCAGTCTAGTTGATGTATGTGTGGTTTCTGGGTCCAAAAGAAAAGTTATGTCCTGTTTGAAATCACAGTAATACTGGTGTGGGGTGAAATTAAAAATAGTTTGGTCTGTATCATTTTTTATTACAGATCGACCTAAACTATTGAATTTGCATCTGTTAAATTCGGGGTCAAAAGATGTTTCCATCATGGTAAGTGACTCTTTTTCACTTATAGGCTAGAGTGCAAAAGTTTAAATTTAGAAGTTCTCTCTCTTGTTCTCACTCATTGTCTTTTTTTCCCTCGTTCTCTCTCTTTGTATCTTTGTTCTTGCTCTTTCTCTTTCCTCATTCCCTCTTTTGCTCTCTCTCAATTTCTGTTCAACAAAGCTATATTGGTATTATGGTGTAACACAATATATTTTATAACAAAACTAACAAATAAAGAAATACATTCATTTATGTGGACAATACACATCAAAAATGTTCAGAGCTGCTACATATCTTAGGCTATAAATAATTTTAACATTCTGTCACTTTCTTTCGCTTGCTCTTGTTGAAAAAAGACTATTGTGATGTTGTAAATGCTATGGCTTTTCCTATTACAGAGATCAAGAGCAACATTTTTGAATTTTTGAAGGTTTTGAAAAACCTTACTTGACAAGGTTGATCTGATCAGAAAAATGTTTTGTCAAAAACAACTTCGCTTTTTTCTGACCAAGATTAAAACAGCACGATTTTCTTAGTTTGTTTTGATCAGAGAAAAATGTTATCCACCTTTTTTCTATTGAGCGCTTTCTTTAAACCTTGCACTTTTTTGCCATTTAATTGGTGAATATACAGTATTTCTAAAAGATTTTTTGTGTTCTGTAGAGTGTTCGTCCGACTCCATCGAATGAAGCTGTTACAGTAGAGTTCAAGCAAATTACGCTGAAAGCTGGAGAGAGCCGATATACCAAAGTTGCAAGTATTAATTTTGATGGTAAGCTGTGCTCTTGATAAAGGAGCTTATCCCGAGCCGTATCACGTTTAAACCTTGCCCTTGTACAGATAAAAGCTTTTATCGCCTCCCTTAGTATAAATTTCAGTCAGTAAATCAGTAATATTTTTTATCATAAATGCAAAAGCTTAGAAAGTAAGTGGAAACCTCAATGTTAATGCTGATTAAAAACACACCTGAACTGTTTTCTATACTATATAATATTTAATTTACACATGTGCTGTTCAAGAGGAGTGTTCATGTTATCCCCATCCCTTTCATACTCTCCAGCTTCAAAAGCTAGAAGATCTGATCAGTTTTCTGGGAAAATCACAGTGAAGGCGAAAGAGAAAAGCTACTCCAAACTAGAAATCCCTTACCAAGCTGAGGTTTTAGATGGGTAAGGAGTCTTTAGGTTCACACTAAAGGCATGTTTTTAAGAGAGTTCACCCTGTTTGTGAACTTGTTGTTTTCAGGTACCTGGGCTTCGACCACACAGCCACACTGTTCCACATCAGAGACAGTCCGGTTGATCCAGTGGACAGACCCATCCACCTCACGAACACCTTCAACTTCGCCATACGCATTCATGAAGTTTCACTTCCTGAAGAGGCCAATACTATGTTCAGGGTAAGGATGCTTTCTAGCCTCAGAGGATTGTTGTAAAGTATTTTTTATGTTTAAAGAAAGAAGTTTTGTCTGTTTTTCAGGTGCATAATTTCAGTATGCCAGTACTTATCCCTCCCCATGAGTCCCGGTACATTTTCTCTCTTCTGTTTCGACCCGTTCGACCTTCCATCCACATTGACAGTAACATTCTCCTCATCACCAATGCGTCTAAGTTTCACCTGCCTGTCAGAGCCTACACAGGCTTCTTGGAGGTAATTTAGGACTGCTAATCTAAAGTTTAATGTAGAATACTTGTTGAGATTATTGACAATATTTTCTCTTTTTTTTTTTTTAACAGCCGGTTGTTCTTCCTCCCTGTTTTCAAGAGCACATCTTAGACTTTGGTGTTCTCAGTGCAACAGATATCACTAGTTTGGTGTTTGTGGTCATCAACAGCAACCCAATAGAGGTATAATGTTCCACACAATGTGTGATGTGGTTAATTTGGATAAAAAAAAGCATTTGAGTTTGACTATAGTTGGCAGTAATGTTAGTATGGTGGTTTATGTACATGTTGGCTTTTCTCTGTCTTCATAGCTGGAGATAAAGTCATGGTTGGTGACTGGAGACAGTTTGACAATGGAGTTGCTCAATACAGAAAGAGGCAACAGAAGTATAGCACTTAGCAGAATTCAAGAGCTGCAGAACACATCAGCTGCACAGTATAAAACTGTAAGTTTTTTTTTTTTTTATAGTTTGGTTGGCAAAATCTACATTGAAAGTCATCTCAGACCATGGTTCATAGAGTTTGATTTCTTTATGCAAGAATGTTGATGTCCTATGATACTATTCATGATACAGGGGTCATGAACTGCTTGTTTCCTTTTTAGAACACATTTAAAAATAATTTAAAAGAGAATTACTTGTTTTAGAATGCTCATGCTTTAGAAGTCTTGATCCTCAATGTAGTTTATTCAGAAAAAAAGTATTGGTTGGTGGTGTGAGTGATGGAACACTTGCTCTTCCACCTGCAAGAACAACCACAGTTTCCCGACTGCTCCCTGGGCGCCGCAGCCATGGCTGCCCACTGTTCCGGTTCACTGCTGTGTGTGTACACTGGGATGGGTTAAATGCAGAGAACAAATTCCAAATACGGGTCACTCCATATCTGATCAACTGGTCACTTTCACTTCACGTTCACTGGAGAAGAGTTTGAAGTAGAGATGCTAGTCCTCTGCATCAAGCTGTTCTAGGTACAGTTCTTTCCAAGCTTGTCCAGTAGGGGTGCCAAGTAGAAAATCTAAGGCACGATGGAAAGGTTATGACTCCAGAATAGTCTTGGAATGCCTCAATAGAACTGGAGGACCTGTCCTCATTGAGGGAGCTCTTGGCTTCTTTATTCAGACAGCTGCCTTAGTGATTAGTTTGGCTGGTGCTCTACAGATCTAGGGCACACTTATGTAGGGTACCCATTGCAGTGCAACCTCCTCAAAATGACAAATTCTCCCAGATTATCCAATTGGCATCGAGCATATTCTCGGACTGGAACAATTGGACTAAATAGTGGAAATCCACACAGGGACAACTTAGGATGTCTGTCCCATTGTGCAACCATGCTGATCTTTCTAAAGAAAACAGACAAAAAAAATTTGTTATAGAAAAAGGTATTTTCTGTACAAGTTGTCTCTAAAGGATTCACTTAATGTTTTTTATTTCTATTCAATGTGACTTTTGTCACAAAATAGATGGTAGGTATCAGATACATCGATCAAAACTAACACACAGCTATGTCTGTCTTGGTCTCCAAGCAGATCTGAGACTTCCGGTGGGATCTTTGCACAACCATGCTTGTTGTTCAACCAAAATATTTCAGCACTTCTGCTATTTAAAGATCTCTGCAAGCTCTGAAATAGTTATTTTATTATAAACTAAATCACATTCTCTAATATATGATGACAACCGTTTATTATTAAAGTTAAACTTCTATAAGTCGCTTTGGACTGAAGTGTCTGCCAAATGCAACAATGTAAATGTAACTTCTAAAAGTGATTCCATCTGAAGACAACTGCACATTAAAGGAACACATACATATTTATTTTTTTTACTCATTATCTTTTTTTCTTCTTTTTTTTAAATCTACATTTGTGCCTTAGATGGTTTTGTTTATGCGGTTGTGGTCTCTCATTTGTTTAGGAAAGCAGGTGTTCATAGCTCTGTATGATATTTGCTTCCTTGCAGGTAATATTAGCCTCCGGATATTATGCTGCATTTAAGGTCACTTTGGTGGCTAAAGCTCTTGAGGGAGTTTATGATGGAGCTGTACACATTACAACAGATTATGAGGTATGTATGCGTGTCACCAGGAATCAGGGTTTCTATGAAAATGATGGTGATTGTTCCAAAGCCAGTTTTTGGCCAAGGGAAGAAATTGTGATGATTTTTCCGTTTTGGATTTTCCTTCTTTTTGTGTTTATTGTTAGTGCAGGGAATTTAATGTGTGAATAATACTCTGCGTTATTTTACAGAACAATGATGAGGCAAGTGGGAGGGCAGCTTCACAAATGCTAACATTGATTTGACAGAAATAACTTAATTAACCGACATCTAGGAGATTTCAGAGCCAGGTCCATCATTTGTGTCCCATGGAAACGATGAGGATTATTCGAGTTTCTAATGAAAAATTAGATAGACAGATTGCAGATCTGTAGAAAGTTAAATTTTCATTAATTATTTTATTAAATAGTAATTTTTTTTAAAGTATTCTTTTCTATGTTCAGTAAGTTACAATTGCCATATACCATAACCTAATGTTTGTCTTTAGTCTGTGATGATGATGATGATGATGATATTAGGTAAATTAATGTAATAGTTTTCTGCACATTTTTACATATGAATTCAAAGATAATTGTTTTAAAAAAGCATCTTGTAATGTCTGTGTGCACATGTAATTAAATGGTATTATTTAAATTAGCTATTCATAATTAAAATCTGATTAATCATGTACAAAAATAAATGACTGCACTTATTTATGTATTTCTTTCCATGTAAAACCCTGATTTTGTTTTTATATGTATTTTACGTTATTTTTAAATCAGGATCATTTTTAAAATTCTCTTTACTGATTCAGGCACACTGTGGCAATCTTTTTATATTGCAAGGGCAAAACCTCCCCACTTTTTGTACGTTTATTATATCCATGTTATTTTCAGATATTGACAATCCCTGTAAAGGCTCTCATAGCGGTGGGATCATTAAACTGCTCTCCCAAACAGATTATTCTTCCTCCCTCTTTCCCGGTAAGTTCCCTAGCACCGTTTATTTAAACATAACCTGTACTTTAAGCATACTAGAAGTGCATTATCTGTGGTTATTTAAATGAATGAGTCTACTACAAGTTTAAATAGAGTCCCAACTAATCAAAGGCACTTGCGTTGCATGTAACTTGAGCATTTGATCCCCTCATTATTTTACCTCTACCATTGTTTAAACACCGCTCCTGGTATCTGCTGACATATGCTAACATGACCTGTTTGGCAAAAAAAATAAATTATAGATTACATAGCCGTTTGTTCAATTTGAGTAATTTTCACCTGCAGTGTTTTGTCTTTTTCTTTGTTTTTTTTTGCAGGGCAAAATGGTTCATCAAGGGTTGAGCATACAGAGCTCATTCTCACAGAAAGTGAGACTTCAGCAAATTCGCTCCCTCACAGAGGACGTCCGGTTTTACTTCAAACGACTTCGCAATAACAAAGTGGAGTTAGAACCCAGGCGAAAGTCCAAGGTGCCAAGCCCAGTCACAACAATGTTGCACCATAAACCCATCTGCTCAGCCTTTTCTCGTTGTAGTTGAAATTATAGAATGTAACATCATTTTGAATTCAGTTTGTGTTTTCCATCAAATGACCTGACTTTTTGTTTTGTTTTTTTGTATACCTTTCTAGATAGCAAACATTTATTTTGATGCCAGAATGCAGTGTGGGGACAACTGTTATGTAGGATTACCATTTCTATTGAAATGTACGGCTCTTTCTGCATCCTTTTTATTTGCCATCGATTCTTCTTGGGATTTTTCTTAAGGTTTCTCTGTTTTTCTTGTTAGTCGAGTCAAAGCCCCATGGTTTGGTAATGCAGGAGGACATATGGGATGCTGATGTAGATCTACATCAGCGACTTTTGAAAAGATGGCGAGAACTTAAAGAGCATTCAGGCCTTGAGTAAGTGATGTAACTTACTTTAAACCACACAAATGATTGAATGCATTGGAGAACTGATGCTATTATCTCCTTTGTGAAGGGTTGAAGCTTACTTTGAGGTGAACACAGATCTGCAGAAGAATGTACAAGCAAGAATATCAGCACAGCTAACGTGGCCTTCACTGGTCAACTCCTCACAGCAGATTCATTTTCCTCTCACTAACATCAACAGCTCTTCTGTGAGTGTTTGAACTTCAGAAATAACTTGAAATGCAGCACACCCTTCTCTCTTTCATGATTGTTATTATTTGGTTAATTTATTTTTAAACTACTCTAACCTTAGCTTATAAAATTCATCATGTGTTATCCAATTGTGATGTTTTTACTACATTAATTTGAATTTGTCTCTGAAGGAAGAGGAAGTGATTCTCGAAAACCCAGCTGATTTCCCGGTTTACGTTCAAGTTCTTCCTCTGGCCTTGTATCCAAATCCCTCAGTTTTCACTGGCAAACTTGCTGACCGGTAAGGAAGTCACCTTATTACAACCGCCCATCATGGAACTATGATACTCCTCTATCATTCAAATGTGCCTAAATTACAGCTTCAAATTGATTCTTAGATTTGGAACTATCTATGACCATAAACCACAATTGTAGTGTTTTGTTGATGCAGTGAGACACAGGGTTCTTACCGCTGCTTGTAATCCTTAACCAAGAGCAGACTTGAGTTAAGAAGTTGTCAAGCTTTAGTGCTGGAAGGTGTGTGTAATTAAGTCAATAGATTGCTTGGATGATTGAGTAGCAGAGAATAAGCAAACATGTAATGACCTGCAGCTTCTCACAATGAGACAATGAGAGATTCTGTCCAGAAATATTTGAACAGTGAACAATGTTGTGAATGCTTCAAAAGAGAGATATTTGTTGAGTGAAATTTGACTTTAGCTTTTTTTCTTTCATTTGTGTTCATTTGGGTTGTGCATCAAAAGTGCCAAATTGAAAAAGGGATACTCCACCCAAAAAAAAAGAAAGAAAATGTAGTCATAGTCACTTAGTGACATTAAGGTTGGGTTCCTCCTCTCCAATTTGAGATATTATGGGTTAATCCTGGAAGCTGTGATTGTTCGTTGACGCAGATTCTCAAGACTTTAAAAGCATTTAATATGGTGTAAAATGTGTGGCTACGCACATATTTCATACCACGACAGGAACTCTATTAGGTGACAAAAGAAATGAGATTAAGACTGAAATCCAGTTGATCAACTCCTCTGTTAGAATGCTCGTCCTTAAACCAGAAGACTGGCTTGGCACGTTCAGATCTCTACAATTTCCTCAAGTAATGTGTGTGCGTGAAACTAGAGCTTTAAACACCCATTTTAAATAGAAATGTGGGCTTCCAGTCCTATTATTCTTTACTTAAGCATTTGTGGATATTGCATTTACATAATTTTGTTGGTCTTTCAGCAGTGACCATTTCCTATCATTAACTGTCACTAATTCACACCATTTTTTATTATTATAACATGTTCACATATTCTTATAGAAAATATCTGACATAATTAGTAAATGAAATAACTGTGTTAATTATAAATTAATTATTATAAATATAAATTAACCACCAAGGAGCACTTGGAGATTCACATATGTGATACTCCAACTAGTCTTCTGATGTATGATTGTTATAATGATATGAAGATAAGATAATCTACATGTTGCCTATACAACATATTCTATTTTAAAAGAAAAAAAATACTGTTTTATAGTATTTGTTCATTTTTGGTGCATTATCAGTTGGGCTTAATCATTAGACTTCATCTGGGGACTCTTAGGGGTAAAAAAAATAATGAAAAAGAAGTGTGAGGGGGGGATTTCCAAAACGTAATTAGCATTTTGAGAAACAGAACGAAGAACTGATGAAGGATCCTACACACCTAGTGTGGATGATACAGGCAGAGCGTATGGGTTATATGGGAAGCCAATGTGAAGACGCGACGATGCACTCTGTGGTGTGAAGGACGTGAACATTGTGGAGTGAATGATGAGAGCCAGGAGGCGCGGTAAACCAGACTGCTTGCTCAAGTTGAATAATTTGTTGAAAGGCAAAGTGAGAGGATGTGTTCATGCGAGTGACTCAAGTGAATACCAGAGTTGAAAGTGTTCAGTGGTGTCAGAAGTCACATTCTGTTGGCTTAGTTGTAGCTTGTTGCGTAGCTTCAGTTAGTCTTCTTTCATTTTAATATAATCTACAATTCTGGTTCTGTAGTATACAGATGCAATTTAACTTCTTTTTATGCCTTTTATTTTTTTTACAAAAAAATTCATACAATTTCTCCTTTACACCTTTCCACATTTGGCTGAAATGTTTAATTTTATTCACAAAAACTGACATGTTAAAACTGTCACATTATGATGTTTCTGTTGGTTTACTTTTGTAAGGTTTCCCCTGGGAAGATTGTCAAATATCAACATTAACACAAGTACACTGGAATTCCAGGTCCACAAAAATCATGTAGGTCAAAATCAATCAATCAACCTTTGTATGCATTATAGTATATAATAATGCCAAGTATAGTTTTTATAGGTATAGAATGCAGTACTTTGGATTGTGTTTCTAATGCTAACTGTTCTTTTGTGTGTTAGTCTTTAGTGATGAAGAGTTCGACCGGGTTTGTGGAAGGTTTAACAAGACCTTATGTCTACAACCTGCTTCTCATGCCTGGGGAGGTAAAGTCCTTCAATGTGAAGTTCAGTCCAATCACCAATCACAGTGTCTCTTCTCTGCTGGTCGTCAGGTGAGCTTAATGGGCTAAGTAAATGTTTAAATGTTTTGTTTGCAGACCGCTGTGTACATTACCATAGTTGTGTTTGCACAGGAACAACCTCACAGTAGTAGACTTGATCATGGTTCATGGTCAGGGCACCATAGAGAGTGTGAAATTATCTGGCAAAGCCCCTGGCCTCGGCAGCTCTCTGAGATTTAAACTAACAGAGTCGTTCCTTAAGGACTGTGCAGATGGTGAGTGTTTATGATCATGTTTAAAACCAAATTAATTTAAGACCTCTGTTGAAAATGGATTTACATATTTTTCTGATTCTAAAGCTAAAGCCAGGGAGCCAAACTTCACTCTTCGAAGGACTTTCAGGCTGGATAACACTGGCTTTCTCCCCGTACACATTCGATCTATGGAGATCAGTGATAATACATGTGAGGGATATGGCTTCAAGATTCTCAACTGTGAGGAATTTGTTCTCAATCCAAACACTTCAAAAGACCTCGTCATACTGTGAGTGGTACAACAGCAAGCCAGTGAATGTCTCGGATATAGTTTGTGTATTTATGTAGGTTTTCAAGGTTTTCAGATATGCTTTGTGTATTTCCTTGTTTGAGTTTAAACAGTTGACCTTTATTTCAACCTATGGCTTATTAAGGGGGTAATGAACTGAATAAAAGATCATTTTGGTGCATTTTCCTTAAAAAAAAAATATCCCAAAAATAAAATGTTCTGTTTAGTTACTTGAAATGAAGACAGATTTTTTTCGGCGCAAGATTTTTTCAGATTCATTGTAGTAGAATATAGTAGAACACAGCTTTAGTAGTAGTTGTCTTCCCTTTTTAGGGCTTCCCTGGGTCTTAAAAAGTCTAAAATGCTTGTGAACACTCATAAATGGACAAAATTTTGGACACTACCTCTAAAGGGCTTTACAAATTTCATAAATCAAACATGTGTTGGTTTCCCATTTTTTCAGATGTACAAACTCTACCCATGTTGTGGTTTCATGCAGGTTTACACCAGATTTTACATCATCCAGAGTGATCCGCGAGCTGAAGTTGGTCACTGCAGGGGGCTCAGTATTTGCATTTTCACTAAATGCATCATTGCCTTATCACATGCTGGCAGTTTGCACCGAGACCCTTCCTCGGCCCAACTGGGAACTTGAGCTCTACATCATTGTTTCCCTCATCATGAGGTCAGTGGGAAAATCACAACATTTCAAAATACATCTAACAATTTATAAATCAGCCGTGTATAACTGACAGCGTTCTGTTTGTCTAGCTCCATGTTCCTGCTGGTCATAGCCACTGCATATCTGGAAGCCCAAGGAATTTGGGAACCTTTCAGGCGGTGGCTGTCTGTGGAATCCAACTCTCCCATGGAGACAGGAAAACCATTTGATCTCAGGGAAATTGTACGAATACAAAATGATGCAAAGTGAGTGTGATTTCCTAAAAGTGATGTAAGTGTAAAAGATTGGGTGGATTTTTTTTAACAATGCTCTTTTTACCGGTTTCAGCTTGAACGATTTAGCTGACTCCAACCAGAACTCGACGAGAGGAATGTATGGGTCTGCAGGCAGTGGGCGGACTGGGGGTCGGCAAGTCTCCTCACACTCCAGTTCCAACAATAATGGTATTCTGCCAGACTCAAAGGCCAGATCTGGCTCAGGTCGCTCCGGATCTATGCAATCCACCTTTCCACTCAGTAAAGACAGCTGTTCAGGACTCAGCCAGCTGACCAATCGAAAAGCCAGAACCTCTAAACTGCAACAGCCGGGCTCAGGCCTCCTGGAGGAGCTGCCTAGCTCAGGACCTACACAGTCCAGCACCAACAGAATCAACAGTACAGATGAGTCCGATTACAGTCGACTTCTGGTCGCCATGGACAAAGATCTCGACAGGCCAGAGTCACCAGTCATTAATCTGTCAAGTGAACAACCCACACAACAGTCTTTACCAAACAAAGGTCAAGAATCTTCAAATACATAATGTACCATTCACAAAGAACATGAGTTAATTGTTCTACTTTTACTTTTCAGTTCTTGAAACTAAAGGGAAGAATGAAACAAAAGTGAAAAATAAAATAAAAGCTCCCAAGAAGAAAGAGGAGAAGGAAAGAAAAACAAAGGGAAAGGCTCAAATAGAAGATTTTAAAGAGCCATTGGTAGACAATGATGACAGTTCCTCTACTACTACAGAGACGTCTAACCCAGATGTAGAGGCCAATATTAAAGAGGTAGATATGTGACTTGCATCAAAGCAACTAAAGCAGACTGCCCATTTTTGAGCATAGTTGTTGACAGAATTTCTCTCGTCAACCAGGAGCCAGTAAAACTGAAGGGAAAAACTGTGACCATGGATAATGGAAAAGAAAGAGAAGAAATCAACCCCTCGCCTACTAAACCAAAAGCTAAGAAACCTCCAACAACAAAGAAGGAGAACCAAGTGGAAAAATCCAGGTTTGTACAAAGCTTGCTTGATGAAAATCGAACGAATTAACACAAAATTAAAAAGGAAGTGAGGACTAGTTAATTTGCTGCCATTGGACAAATGTGGCAAATTTTCAGTATGCTTTTAGGTTTTTGCTTTTCAGTATGCTTTTTTCATATCCTATATTCTTCGTTATCCATAATTTGCCCCTTTTAGTTCATGTTGCACGTTTTTTTCTTAAAGTACACCAGCTTCTGTACAATTAGCAATATTTTAAGTAAAGTCTGTATTTTTTTTTATTTCCTTAATTATTGCTATTTTAATTTAAATCACAGATTTGTCTTTTTTTGCACTTATCCCTAATCCTTGGTTTAATGCCGGTGTTTTTTTTTTTCCTAGTTGCTCTTTAGAGCTCCCCTATGTCACACCTCTTGAAAAACAAGACAAGCGCAAAAACTTCAAAAACCTTGCCAACACCGGAATTCCTGGAATAACCAAACAACGTGCTTTGAACAAATGTAAGACTTTTTTTTTTTTTTTTTTTTCAACTTGTTGAATTCTAAAAAGAAAACTATTGGAAAACGTTTTTTTTTTTATCTTCAACCCAAGTACTCAGTGGAAAGATGGGTGAGGACCGGCCTTTGCCAATGGGAAAGTTTGTATGCAATGGTTCACTGGCTGAATTGGGTCATAGCAGCGGTTCAGAAGGCGAAAAAGAATCCCCACCACCTGAGTGGGATGTGCCTCTAACCAAAACTGGCAACCGTAAGTTGGGAAATATATATTCTCGATTGAAAGACACCCAGCAGCATTTATACGCTTTAAATCTAAATTCTAGTTTTGTCTTTTACCAGAAGCAGACAGTCTTCAGCAGATATCTATGCAGACGCTGCATGCTGATCCCTTTCTGAAAGGACCTGGTTCATTCATCTCCAGAACATGTTCACCTCCTCCAACCTCACCAAGCCTGGTCCCTCGTGGAAGCTACACCAGCATGCTCCACTCTAACAGGTAACTTCAACATTTCAGAGCTGTTCTTTCTTACTATCGCATTCCCAAAAGATACAAGTCCTGCTTAAAGAGCCAAAATATCTGTGTGCCGAGTGAGTGCTCACCAGTGCTTATAGCCACGCTTACACCTGTTAACCACTGTATCGGTGTCGGAGGCAGTTGCGTCATTTCTGCATTACAACAGTGCATTTTCAGCGCCCAGATCTTTTGCTTTCACACATCACACGTTTTCAATGCGTACGTCGATGGAGTGACCAAGAATATATACAGGGCACTTTTTTAATAATTTTTATATAAAAAAAAAAAATCAAAGAATATGAAACAGTAGCTCACTTTACATTTGATATGCAGTTGTTCTCAACAGAGTATGTGTATACAATTAAAAACTAATTTTCACTTGTATCAATCAAATTTATATATCGCTTTTTTAGCAGTTGCTTTCAAAGCAGCTTCACAAAGTCCTAGTGAGGATCCGGTAGAGTAAATAGGAGTTCCCTCTGTGAGGCCCCTGGGAGCCTCGCTGAGGCAGGTGCTAGTCACCTCTCCAGCATAAACAATATACAAACTTAAGATCCATCGATGAACAGTTCGCTGGACAGCACCTGAAAAAAAATATTATATAATAGTATAATAATATTTATAATAATAATAGTAATTATATAATATAATAATATTTTATTTTCAGTTCATTTTTACTTGCCTTGTTCTCATTAACAGATAAAACTAAAATTACTGAAAGAATTGTTACAAATAGCTCAAGAACCGTTTCTGAATATTATAAACTCATCTCTATTGCTAGGTTATGTTGCGTTCCTAAACAGCTAAAAAACTCAGTAATTAAACCACTAATCAAGAAAATGCACCTGGATTCTACTGAGTTATTCAACTATAGGCCAATCTCTAATCTTCCGTTGTGGTCAAAAATATTAGAGAAAGTTGTAATAGCACAGCTCCTAATAGAAGAGCAGCTTTTAGGAAGATCTTCAATCTGGATTCAGAGCATATGACTGCACAGAGACTGCACTGGTTAAAATTTCAAACAATCTGTTGCCTGATTGGGATCAAAGGAATATCTCTTCTAGTTCTGCTAGATCTCAGTGTAGCCTTCGATACGATAGATCACAGGATTCTCCTAGAGAAACTAGAGAATGATGCAGGCATCCAGGGCCAGGCTATAAAATGGTTTAACTCTGACTAGAATCAGTTTGTTCATGTAAATGGAGAGAGAGGTAACTCATCAGACAAAATAACAGTTGAGTATGGAGTTCCTCAAGGATCTTTTCTGGGACCCATTCTATTCTCAATATACATGCTGCCCCTTGGCAAAATTATTAGAAGACATGGGGTTAGTTTCCATTGCTATGCAGACGACACCCAGCTCTATATCTCAGCAAAACGACCCTTTAAAGCTAAATAAGATCTCAGAACGTGTTGCTGATATCAATGATTGGATGAATGAAAATTTCCTTATGCTAAATCCTGATAAAAAAAAAAACATTACTTTTTGGCTCTAAAAAGCAATTATAGAATTGCTCAGTTTTAAATATGGATCTGGGGGGGACACTGTTCATTTCTTATTATATATAATAAACTGATGTTTTCAGAAACATATCTCTTTTGTTACTAAGACTGCCTTCATGCTTTCAAGACCTTTCAATTAGTGCATGCTTTCAAGACCTCCGGAATGGATTATTGTAACGCTCTGTTAGCCGGCTGCTTAGCTGCCATGCTATAAAAATTACAGTTAGTCCAGAATGCAGAAGTTCTCACAAGGACAAAGAAATACGATCACAATGCACTGGTTCTGTGCTCTCTTCATTGACTTCCTGTGAAATATCCCATTGACTATAAGATCCTGCTCCTTGCCTTTAAGGGACTAAATGGCTTGGCTCCGCTCTACCTGAGCAGTCTTCTATCATGATATATTGTACCCCGCTCTCTTCGGTCACAAGAAGCAAGACTCGTATCATTACTATGCAGTAAATACAATGAAAGTAACAGCTGGAAAACTGGTGTTGAAAAAACTGGAGTTGAGGCCTTTATAACTGGAGTAATTGTTCAGCTTTTTTGTTTAACAGTGAAGTTAACTTAAAGAAAGCTCCAGGGAATAAACTCACCAAGTCGGCGTCTCTTCCTGGTCAGAACGGCAATCCAACTTTTGCTGCTGTGGCTGGGGGCTATGACAAAAGTCCTGGTAAGTGTCTGTAAAATATTTTGTTTTCAATTGATGGAGGAACTTTGAATGTGCTTTTTTTTTTTTTTTTTTTTTTTTTTTTTTTTTTTAAGACCAAAATGCTGTTTCATTTCTATATGCCCTTTCACACACTTGGATGTGTTTATGCCCTTGTTTGAACAGGTGGTAGTGGCTCAGGTGGAAAAGCAGACTGTGTTGGGAAGGTGACACTGCCTCATATGGTGTCAGTGGAGAGTGATGGATCTGACAGGTGTAAAAACAAAAAAAAAAAACTTATTCCTGTAATGATTTTGTTCAACTGTATTTAAACATTTTTATTTGGTATTGTGTAGTTCGGGTCTGTGGAGCCCAATGGAGACCACCAGCAGCCCTGGATTTGGCCCAGTCAATGCTTTCTCTGCATTTGGACCAAACAACCCACTTAACCTTTCTGGAGGTAAGAAAAAATAAATAAGATAGAAAAAAAACATTCTTGCAAATAAAAATGTTAAACATATGACCATTCCCTTTTAGTTTTCCAAGGCATGACTGTTCCCAAGAGTTCAGAACCACAGCAGAGTTGGGCTGACTATCCTTCAGTGTCTCCTTCCATCTGGGAGCCGGAGTCTGGAAACTCCTGGGCGTCTAGCACTGGATCTCCGTCTACTCCAACAACTGTAAGAAAACTGTTCATTCACAAGACTTTGTTTCATTCACGTGAAGGGTGTCCTCTGCAATTAAATCTAGAAAAATGTACCTGTTTCGCTTCATGCACTTTGGTCTCTTATTTAGAGGATTTAGTTTATATAAATTAATCTAAATGTTTATATAGTGCTTTTGAGCAGTTGCTTTAAAGCAGCTTCAAAAAGACCTAGTGTAGATTAGGTTGGGTTGCATAGGATTTCCTATTGGATAATTCTATGGCGTAGGAAAAAAACTGTCATAAAATTCTTGAAAAAATAAAAAAGGGGTTGTAAAGTATAGTTTATTTGTAATAATTGTTGATTTAAGCTGACCAGTGATTTTTTTTTTTACATTTTTTTTTTTACTTATTTTAAAAGCCCTGTTTTGTGGTAAAAAAAAATTTTATGTTGGGAAAAAATGAAGAACCTAATAAAAGAAACCTGATGTGACTAAGTGTTGAAATGAAACAGCAGTGTTTGTTCATTTTGGCTACATGGATCCCCCAACTGCATGGGTTTTTTAATGTGTCTTATAGTAACGTCAGCCTCTGCTCTATTTGTTCACCTCTAGTCAATCTTGGGCAGTGCACGCAGTCCTTGGTCCTTCACCAACTCCATCTGGGCCACCGGCACTGACTCCATGCTGCACTCTTTCAGCCCCCCTGCCTCCTCCACTCTCCCTGATTTGGTCAGTCACACTGCGCCCACCACACCAGCCCCCAATGACATGGGCAACACCTACAACCCCTGGAGCATGGGGTGGTCTCCTGCTCTCAACCGCTGGAACACTGAGCCCTGGCCAAACTGCCCTGACAACAATAACGGCATCTAAACACGAACCAGTTTATTATTTTAGCTTTCCTGGTTAAACCATACTTTTTGACAAAATCCTTTTAACGGTTGAGGAAGAATCTTAAATTTGGAACGTAAGGAGTTCCACTGGAAATCCATTTCCATGTCTCAAGTGGTCAGAACAGTTTATTTGAGGAGATGATCATAAATATGCCTTAAGTTCAATTTTAACTGAACGAAACATTAAAGAATTTGGCTAAATGCCATTACCCTTGTAAGGGTGTTTTTCTTTGGTTTTAGAAAATGTTTTTTGAGTAATACTGCATTTTTGTGATTTGAAATACATGGTCCAGCATTACAGAAAAACAGCATGAGATGCGGTATTACTCAACATAAAAAGAAGCACTTTGAGTAGAAACATACTCTTAAAACACTATAATTTCGATTATTCATGATTTCATTTTAGAGCATTTTTTGGCCACTGATTTCTCAGTTGATTTGATGTTCAGAAAGATGATGGTGGATGCTAAGAGTTATTATCGCCACACTAAGTTAGAACCCCTCCAAATCCAAGCCAAATTTTGAAAGCTGTTCATAAATTCGGGTTTTATTTCATTTTAATTGGCCTCGGCGTAGAGCAAAAAGCTTCATTTGCTGGCTTTTTAATTTGAGGGAATTTAAAGTTGTGTTCCGTTCATCATTTGTCCGTTCAGGAGTGACTGTTTCGTCACGTTGGTTGAAATAAACATATCAGGTTGGATTCATGACTCCTCTTTATTTCTGCATTATCTTCTAAAACAGGAATTTTATTGGAGGGCCGCAGACCTTAACTCAACACACCTGACTCCACTAAGTTCCTTCTGTGCTTATTTGAAGCTATTCTTGTGTCTCTTGAAAGAAGTTTGGAACCAAAACTTGCAGCCATCCAGCAGAGTTTGACACTCTAGTTCCCAAAGAACTGGAGGAAGTTTAGACATTGAATCAAATATAATGTTTTACTCAAGCCATCGTTTAAACTAGTGCTTGAGATATACATTTAATGAAGATGTAGAATAAGTTTGTTCCTAAAATGGATTTTGCAGTTTTCATTTGATTCGTTTAAAATTAGGATAGTATTTTGTTAGTTATAAATATTGAAGTTGTTTTATTTTTTTCAGGATTAAGTTTTTTAAAAGGATTATGTTTGGAATATTTTTTATGTTAAAAAGGAAAGTAGCGACAGACAAGAAGAGAACTGGGGCTGGGGAAAGACATACTGTTCCCTGCTTTGTTTTTGCTTTTGTATGCAAGGTTCTCAGAGGTGCTTTAAGTTTAAAATGGCTTATTTTGAATGTTGCTGAGTTTTGAAAAAAAAAATGTCATGAATTATAAAATCCCAATTTGGTATTTGGCTGCAAATCCAAAATTCAGTTTTTTATTCTTTTGTGTTATACTTTTGGATCTACGGCCTAAATTTTTCAAATTATTAATCTGTATTTAAAATGTGCTTAAAATAAACCTTTTAGCCTTTTACAAACATTTTGTTGCGACTTGAATGATGAAAAGTCTTTTATTAGTTTTATTAAATATTAAAGTTTACTTTTTTTTTCTGTTGTTTATCTTTTTTTTTTAGGAATTATGTTTGGGACATCTATAGCAACCGAGTTTGGCTGTAAATTAAATATTCCTTTTTATTTATTGGTATACTTTTGGGCCTACAGCCTAAAATGCATCAAATGCATTTAAAATAAGCTTTTTTAAGACCTTTTGTTGTGAAATTAATTGCCCTTGAAAAGACGAACTGTGCTACATTCATCAAATTACTAAGTATGCGTCAATGCTGCTAAAGCCTGAAGAAATGTTTCAGTTTCAGGTTTTGCATATACATCAGAAGCAATAGGAAGCTTGGAGTGTTGAGAGGGAGGTAAAGAAGTTGACAAGTGTAATTTGCTTTGCATTTTTATAATTCCTCTCCCCTCATTTTATTAAGTTAAATCAAAAAAGTTAAATAATTTTAAAGCACTTGTACAGACGCTTTTACCATCATACAAAATTTGTCGATGTCACATGTTCTCATCACAAAAGCAAGTTGGCTTTTTTTCAGCACGTTGGCTGGGTCCACCACCATCATGCCCCGTCCCAATTCACCCTCCAGCTCCACACGCACAGCACATGGCAGACTCTCTGTGATCACGCTGCTGTCCAAACATGCAGCCACAGCGAAGGCATCGTAGGGCACAAATCCGTTGCCAAAGAGCACATCTTTGGTGTGAGAACTGCTATAATCTCTCGAGTACCCCCAGCACTTGGACGTAATTGTTTTCATGAATTGAGCGACGGGTGTATTCTGATTGACCACCTCATCGAAAAAAACCTGAAATAAACACGAACAGCAAAACTTGGTTAGGATCACAGGCGCATGCGTTTATCTCCTGCTGGAGAATTCTTACCCACGACAGTTTGTTCCTGCAAGTGAACTCCCAGGTTGCAATGTGTGTGGGGCAGGTGTACTCCTCTAAAACAACGTAAGCAGATTCAGGGTCTATTCTAAAATTAAACTCTGCACATGGCATCAGATTTCCCTTTCCTGGAAGAAAATAGAACAGTGGTTTCTTTTAAGCGTAGCTGGTGAAACGAACAGATACATTTGTCATTATGCAGTTTTCTGTTTTTAATAGGTTAGATAGAACGCTTGCCTTCCATGTTGCCCCCCATTATGTACATATCCTTGAGTTTTTTAGGGAAGCTGGGATCTAATTTAACAGCAAGAGCCAAGTTTGTAAGTGGCCCGAGGGCAATGAGGGACACCTGTGTACAAAGAAATGTGCAGTTTTAGGTCTCAAAAAGATGCCAACTTTACATCCAAAAAGTTAATTAGCATGACTGTCTAACACAATGATGCCAAAGCATTCATATTGATGTTTAACATTATTATTATGATAGTAAATAATGGAAATAACAGCATTAATGACGTTCAGTGTTTAAAAAAAACATCAGTTCAGAGTTGCTATTGCTAAAGTCTCCGTTTTTGTGAATCTTCAGAACAGCTAGTGGATCTGTGCTCTGTTCTTCTCCTATTAACAGGAACATCATCTCACTGAACTCTGGTGTTCCAACTCTGGTAGAGTTTGGAATCTGCGGAAGAATATTTCCCTTTATTGAAGATATTCAGCACACTGGAAGAGGAAGTGTCTCTCATCTTCGATCTGCTGCCCATCGGCCTGCAGAACCTCTGCTCTCTCTATGTTCATGTCTGTCTTCGTTTCCCTTACTGTATTTCTAAATCGTGATCTCTCGCTGTATCTGGAGAATGTTTCTTTCTTTAAATGATTTCATCCGTAAATAATGAGAACATTTGATTTGCCTGTTTAAGGTAGAGTAGCACTATAATTTATGTAGACTAAATTCTATTGTCAGGTTGTGATCATGGCTCTCTGTCAGATGTTGATGGAGCGGTCTGTGAGTTTAATTGTGGTTTTCTGGGTGAGGTGGAGGGCAAGTGAGTTTAGAGGAGGAGAGTCTGAAGATGGATGGGTGAGGAAAGCTTTATGCTTAATTTAATCTTATCTCTCTCTTTCTCTCTCCATCTATCTATACACCATAATATAAATGACAGACTAGCTCTCGTAGTATTTTTGACTTATGTTGTTCAAAGCTTAAAATTAGATCATCACTGAATTGGAAAGTGTAATTCATGGAATTGGTTAGTCTAACTCTTAACAATATAATTAAACAAATTTGCTGATTATTTTTGTTGTGCTTTATCTCAGATTTCTAAGGATTTTTAAATCTTTTATGTCACAGGCTGTGGTTATCACTGATGCTTAAACATGAAATTTAAAAATAAGAACTTGAGAAAATGAATTGTAGTTTCATGATTGTAACAAAATAAATTGGCAAGAAAATCACAGAAACAAGCTAATACAGATATTGAGAAAATTAACAAATATGCACAACGTTTTTAGGTGTTTCATATGAAAATAAATTACACCAACGATGCAAGCTCTTTGCAATCACTAAACTATTTTTTAAAACCATATCCCATAATTATGAGATACGCCATAAGTAAGAAATCTTTTGTATGGTTTTTTTAATTTATTCCTTACAATAAGTAAAGTTGTCTGCCTATTCAATGATATACTTCTTCCAAGATACGTCTATAGTAATGAGAATATGGTTAATAGCTTCTGTCAAAAGCATCTGAACAATCACCAACATCGGGTCAAAAATTACTGTTCAAAAATGGATTTATGTGAGGGTTTTTTTTGTCATGGACTGAAAAAAAACGAATTTAATTAAATCAATTTAATTGAAGGCAGAATTTCCATCCAAAATAATATTTAGCTCCAATTAAATACATCACTTTATTTAACAGGGTTGCAACTAAAGGCAACCCTGGGATGGTATTTGGTAATCTCTACTATAAACTAATCTCATCAATGAATTTAAGTTTAAAACTCACATTTTTCACTTTCTGTTTCTTTTGCGGCTGATTTTTTTTATATAAAATTTTTAATTATAGTTAAACAGTTGCATTAATTTTTACCTCTCTCTGGTGTTCATTGACCAGTCGTATCAAGGCTTGAACCCCGTTCTCTTTCTGTATCTGTGACTTCCAGTCGTCTGACTTCTGCAGAACATCTCCGAGGCCATCAGAGCCAAAATGGTTTTTCACTGTTGTCGTGGGTGCTATCAAAGGACCACCAGAACCTCTGAAGACGGGAATCTGAGGGGAAATTTCATAGAGAATAAAAAACACTTTCCCTCTTCTTTAAAAAAAAGTGTTAAGGAACTGGACGAACATGAGTTTTTTGACTGACTGTGAGCACCCGCATCACATTCTGACACACGTTGTCCACATCTGTGTTGCCGAAGCAGCAGGTGATGCCCAGTACCTTAACCCTGGGGTCGGCCAGTGCCATGATGATTCCAAAGGCATCATCTATACCACAGTCTGTGTCAATTATTACCAGCTTCTGTGCCATCCTGCCTCAGATCTAGACATCAAAGAAGGAAAGTATTTGATGTGGAACGATGGTAAATAATTGTAGATGAACATGTCATTGTCTGGTTAATATTTCAGAGCATAAGATGACATATTAACTAGGGTAAAAGTTTTTAAGCACCTTATTTTTGAGCATATTGCATACTACGGGGATGTCTTTTCTGTAGGAATGATCTAGGCTGGCTTACTGCGCTTCTTGCTAACAAGAAAG
This sequence comes from Danionella dracula, assembly GCA_900490495.1. Classification (NCBI taxonomy): domain Eukaryota; kingdom Metazoa; phylum Chordata; class Actinopteri; order Cypriniformes; family Danionidae; genus Danionella; species Danionella dracula. The sequence continues at coordinate 3,960,972 of UELW01000996.1, forward strand.
GCACATATAATATATATATATATGAAATAATTCTTCCACAATTCTACTCATCTCCACATTTCAATAAAGGTGTATATATATATATATATATATATATATATATATATATATATATATATATTACACATCTTTCATTAAAGCAACTTTATTAGTAGAATCTGGTCACTTTTAATGCATAGTCATTGATCAAAGGTCAACGTTGCTTAACAATAAAAATTAAAGCGCATTTCTTATAGTGTTATGCATATTATGCAACTGATTAGTATGCAAAATATTTCACTAACATAGCACTTGGTCATACTGAACAAATGAAAACATTCTTTTAGCACAGATACTCCACTTTAAAAAACGTCAAGAATAAAAATAATATTTTGTGTAATATTCTTACACAAAAACAGATATTTTTAGATGTTTTTTTCTTACCTTTAAAATGATTTTAAGCGCGGTAATGAAGTTATGACTGTAGAATCACCTTCCGCCAATCACACCGTGCAGCAGCCAGGAACTAAATTAAAGGGCGCAGCTAACCGCGCTCTGCTTCCCCGGAAAGAGAACCCCACGGAGGGGGGACTTTTTCAAAGAAAATTACGTCTTTTAATGATCTCTTCCCTATACAATAGAATCGTTAATGGTAAATTATAGATATACATCTCAATAATGATAGTTTGGTATAGATCATTCATTTCATGTGTATGTCTCAATTCGCGCTATCAGTTAAGAAGCACACCCCTGTCGTTCAGAATGGTTCAATCCGCTAACAAACACCTCGACAGTACTACTGAAAGAGCATCAGCAAATGTTTGAGCTGAACTAGTAAGGTATGTGGTGTCTATTTATTTAGCAAACATCATTTTATTACGTGCTAAATGCTTACTATGCAAGGACCTGATTCCTTTGAATAGCACATTGATGCTGCGTTGTTGCTTAGCGGTACTGATGTAACGTTAACATTATTTGGATGATGTATGTTAACGTTATATTTTTTAATCCATAGTGATTTAGTAATTTCCTTCTATACGGAATCATTTTAGTGGCTGCTGGTTGTGGGTGATGTGATGCAGGTGGATGTGGAGCATGTGGGAAGGTGCATGCTAGCCATTGAAAGAGATGCTACCTGTCAGACTGTTGCACACTCCATCAAGATTGAGATCAGAACCACTTGGGTGCTGAGACAGTCGTCACAATGTTTGCCACACTTTAATAATTATGATTCATATTGTATGTGAAGGTATATTGGGGTGATTTTTTTTTTCAAATTTGGTATGACATTCAATGTTCACATTTATGAAATGCTTATTGAATATGGCATGAATATGAGGAAGGAAGCTGTATATAATATGAGTTTAAACTTCTAGAAATACAGTTATTGTGCTTTGAGCTTACCCTTGACTTGAACTATTATCAAGTCAATATCAAACCAAAATATTGAACATTTTAACTTATGATCTTTCATACATTCGCTAGTCCAGAATAAGGTCGTCTTTAGTTTCTGTGGGTGCCCATCTCCAGCCAACACTGGGAAAATGTGGGTCACATTATTAAGTTGGAGGTAGTCTTGTGGAAGGTCTGGGGTTCTGGCTGTGTTTTTTTTTTGGTTAAGACCCATCCCTGAGGCTGTTTGACTGACATGAAAAACAACCAATCCCATGTCATTTCGCATAATGTCATGTTTTGTAGCCTACCATGGAAAGTTAGACATGGAAAAAAAAGTCACAGAACAACAGCGATAACGCAAAGATACAAGAATAGAATAACAACTTTCTATAAGCAAACCGAAAGGGTCATAGGTAGTAAAATCATCTTTTCTCAATCATACTACTTTTCCGAGCGGAACAAAAACAAATGCAACATTCGGTTCTCCCGGAAATCCGGACAAATTCAACCAGTCAGATCATGACTTCTGGATTCTTGAAGTGCCTGCCATAAAAAAGTACCAAATGCACCAGACCTTTAGCCAATGCACCCGGAGCGTGAGATCTGAGGCGTAGACTCAGTGGGAGATAAAACCAACTATCTGGAAGAAATCCATGCAGGCATGCGGTTTAAACTCATGGCAGAAAGGTTCCCACCTGACCCAAAACATGTAATGTTCTAGAGAGTTGGAGAACTACTTCACAATGTGTCACTGCCCTCTGATGTGTAGGAAGCCTGTAGCTTTCCATCTTTACCATACATTTTGCCAGTTACTGTTCAACAAACCATAAGACACATTTACACAATCTTTTGGGTTCAGAAAGGGCTCCTTGAAGTTCTTCTGATTTCTTGCAGCCTCATAAAAGTAACCAGATTTAGAGTGTATTATAAAACAAACATAAATAAATAAATGGCATCACTCTTAAAAGAAGTCATGGACTTGTCTATGTGCACAGGTGGAATGTTCTCCAGACTAATGCTCTTGTAACTCTTAACCTTGAACCTCATTTTCTCTAAAACTGAATCCTAAAACCATAGCAAGCTTTTTAAAAGTCTGGGTGTTGTTGAGTAGGGGGAGGGTTGAACAATATTGCTTTACACATTTCTATTTCATACAATTTGAGCTAATTAATATAAATACAGCAACTCTGCTGAATGATAAGAAACAGACAACCATATATTCTTGATTCTTTCCCCCTTAAGTGTCTTTTCTAAAAAAAAAGCAGTGATTGGATGACAGACCTATATAATTTCCCCTTACAAACTTTTTAGAGCTGTGGCAGCACTATTTAACATCAGACAGGGAATTACCATATAGTAGATGGCAATAAAATGTTTCACAACCTACTCTCATCATTTCAGCATTTGTATATAATAATTCCGTTAGGGCCTCATGGGTAGAAATGGAGTTATCTCTTTAGTACAGATACTTACGCAATTCCAATACTGACTGTTTTATTCTTCATTTTTGTTGGTGGGGAAGGAAGAATAAAGGGGGCTGGATCAGCGGTGCACCAACTGTTTAGTCCATCATCTCAGTGAAACCCCTTTATCCCATCAATGCCTAACACTGAGGAAAGTGAAGTTTCCAAAGTATCTATGACTGCTGACCAGGAGGCTCCAACACGGGCAGTGCTCAGAAGGGATGAGGGTGAGCGCAGTTTGCTGAGCCCAATGATGCGTGATGCCCTTCGAGCACGGCGAGCGTCCAGCGCAGAGCTCCAGCTGCCCTGGACCTGCCCCGTGACTCATTCTCGGGAGAAGTTCTACACCGTCTGTTCAGACTATGCCCTGCTAAACCGAGCTCGACCAGTCATTACATCTGAAGCTGCACCAGCATCCAAATCTGACAGCGGGGCATCATTGGACAAGAGCAACACCGCTGCCCCTTCTCAGAGTCTCTCAGGGGGGGTAAGTGTGCCTCTTGATGGCAACTGTGACATGGAACTTATGTCCTCCAGCAACAAGCCCATGCTGGCCTGGGAGATTGACACCTCAGACTTCGAAGCCGTGTTGACCCGGAAAGCTAGAACAAGTATGTTCCCCTATCACTATCTATCTGCAGATAAAGGGGTTGGATTTAATTTAGTTATTTTAATTTGTGACAATAATTTTAATTATAATTAGTGGACTAATTCTGAAGATGACTCTGGAGATGAACACATCACAAAACTGACCAAAGCACCAAATTTGAAACAGCAGAATTAATCCACTACTACAACTTACCCTTATTTTAAGCTGGTGTTTCAGTTTCTTTGTCCAACCTTTTTTTGTGTGTATATTGAGGATGTGGGAAATTACACCTGTTGTGTAGTTATCATATTTACACTAAAGCAGACACAGTTACAGTCACAGTCAAGTTTGTTTTATGATATTGTCAGAAACCAAGTGATTAATTGAAATGAGGAATTATTAATTTACAACGCTGCCTTAAAGGGTGTCAGATGCCCATTTCTGACTTCTTCTGTTATAATCATGTATTCATTTTAAATAGAAAAATGTTTTGGAATGAGCTTCTATTATGTTTTTTTAAGTATCTTTCAAGCAGTGAAAAACAAGGAAGATCCTGCTTGACTTTCGAATGTGAAATTGCTCTGTTTATTTGGTTATACCCATTTAGAAAGAGTCCACCCAGAGCCCATTTTAAGAAGTCACCATTCAGATAAATATATTCTTGGTATGTGTTTACATATGAATGTTTTTTTTTAATCTCACATTCCATAAACACCCAGACATTTACTTTATATAACATGGTACATGACGTCACCCATAGGTTTCTGGGATAGCCCGTAATCAGAAATGCGTCCGCAGAGCCGGGATGTTATTTGTGAAGATGTCTGATCAGATGAAGGTTTAGATTGTTATATAACTTTAAAAAACTTGTTTTTAATTCAACCCCTCAGAGTGTTCAAAAAGGTCAAAACTATTGATCTGAATCAACAAACCTAATGGAGCCAGGGGTGGAAACATGCATTTCAGCTCCAAACTTAGACAGTTTTAACCTTGGGAGGAACGAGAACCTGCACACTTTTGGAGTTAGTCTCAAGTGGCCGCTAGAGAAACTGCAGTTCAGTCACTTTCTGTTACCCATCGGGGGTGAAAGTAGGAGGTTGGTGCTTGATCTTAACCTGTTCATGTGATGCTATAAAGATAACTACTCTTAATTGAGCGATGCTGGTCAGTAAAGTAAATAGCTATTGTGAATGCTTATCTGGTAGAAACAGAAGGGGTGATGTGAAACTGCAGGAAGAGCTGTAAAAATATGCAGAAGCCTTGTTGTTCTCTGTGGATCACACTGGGTTTGAATCCAGAAGTGAATTAACTCATGCTTTGAGAGTGTACATTTGATCCTGAATTGGTGCATTTTTTTCTTTCTATAAATATTCTCTGGTCTTGTTTCTCAGGCAATTTAAAAAAGTCTAACTCCAAGAAAATCAAGTCATCTGACAGACTGAGCAGAAACCTGCAAGATCTCCAAGCTCAGGCTTCTTTGGATGAAATCAAGCAGAGGAAAGTCTTAGACCTGCGCAGATGGTAGCAAACACTTTGAAATTGGAAATGTGTTTAATAAAAAACAATTTTCAACACCCTCTCGGCTTGTGTCCCCTCTGGAATCAAGGTATTGCATCAGCCGACCCCAGTATAAAACCTCTTGTGGAATCTCCTCTCTTGTTTCTTGCTGGAACTTCCTCTACAGTACTCTTGGAGCAGGCAGGTCTGTGTGTTCCCTTTTGAAGTTTACATTTTTAATTATTTGGGTGATGTAATAGTGGTGTTATGTACTGCCATAATGGGTGACCTCTGGGATGTCATCACATATTCCAAATTCAGACAGAGTAATAATGCTGCAATTAACTTGATATGGTTAGTTTCTATTATGAATCAAAGTAATTTTATAATTTTTTCAGTCTCCCTCCTATTTCTCAAGAAGAAGCCCTGCATATCCTTGGTTTCCAACCCCCATTTGAAGAAATAAAATTTGGTCCTTTCACTGGCAATGCCACTCTGATGAGGTGAGTTCACTCTATTTCTATTTCTTAGTCGGTTTCCAATCATTTTCAAATGATGTAAAATGTGTCCCTCTGAATGATTACTTTCCATGTTTTAAAATTTATATTTGAGTGTGTTCATAATTTTTACAGTTTTACAGATTACTTTTTTTAAAGTATCTTCCTGATTTTTTAAATGTATTTAGTTTCATTTAGTTAAATTAATGTGTATATAACATTAAATGTTGTCTACTATAATTATTACTATTTTATATATGTCTACTATGATGCTCCAAAAAAAACTTCAGGGGAAAAATAAAAACAATTAGGGAAAAAAAAAAGAAAAGAAAAAAGTGAAACTGTGTGTTTATCCCTGAAGCACAAATCTGAGGTTTTGTAATAAAACACATTTTATTACGTGTTTTTTATTTTGTTATCATAAAATGCATTTTATTTTGTCTGAACAGATTTAACTCCATATGGTTATCATATTAATAAAACTGTATAAATTATACGTTTTTTTTTTTTTTAAAGAAGAAATTTTATTGTTATTTAATTAATCTAATTTAAGGCTATTAATTATCCAGAAATCACAATAGAATCACTTCAAACTTATGAAATGCATAAATAGTGGATGGGTTGTTTGCCCACCAAAATGATCCTCTATACTGTAGACAGCATGGTCGATAATGTAATGGCAGAAACATAAAGATATTGTGATAAAAATGAATAAAAAGAAACCCTGACCTAAATGTTTGTCTTCTCCATCTAATATCATTCCGGTGCAGATGGTTCAGACAGATCAATGATAACTTCCGTGTGCGAGGATGCTCTTATATTCTGTACAAGCCTCATGGGAAGCACAAGACGGCAGGTGAGACAGGTCAGTCAACTCATATTTTCACCAGAACAGACACTGCAACAGGAAGTTAGATCTGTAATCTATACAGTAACATCATCTCCAGTCTTATATTTCCTTATTCTCTGCTTTTTATCCTTCAGCTGATGGAGCGCTGTTGAAACTGACGCAGGGACTGAAAGATGAATCCATGGCCTACATTTATCACTGTCAGAATCACTACTTCTGCCCCGTGGGCTATGAAGCTACTCCATTAAAAGCAACCAAAGCATACAGGTGCAGGTCTCGGTGAAGTATGCTTTCATTTCACCTTTTCTTTTTACCTCTGATTCTTGGCAGTGTTGCCTTTAACTATATTTCTAAGAAGTAATTGAGCTTTGAAGAGGTCAACAATTGTACTGAATTTAGCTCCACAGCATAACCAACAAATGGCGAAGAGGAGGACAACTAAATTTAAACGTCATAAAAAACGCTTTTGTAAAGCACCATTATTAACCTCTTTCACTGATATATGCTGATCTGAACTTTTTTCTCCTCAGGGGACAACTGCCCATCAATGAGATGGAGCACTGGATTCTCATTGGGGAACCAAGCAGGAAACACCCCGCAATCCACTGTAAAAAGTATGAAGCATTTTAAGCTAATGTATTCTTTAATAAACAACACAGTCTAGAATATAAAAGGCCCCATTTTAGGCCTCAAAATGTCTTAAATTCAGTAGGTCCATGTAAAACGTATTTGATATGCGTTTTTGTTGTTGCTTGGGGTTGCCAGAGATCTAGAAAAGGCATCTAAATGCTACAAATATTGTAAAAAAGATGGTTAGGTTTACCAGCCTAAACAAAAAAACAAGGCATGGTAGGGTTGCTAGATTGAGAGAAAATATGTCTTCTTCTTCTTCTTCTTCTTCTTCTTTCGGCTGTTCCCAGTTTAGGGGTCAGCAAATCATCTGTTTCCACCTACCTCTGGCCTCAGTATCCTCTACTCTTGCACCAATTACCTTCATGTCCTCCTTCAGCACACCCATATAACTTGTCTTTGGCCTTCCTCTTGCCCTCTTGCCTGTCAGCTCCATCTCCAACATCCTTCTACCAATATAACTACTATCCCTTCTCTGCACATGTCCAAACCATCTCAATCTGGCTTCTCTGACTTTGTCTCCAAAACAACCAACCTGAGCTGTTCCTCTGTTCCTCTGATGTGCTCGTTCCTAATCTTGTCCATCCTTGTCACTCCTAAACTGAACCTCAACATCCTATGACGTATGACCCTGTCATACTCTTTCTCTAAGTCCACAAAGACGCAGTGCAGCTCCTTCTGACCATCTCTGTACTTAGCCTAGCCTAAGTACAGAGGCTTAGCCTAGCTTCCACTACTCTTTCCCAGAGTTTCATTGTGTGGCTCATCAACTTTATACCTCTGTAGTTGTTACAACTCTGCACATCACCCTTGTTCTTAAAGATTGGCACTAGGACACTTCTCCTCCATTCCTCAGGCATCTTCTCACTCTCTAGAATCTTGTTGAATAACCTAGATAGGAATTCCACTGCTGTCTCTCCTAGACACTTCCACACCTCCACAGGGATGTCATCTGGACCAACAGCCTTTCCACTCTTCATTCTCCTCAGAGCCTTCCTCACCTCATCCTTTCTAATCTTTTCAACTTCCTGCTCTACAATGTTCACCTCTTCCCCCCTTCTTTCCCTCTCATTCTCCTCATTCATCAACTCCTCAATATACTCCTTCCATCTTCTCTGCACACTCTCCTCACTCGTTAGAACCCTTCCATCTCTATCTTTAATCACCCTTATCTGTTGCACATCCTTCCCATCTCTGTCTCTCTGTCTCGCTAGTCTGTACAATTCCTTCTCACCTTCCTTCGTGTCTAACCTGGCATACAACTCATCATATGCCTTCTGTTTGGCCTTTGCCACCTCCCTCTTCACCCTGCGCTGTGATTCCTTGTAGTCCTGTCTACTTTCTTCAGTCCTTTCGATGTCCCACTTCTTTTTAGCTAGCCTCTTCCTCTGGATGATGTCCTGTACTTCCTCATTCCACCACCATGTTTCCTTATCTTCTTTCCTTCTTCCTGCTGACACACCTAGCACCTTCCTACCTGTCTCCCTGATCACTTCTGCTGTAGTTTCCCAGTCCTCTGGGAGCTCTTCCTGACCACCCAAAGCCTGTCTCAGCTTCTGTCTGAGAGAAAATATGTAAATCCTCAAAAACATAAGTGATTGTTAGGGTTGCCAGAGTTTGATAAAACACTCAAATGCTTTGCAAGATATTGGCATGAGACTCAAATGTAAAAAAAATTATGCGATTTTAAGGGGTGCCAAACTTTGAGAAAAACCTTCTTAAATGCTCAAAAACATAAAATTGATGGTTAGGGTTTCAAAAACAATATTTAAGCCTACTGCTTATTGTGCACAAAAAATGTGTATATATATATATATATATATATATAAATAAAATGTGTGTTTGACTTGATTATCAATGGTCTTTAAAAGTATTATTTGTCCTTATGAAATCTGCAGAAACCCTGAGTAAGGCTCATTTGAACTTTTTCAGATGGGGAGACATCGTCACAGACTTGAACACTCAGAACCCAGAATACTTAGATATTCGCCATATTGAGAGAGGCATTCAGTATCGCAAAACCAAAAAGGTATGTGACTCTAGACTTTCAGAACAGAATCATCAAAACAAACACGTCCTTTCACCAAAGGGTTTGTCCTTTTTGAGAACTCTACTCATAGATTTGTGAAGCCATCACACAGAAAAGAATTAATCTTAATTAAATAATAATAATATTATTACGAATTTGTTCTCTGGCTAAATTGAGAGCTGAAAATGTAGGAAATGGTCTTTACAGTATTTTATTATGTTGACTTGACTGAGGAGAGAACAAGGAGGGACAGTGCCTGACACAACACAGGCTGAATGTATCTGTCATCAGTGATAGATCTTTGTTGCTATGGTAATACTGCTCAAATGTGTTTTGGTAGTTCTGTATTTTGTGCAATCACTTGTATGGAAAAAGCACCAGGAATTTAATTCACTGTCCAATAAATTTAAGTCAGTGTCCTCACTTTATGTATACATTTATGCATTTTGCAGAAACTTTTACCCAAAGCAACAGAGAGACAATATGTTCTCTGAAAATAACAATATTTAGATATTTTTTTAGGCTTTTAAATGCTCATAGAAAAGAAATGCTTTAAGTGGCTTGTTGAAAACATTGCTGCTTATTGGACCAGCCAGGGACTGTGAAAGAAAGTTCTGGTGAGGAAATTTCTGCTTTTCTTAGAACAAACCAGAAAACGCTGTTCCTTCACTGAACACAAGCATTCTGGAGGACATGTAAGAGGTTGTGAAGGTAGAGGAACACATCTAATGAGGGTTTTTTTAAGCGATTCACAAGCTGTAATGGGAAAACAGATTCGTGATCACTTTTTTATCTGCAAGTTTAAGGAAAGATAATTTTTTCCCGTTCAACTACCAAAACAAACACGAGCATCCATTGCATGTGAGAGACACTGGACAAGAGCAGCATGGTATAAAAGCAACAGGGCAACCAATGTGTTTCCTAAAAGCATGTTTAGTTCTTCTAGTAACTGAATTTGCCACAATATTTTTGTTTTTGACAAATCTCATCTGTAACCTATTAAAAAAAGTGAGAACACTCACAGGAGTCAGTGTTGTCGATAACATTTTTAAAGAGCAGAGCATGCAAAACATTTACCTTAACAATTAAATCAACGTGTGTTGGTGCTGTTAATGTTTCTAAATGAGTTTCATGTCCTTTTCAGTGAGTACTGTGTTCATAGAAACTTCACAAAAACTTCACCTGTATTGCCATTTTTTGCTTTGGTCTGGGGCTACTGTGTTTAAACATACTTATTATAGACATTGGCATTATTTATGGCTGTGGTGCAATTGGCCAAAAAGTCGATGTTCCCTTTGCAATTATTTCCCTCCTTTTATGTTAACACTGACACTAGTCAGTTATCTGCACAACAATGGTGACTTCATGGTTTCTTTGTCCTGCTAATATGCTCCCTGCTCATATATTTTTAGGTAGGAGGAAATCTGCATTGCATCATGGCCTTCCAGAGAGTAAATTGGCAAAAACTGGGACCATGGGCCCTGAATCTGGAAAACCTTCGTCATGACCTCCACCAACAGGCTGCAGAGCACAGAAGTCAAGCTGCCGCAGACGATGGCTCTGAAGAGAGAGCCGTCAAACGTCTGGGTAGGTCTCTCAGTACAGGGAACAAGCCAGAAAATGCTTGGAAGCGTTTGTCCAACACGACAGAGTACAGTCACAGAGGCTCTCCAGACAGCGACCTAGATGAAGACATAGCTGACTAAGTATGAAGCCTCCGGCCCACGTTCTGTTTGGGCTTTTGGGTGTTAAGAGTTTGAAACATTACTATCTTTTCGAGGTTTGGGAAGGTTTCGATCGGATGTTTGGTACATCAGATAACCTAATGGATTTAATGCTAGTTATAGATAAGAAGCTCTTTTGACTTAACCGGCAATTGCGAATCCATTAGGAGCATAATGTGGAAAATCTGAAACACATTTTAATGCCTTTTGAAGGGTTCCATTAAAATCTTTAACCAGTGTTTTCCAGATCAAATTGATATTTAAAGATTCAGACATCTGCCATGTAATTCAAATGTTGTTTATTCATTAATTTTGTTAGTAGGTGACGGCTGAGCAACAATCTAACATTAACATACAATTAATATTTTTTTTATATACATTGTTCCCATTTGTGTCATGTGACCTCCAGTCCAAGCTTTAAAGGTTACACACAGTGCTGTAAGTTACATTTTCCTTAAAATGTTAAGCTTTTGTGACCTCAAATTGGACTTTTGATCAGTCATGAAAAAGCAAAGGGAGAAAGTCTGTTAGGCAGATAGTCGTACCAAGTGTGTTAGTGGTTTGGTACATCTCCTCAAGTGTTCTGAATGGTACGGGTGAGAATTCTCATCCTCACATCATCCTTATTGAACAAGTTTAAGTCAATCAAATATCACTCTATTATTTGGCATGTGCACTTTACTACACGTCAGATCACTGGAATAGGCTAAAGTGGGGTGGCTAGTTGCATAATGGGGGAGTTGGAGGGTTGTGGGTTCAATCCCCACGAAGTACGTTATGTCGTTGCAAGCCACTTCACCGGTATTGCGCCGTATGGATGTGTGTGACTGGTGGACTGTGACTATTGAAAGCAAATCCATCAGTGAGCAGCAGGAGCTGGTTCTTTATAAATATTTACTTGCACAGATATATCAGAGGCACCTAAATGCAAGCTTATGTTATGTGACTTTCTATTGAGCTTCATTCAAATAAATAAATAATATACGCTGCTTTAACATATTCACAGTAATGCTGGAGCAGACATAGCTTTCTGACTATGAAAGAGAGCTAAATAAGTCACAGACAAACACGTTGAAAAATCGTGACGAGAGCAGCCTCTCTTCTGCTCAGCATTCGGGACATTTGTTGCATCTCTGAAATAACTTTACAGATGAAAAGAGGTCAAAAGTAATACAATATATTTTAGACTCTCAGTTGAAATTCAGTATTTTTACTTTAAATCGATGCAATAAGAAAATCAATCTTAAACAAAAAATATCCAAGAGCTGATATGGTCTGATGTCAGACAGTTCTCAATTTAAGAATAATCATCCTTGATGTGTTTTAAATAACACTGTGCTAATATTTGATGTTCAGCAGCATCATTCCATCTTAAATATCTGCAATAGTGTGGAATTGCTGCATATGCTACTGATAATTGTTAATTGGAGTTTTGATGTGGTAGCAAAAAGTACAAAAGAACATGACATCGATGAAGGTTCTGGAAATCTGCTGCTTTACGATAGTGTAGTCAATGTAGTTTATTTATTATTATTATCGTGAGGGTTAAATAGAGGTTTTTATTATGTGAAAGTCACTTTAAAAGATGATTTCATCTAAAATAACTGTGAAAAACAGGCTGATCTTTCCAAAACATTGAAGACTGCATGACAAGATTCATGGTCAGTGTGTGTAGTGTTCTTACTTTAACACGGCAATATTGTGTTATAAGAAATTTGCTGTCTACTTAACATACATTTAATGTGCATCTGTTGTGTAGGTATTATTTTTATTTACAAATAAAATATTTATACACATTCTTACATGTTTACGTATGATTATACAAGATGGTGTTTGAGATGCATGCCTCGTCAAATGATTCAATCGATCAAGCCTGTAAAAGTATTTCATGTTTCAGCTCCGAAATATCAGCGGGAGTCACACGGCAGCAGCCTCCTGACAAAATAATTCAAAACATCATACCAAGTAAACCTTTAGCTTGTTCAACGTTATATAGTTAATACCCACCAATCCACAAAGCACCCTCTTCTTTCCATTTCAGGCTCAATTTTGCAAATGCTGTCCGACTTTCTGTGTTCCATCTGAAATATTAAAAGTGTAAGGTTCTGGCTATTATTTCTGCTTAATTTTATACACAACTCTATTTATTATTTTAAGTATAATTTATATGTTTATGGGATTCCTTTGCAAAGATTAAAAACTAAATATTAACTTAAGCACCTTTTAGATGTTAATTAAAGATCTGAAATGGTCAGGGATAATTATTGCTCCAGCTCACCCAGTTTTGGGGTCCCATGCCTCTCCACTGTTGGGATACACAACCCAGCTCAGATCTGCTCTCTTATTAGCCCTAGCTGACTGTAGAAGAGATGTGACCAGAGGAGCAGGGCAGCAGTTCAGTCCTACAGCAACAAGCTGTGGGCATCTGGATGTCAGCTCAACCGCCTCTGAAAAGCGCCGCCCGCATGAAATACTCTGATTGTCCTAAAATAGATGCAAAGCATTCTTTTTTTAGGAATGTGAATCATCATAAAACATATCCAGTTATATGTGTTACCTTGCAGGAAAAAGAAAGCCAGGCTTTAGTTTCAGGAAATTCTCTGAGCACGTCCACTAAAGCTTCCGCTTCTTTGAGGCTGGGTATTGTCTCCATGGCTACTAGGTCCGCTCCAGCTTTTACTAAGCACTGCATCTGTGGACGATGCCAGTCTTTCAACTCCTGAGGGGGGAATTGTGAAATACTTATAAGTTGGCAGCTTGGATAGACAAAGAGGCTTATCTCACGTTACCGTACCTCCACCGTCATCTTGTTTTCATAGGTTCCTGTGTACTCTGACCCATCATGTAGAAATGCTCCATAAGGACCTATTGATCCTGCAACCAACAGCTCTCTTCTGTCTGGAATATTTAATAAACGTGGAATGATTGTGTCTTGATTTTCTGATATGATGCAGTTATTGCTCAGACATGCACACACCTGAACTGTGCGAACGGAACTCGTGGATAGCATCTCTTGCCAGCTGAACCGATGACATGAGTATGAGGTGAGCCTCCTCAGGTCGAACACCTAAATGTTTTACAAATCCCTCAATACTAGCCTGGTAAGAAGCTGTTGTGATCACATTAGAACCACTTTGAAGAAATCTGTTGTAAGACAAGATATTTTCAACAAGTAATGAAAAGTCTGGTAATTAAATTTAGTCTGGTAATCATTTTATACACAATATGAGAAGTTAATGTGAACAGCTGTAATGTTTTTATTTGACTTTTTTTCTAAGATAAAAATGAACAAACGCTAAATGTAACATTATTCTAGTCAGCCACATGCTTTTGTTAAAATTATTCAGATATTCTGGTGCTGGTTGCCTTGAGAGCATTATTGTCACTCCCAATGTATAAGGAAGTTATTGTGTACTTATGTATTATTATGTAATTATTAAGTAGCTTGTTATATCCATGAGCTTCATCATAACTTATAGCTCTATAAAATCACTACAATTACCGGTAATGGACATCTTTGATTGCCTCAGGTGCAGTATGAAGAACTCTTGCACTCCACAATGGATCTCCCTATAAAGTTCAGTAACAATAGAAGTTAAAACAAATCCAATAACTGACAGACAACATGTCTGTACAAACGTTATACATACCTGTAACTGAAATCCACTTGCTTCGAGTTCTGTTGCCAGACCTCCATCTAAAATGAATAGATTGGAGTCCATCTACGCTCTTCACATCAAGCTAATTTTTATACACGAAGATTTGAAGACACCGTTCGTAATCAGCCAAACGTAACGGTTAGGATAGTATAGTCACAACATTTTATTACAGCAAAAACTGCGGTAAAACATCACAACAAACCCGTTATATACAATGAAAACAACAAACACACACGAGTGTCAGAATAAATCACTTCCGGGTTGTAAATAAGAGTCCAGGAAAGCAAAACATCTCTGTGTATGTATAGTTACGCTCTAGACTTTCCTAAATAACCCGTATAGTTTAAAAATAACGACACAATATTACTTTTAACACGTAAGTTTATATATTTTGTTTTGTTCTGTTGTTGGCGCGCTCGATGACGTTGCTATGGCAATAAGACCAAAACGAGGGAAGACAATAACGTTACGTTAACCGTTTGCTGAAAGACGTTCCACAAAAGCTGTCATTTAATAAAGAATTCCCACATGGTAAGTAAACGAACGTTACAACTTTTGGCTGCTTTTCTTGTTTTATTAGCTTTATTTTGAAATAACGTCCATGTGTTTTACAGCTAACGTAACGTTAAAGATATTTTCAGTTCATTGTAACATTATCGTTTGAATGCAAATCAAATATTGTGTGTAAAGTTACCCCACGTCTCAACAGCAGACATGTTGTTACGTTAACATTACGCCTCTGCAAATTACTTTAAAAAACATCTGCTATTGTATTTGAATATGACAAACATGTGTGCTAAAATGCATCTCAGTGCATGAAAATGAGATGTACTCATTAAAGTGTTTACCTATCTGGAGTTTAACCAACATTAGATTAACACCTTCAATGGAAATGGACCCTGTCCTCTCAAACTTCCACGGGATGTCAGTGTTTCTCTCTAGAAGTTTTAGAACGTGCTTAAATAGTTTCCAAAAAAGGTCTGGAAAATAAACTGATGCCCATCTGTGATTGAAAACCTGTGTGTGTGTTTGGAAGTTAACTAGGTTATGTGCTTGAAAACTCAATGACCGCATCATAATGAAGATGATAGTTGGAATTCAATCTATATCTGTTACTGCATAGTCCTGGTTAAGAGTCAAGCCACAGTTGTAGCACCACTGGCTCATTTCTCCAGCTCACATTGGGCAAACAGCGGGGTACAATTTGAACAGATCTCTTCAGGACCACATTCACTCACTTGTTCTCTTGAGGGCAATTCAGATTCACATCAAATCACTTGTTCACGTGAGCCCGTGAAGATCCTTGTCTAAGAGGGAGCGGCGAAAGCTACAGCTCACTGTGTTTCTCAATTTCAAAATTTAGTCAAATGCTTAATGATTAGGTTGAATAACATGTATTTAGCTCGTGTGATTTAAACCTGGTCGCTTACTTCCACAATTATGGATTAAAAATACTTTTTTTTTTACATTTAATAAAAAAAAAGAGAGAGAACCCTCATGGTTAATATGGCCATATAATAATCAAATTGTCTCATTCTTATGATGTTGGTCTGAATAAAAATGTCATATAAATACTGTTGATTTGATATTGTAAAATGTCAAACTTAAATTGCTTAATTAATACTTGTTTTAATTTTGTATGAAAAATGATTTAATATTTAATTAAGGCATCATTAAAATTACACATTTTGATTGAGGGGAAAATCCTTGACTTCAATTACAGTAAAAGGTTATTTGGACAACTAACTGTATTCTAGACAATTGGTGTGTTAAATATAGAAAACAAAAGCCTTCAGTCTATCTCACACCACATATTTCAAATGTGATGGGATAAATTACACATTTATGAAGAACATGCTTTATTATAGAAGGCACATGAAAGCTTATTTAGGAATCCTAAAAAAACTTTCATTACTTTAACACATCATCACTGTTAAACAAAAGCATCTGCTGGTTTTGTTTGTCATGGAAAGGCAGGGCTTTGCATGGAGTAGCCATGTTATTCTGTAGGAAAGAGGATACCTTGAACAACTTTTTTTATTCTCTGTTGTACTCTTGTTTATTTTCACATTCACATTCTGTCTGTATGTAGCGTACACTGATCCATGTCCATGCAGACAGCATGAAATGTTTGCAGTGATAGCACAGGGCCACAGCAGGTGTGTGAGAAAGTCTCAGCTTCCAGGAAGGCCTCTTAGAGTAATTTTTCAGTGTGCTTCAAGTGGCAGGTACTGTGTGCCCCAGCTATTTCCAGTTCATTCTGGAAAGGATCATGAAGCAGGAGTCTGTGAGTTTGAGTGCATGCGTGTCGGAATGTCAAAGCCACCTTCAAAGTGTGCTTTTTCCAACTATAAACACTTGCAGAAAAACAATAGGTTTTTGTACAATTTTGTACAATCTCAGAACTACTGAGGCAAAGTGTGAAGAAATTGTACATTGAGCTACAAAAGTAATTGGGGTCCAGGAAGTAGCTTTTTGTGCTCTACAGTCTGAATAGCTTTAAGCAACTTTATTTGGAGTGGAAGTCTGAAAGATGTTTTTTTTCCCAAAATGAAGATGTGCTCCTTTTATCTAAAAGTTTTGTGCCTGATTTGAACATTAGTGATAATTTTCATTTAAATTTGGCATTCATTGTTTTTTTTTATTACAGAAAAATTTACTGATGCAGTAACTGAGCAGATGATAAATAAAAAACGGCTGCAAAAATATCCTTAACCTTTTTTATTTTTCCTTTTACATTTGTATTACTTCAGATAAGAGTGAATCATATTCATGAAGATTCTCTTTTGGACAGCATAGCCTGAAACTAGTTGATTAACGGTGGTCCTTTGAGTCTATTTATGATAGAGTGGCTTTTTGAAACCTGCGCTTCTTTACATTGAACAAGAATGCTGATTGTTGCTAATATCTTTGAGGACTAAGAATAGCACTTGTTTGTGGAAGAGGTCCAGTTGGTGTCAAGATAATTTGAGTTACATCAAAGGGGTTCTCTGTGAATCTACTGAAATGATGACCTGTCACAGACGCTGTAATAGTCTGTTGTTCCGTTTGTTACTGTAATGTCATTCCATGAGCTCATAGTGAACATTTGGTATCTATTATTAGCAATGCTGCGAAGTGGATCATAGTGTCTAGAATTCTAGACATACTGTACACACCAAATTTGGTTAGCTGAAATATAGTCTGGATCATCAACAAAACTGCTTGCAATCTCTCTGGATTGCTTCCCCTCCTGCCAGAATCACAAGTTCTTTCCCTCTGAGTTTTATTTAACCCACTAGGTGGCAATCTGTAGATCATACTCTTGGACTGTGTCTGCCCTCTAGCTCTCCATGTTTTGTTCAAGGGCACCTTTGAGGTAGTGCCAAGATGGTGGGTTCTGAATCATGGCACAACTGAGCTGTGAGACTGTCAGTGCTGTGCCGTCAAATAAAACATCACTTAGTTCCTTTAAGGGTGTATTTATTCAATAGGTTACCCTCAGTTTCACATAAACACCTATTTTAACATTTAATTTCACGTTATTTATGTTGTATCCAACAACCTGCATCTTACTAAAAGTAACTCCAATTTTGTTCAGCAGCTAAGCATAACTTTAATCTGGATGGAGAAAATTACAATACATTTATGTGTTTTAAGAATAGAGAGAACAATAAACGTTTTAGACAGAAGTCCTAGAGCTATACAGCTTGAATTGAAGACATTTATTTAAGCACAGTGGTTTATAAAATGGTAATTTCTTAAGTGTATATGGAACTCAAATGCATCATGTCATAGCTTTGGCCTTGACTGAAATGAGATAAACTAGTATTTATAAAATACCTTATCAGGTCTTGTGTTCCAGAACTCAGACTCTGCTTCACTGAATGCTCACATACTAAAGTTATAGTAAAGTATGGAATCACCTCACTTTAAAGCTGTACATTCAAATGTTTAATTGCCTAGAGAAAAAACAAACACAGAACATTTTTATCTCTGACAAAACCAATATCTTTATCTATGAGAACTTTTAATTATTAGTTTCCTTTCTTATATATATATATATATATATTCAAATTCTTTCATACAGTTTGAAAGTTGGATTAAAGGATGCATTTATTTATTTATTTATTGCTTGTTTCTGCACAATTAAAAATTTGAATAAACATCTCAGATTGTTCCATACTGTTTTCCAAGGGTTTATGTGTTTTCCCCCGCTTGATGAATGTTTTTATGTTTTTGTCGGCTCACAACTATGGTCCTGTTCACTAGAACATCACAAAAAAAACAGAGAAAAGTCAAAGTTGACAAAAATTCAAAAAGAACTCAGAAATGGGCACAATTATTGGCACGCTTAACTTAATATTTGTTTCACAAAAAATAACCTACATTTTCAACCACGACTATACCAAGTTTGATGACACGGTCCCAACAGCAGCTAATTCTAACCTTAATCTGGATGGAGAAAATTACAATGCATTTTAAGAATCTCTGCCTTCCAGGAATCTGTAAGCTGTCAGTAAGGCAAAGCTTTGAATATGCAAACTCTCTGCAAATGAACAATCACTCATACATGACGCTCAAATCCAGTCATGAATTATGAAACCCAGTATCCTGGATAGAAACACTCCTGTTTCTTCTACATGATGGTGTAATGTCAAAAACCTAAAATATCACCAATAGCGGACCTGTCACATATAATGCTTTAGGTAAGGATGTCTTTTAAAACTTTTTATTTTAGAACAGCAACAACACCGCTTGCTTGGGTTCTATGTTAGTGCATCCTAATGTTTGTACAAATGTGTGGTGGATACATTAAGGAGTATCTTTTACAGCATCTGGATTATGACTCCCTGTTTGCATTAAAGCTCAAGATGGATCAGAGAGAGGCTGAAATCTCAGACTCAGCATGTTAACAGACCCAGCTGTTAGCCTGTACTGAGGGTCGAATCAGCTGCTGTTGGGACACCTTGTACAAGCATAATTGTCAGAGCATTCCCCTGCCAGGCCTGGCTTGAGTTTGTGTTTTGTTGTGTCTCATTTGTACAACACAGGAGGAGCGTTTTGCCTTTCTGGCTGAGTGGTATGACCCCAGCGCTGCCCTCTTGCGACAATACCAGCTGCTCTACTACCCTAAAGATGGCTCAGTGGAGATGGTGCGTTCCTGTACTCATGTTTCAGTGTTTGATGTTTGAGCTTCACACGTCTCTTTTTCTCATGTAGTTTGATGTGAAGAATCAGCGCACATTCTTACGAAGGACAAAGTTTGATGAACTCCATCCAGAGGATCTGTTTGTTGGAAGCCGTGTGAACATCTTTTCACGTCAACTGAGTCTCATAAGTTATGGGGATCAGTACACAGCGAACAAATTGGGGAGTAAGAAAGAAAGGTAGATACAATAGCAACTGATAGTACAGTTTTCAAGCTAACAAAAAATAATTGAGGTCCAACAGTTGTGTCAATAAGCCTTATTAGCCTCTAGACTAAGTGTTAAAAGAACGAAACTGCTTTTGTGAAATATAGATACAATGAGTTGACTTTAGTCAACTAATTTATTTTAGTTTCAATGCTGCAGTGTACTTATCAGTTTGTGTCTCTTGTGTCTTATTCAGAACTTTGGCGTTAATCAAGCCGGATGCGATTACTAAAGTTGGTGACATCATTCAAATGATTTATGATGCAAATCTTATCATCACCAAAGCCAAAATGACCAAACTTACATGGTAAGCTTTTTTGTTTCATCAATGTATTAGATGAAATGTGTTATTTGAAGCCGTTGGTAAAGGAGGCCATTGCTAATGAAGTTTCACTTCTTGAAACGTAAAGGGTGGGTTGCTAGTCACATGCTCAGTTAAAAACTTATGCCACTGCAAAAATAGTGCATTGTTTGCCCAATATGCAAACTTGACCACTACAACATGTGTTCCTCTTTCAGCTGTAAAATACAAAGTCAGTAATTCAAGTCAAACATTTGGCACAGCATGTTCCGTGAAACACTTTTAAAAGCGTACTCCCTGGAATAGATTACATTTAAAGCACAATGTTGCATAATGACAGAAGTTGGATTTTTTTAAACAAACAGTTTTACAGTTACAGCTTTGACCAACATTTGTTGAAAACAAACATGTCCACCAAAAAGAAGTTGTAGGTTGCTAGTGTAAGTAAATTTATAGTGATGGTGTTCCTTAAGCAAAAAAATTGCCCTTGAAAAAAATCAGCACTCTTTGCTTTCTTTTGATGAAAGGAGTCGTTGGAGCTAATCTGCAAACTCTTAGAGGGCTTAGTGACCTGGTGTTTTTATAACTACAAATACAGGTTATAAAGAGTGGGAACTAAGTAAGCCATGGAGTTTACTTTCTCTATCCTAACCTAATCAATCATCAGTAAACATTATGTTGGTCTGTGGGAAAATCTACAATTTACAAAAATGTCGTTTTTGTTAAGGTCTGTGAATTGTTTAGCTACATTTGTATGTTTTTCTCATTGACATATTACTTTTTTCAAAAATGTTTGCTACAGGATGGTACAACTCCTTTGCGGCTTCCCTGTTCACATTTTCTGATTGGAGTTTGTATGTTCTCCGCATGCTTGTGTGGATTTTCTCAAAGAACTCTGATTTCTTCTCAAAACATAAACACTGCTCCATTGTGTACTCTATATTTATCATAGTATTGAGGGAATGTGGGTTTTATGAGCTTTGTATCATTATACATCCATCTCATTTAAGCTGGGCACCAGCACCAGTTACCCATGATCAAAACTGAAACCTTTAAAGTATCCATGAATGAAAATCTACTTTGAATACAATTTTCTCATAATTAAGCTGTTTGCATTTTCTTTTAAAGGGAAAAAGAAAAACGAATTTATTCTTTAAAGAAGTGAGATAACAGTGCTCTTTTAAATGTTTGAACCCCATTGACTTTAAAAAGTGTTTTGAGAGTCTTTGTTTTTTTTTTTAACAGCAAATTCAAAACTAAATGTATCGTCAATTACAAACAATACTACAAGGGTCTCTCCATGTGATAGTACTACATTTTTTTAAGAATAGAAAGCACTGATGGCCTTATCTTTCCTCTTAAGTTATGCTGACTATGACAGACTGTTCTCTGATAGACTGTTTCATTGACTGGGCATCCATGGCGAGCACATTGTTTCATAAACAGATTTTCATTATCTTTTCTGACGCTAAAGTATGTCAAATCAGATTAGCAAATGGTCTAATTACAAAAATGTTACCAACATGAACCACACACTAAAATTTGAGGGCACTTTCACCTCTCCGTTGTGTGTGTTTAGCTTTATTCAACCAAGTGGTGATGAGGATTTGAGATCACTTATTAACTCTGTCCTCTTTACTGCTTTCTTACAGGAAGCAGGCAGCGGACTTTTACACGGAACATCAGTCAAAGTCTTTTTTCAAGTGAGTCTTTTCTGAGTCAATAATTGACTTCTATGCATGTGCTGCTTTTGAAGGAGACTCTGACACCTGAACAACAGGGCAGGGGCTGTTGAATTGACATTGCTATGACATTGCAAATTTCAAGCACAAATTAATTCATAAGCACAGAATTACATTTTGCTGAAAGCAATTTTTCTTTTTTGAATAACAGTAATCTGGTGCAGTTCATGAGCTCTGGGCCTGTAATCGCTTTGGAGGTGATGGGAGATGAGGCCGTTTCAAAATGGAGGAAAGTTTTAGGCCCAACCGATTCTGGAGTAGCACAAAAAGAGGCCGCACAGAGTCTCAGAGGACAGTTTGGGACAGATGGAACCAAGAATGCAGGACATGGTTCGGACTCATTGGCTTCTGCTGCTAGGGTAAATAAAAAAGTTGTTAATTGGCAAATAAAAGTGAAAGGCAGTGACATATTTCTCTGTCTGTGGCCTAGTAGGAGCTGGAGTTCTTTTTCCCTTCCACCACTGGTCATGGTCCCCCCAACACAGCTAAATACTCAGACTGCACATGCTGCATCATCAAGCCTCGTGCCATCTCGGAAGGTAAACCAACAGTTGATGACCGCATGCTCTTCGTGCATTATCAGAAATGTCAGAAGTTACAGATGCAGTGTAGCATAGTTTACGACACACCAGTTTTGTAGTGTTTTATTAACCTGCGGCTCTCAGAATGTGTGCATTATCTGCAGTGAAAGCATTGATAAGGATGTTATGTCACACCTAATCACTGTTCTTCTAGATTTGCTATTCTTTTAATTGGATGCTGCTGTCACCATAGTACAAAATATTAGTTTCCAAAGGAGCTTAAAAAGATTAACTCATACCTCACATGAGAGCTAAAAGTTCCCAAAGTGCTCTCACTTTCTCTCAGAAGAAATAGCTTTATTTTCATTCAGTGTGATGGTTTTTGTTAGTCTTATTTGGTCTATTTCCTGTTTATTTCTCAAAAACAAAATCTGGGCCCAAAGACTTTGGTGGGCTTAATTGCAGTGAAAATGTATTTTATCTTTTTTTTTCTCTGTAAGAATGTCATGTAAAATGGCTATGCTATTTAATAAGCAAATGTTTGTTGAAATGGTAAAATTATAAATTATAAAACAATGCTTTCAAATTGTAAAATACAGCTTCAATAAATCCAAGTTAAAAAAATAACTTTACGTAAAGCACTAAAAAATAAACAATGTAAACATTTTATGTAGCAATGTTTTTAAAAGGTGAAGTTAATAATTGTGAAGTTACCATTTTTTGTTTATTTTTTTGTACGTCAGCGTTAATGTTTGGTCTTAAAAAGCCTTCAATTTTAAAGCAAAAATTTTTGTCCTTAAAAGTCTTAAATTCACAGCTTTAGGTCTTAAAACAAATGTTACATTCCTTATTTTTTCTGATGTTCACGTACAGCTCATTTGAATTCTGTTTTGTTCTGTGATGTTGTAGTTTTTGTTTTCCTCATCAAAATACATTTCTACGTATTACGACAAATACAAATGAGACCAACATGCAATCAGTTCTTTGCTATTAATGTGAGTCTCTCTGGGAAAGTGCAGGTTTAGCAACATTTGGGTCAAATATTTGAAGCGTAATATTTATGAAAGGAGATTCAACTGGGAACATTATGAGTATGAGACATGGCATCTCATTCATAAACGGAGAAACTTCTGACTGTTTTGAAAGGTCTCCAGAAAACTGTACAAGTTATTCAGGGTTATTTTCTGAGGAATTCTCAATGTTTATTTTCTTTTCAGAATAAGTAACTATGTTCAGAATGAAGTTCTGGATTAAATTTGCAATTTAATCAGTAAATTCAAAACCATTTTTGATAGTTAATGGTGAAACTTCAAAGTGAGCTGTTTTGGTACTTCAGAGTCCTGCGGTCTGTGATCGTCTTCTCTGCTTGCACAGCTCTGTCCATCCCCTTCTGCCCTGCAGTTGTTTTTCCAGTTACATGTTGATGAGTATAAACCCCCCCAAAGCCAGAACGCACTCTTAACCGAGCCTTCGCTCCGGATTTGTCCAAATCCATCTCCTGATCCCTGTTCATGCAGCATGCCACCAGGGTACTGACCTGTGAAATCTCAAATCCTCTCGACCGGGCTGAGGTAGATATTTCACATAGTGACCATGGACTAAGCAGGCCCCAAGTTGGTTTTGTACATTGCCGAAGGCTGATTAACCTGAGGGGAATGTTACACATACACACATCAGAGCCCTGAAACAGACCGGCCTATTTGTCGTCAGAAGACCTGCTCTAGGACCTTGAACCTTGTTGAGGTGCTTTATCATTGTGTTTTAGCTGTTTCAGGTGTTATAAGTGGCACATCATGATAATTGAAATACTGGTTTATATATCTAATCGATTTAATGTTAGATCAAAATAATTTTTTTGCATTTTGTCAAAGATTAACTTTGAAGTACTTCAGTAAGTATACTTTTACTTATAATTTTACTTTGAAGTAAAATTCAGAATCAGCCATTGTAAGCCATCAAGTCATCGATGAACATTAGCGCGATAGTGAAGTGTGAAGTTTCACAAGAAATTTTTTTTTTTGCAGGAAGACAATTTTATTTGTTTATTGCTTTGTTCACCTGAGCAAACACCTGTCTTGCGTTTATCTAAAGTATTATTCTGAATATTTAGTGATATGGAAACCTCAATACCTCCAAAAAATAATCAAAGTTGTCTATAAAAACCTTTTAAGAGCACAGCTACACTTTAATTAGACAGATTATGCAGCAACTGCTCTGTTCGGTGTTTTACATGCTTGTCACGTGGCTTGGCTCAACTTGAGGTGGTAGTTTATAGATCACAAAAGGAAACCTTTGATATTGATAACAGAGTCGTTTTTCTCTCAATTGTTTCACTATGAGCGCACACACAATCAGAGACATACTGCAGCTTTGAAAATGCTTCAAAATATGATACATGTTCCAAAAACTGCTGTTTTTTTTGGGGTGGCATGTTATAATAACATTTTTTATGAAGCAATGTTTCTAATTTTTGTAACAATAATACATTTTATTTGAGGGTTCCCCCAAGGACACCTTGTAGTAGCATAAAGTAGACAAAACAGTCAAATTAATAAAAAACTAAATGTTAAAAGCAAGTAAAAAAGATAGAAAAAAATTAGAACATTCCAAAAACAGAGCTGTTTCAAAAGTGAAGCTTTTGCTGTTTCAAACTGAAGCCAGCTGAGAGAGTTCCAGAGAGTTTAATAAGAATAAAAATAAACTGAAATAAAACAACTTTAAAAGCTTTATTCTTGGTTTAGATGATTGTTTATTGTAGGTTTATAAACTGTTTACAAGGCTTTATAAATGATCTATAAATCCACTATTTGCTAATGCTTAAATAATGGTTCATATTGTGTAGTTATTATAAAGTGGGACTTTTGTTCTTCTACTTTTGAAGTATAGCCTTTGTTTGCTGCCCTTTCATCTTTTGAGTGTTGTGGCTTCTTTTACATTAAATAGTGTATATACAAGTAGCCCAGACTGTAAACCATATGTCCTGTGTGACCTTGTTATTTGATGGGGCGTGCATAGTGCTCGTGGATGCTGAAACTGTGGATAAAGTGAACCTGTTAAACTTACCGTCCCATAGACTTGAGTAAGCAGCATATCATAGTAAGTTTGTAATGATTTACTCAAACCTATTGTCCATGGATAGAGCCATATATACATTGTCGAGAAATTTTACTTTCCGACTTTCAGCGTTCTTGGAATAGAGTGGAATGATTAACCATGTGTGGAGTTTAAAAGTGTGAGGTTTCATTAGAGGGTTAAGGATGTCTTCAAGGTCATGTTACTTTCTGTGTAAAATGGTTTAACCTTTGTGCACAATTCATTAATGTATTCTTGAGATTCACTCGGAGTAGTCCAAAGTCCATAACCCTGAGGTTAGTTATAGATGGATGCCTTCCAGTTATACATAAAATCCTGTTCAAACATCTTTAAATCTTTATTTAAAGAAAAAAGTCAGTTATTTAAAGGTTGTTGTTTTTTGTTTCCAGAAAAGTCAAGTTTCTAGGTTTGTTTGAAAACGAAAGCCTCAGCCAATAGAAAAAAATTTCTGGTTGTTTTGAACTGAATCATCATGACTGTAATAGCAAATTATGTTGCCGGGCAGAGCTGATAGCATTGCCTAGCAACAGAGATTACTCTGGAAGCTGCTGTGTTGTCGGCAGCGCTGCAGGTGTAGTTTGAAATTTGTGAAAATATTACAGAAGACGGAGTGTTATAATCAAATATAGCTTGCATGATTTGTGTTCTATCCATTTAACCACTTCCCTAAAAAGTAACCAGTTGTTATGTAAACAAATTATGTCTCTTGTGTGTATATCGAATTTGAAGAGGCTGAAATAAGTCTTATACAACTGTATATGTTCTCTATATTGTTTGAATTTGAGATAAGTCTTATATGTTAATGTGTTATGGAGTAAAATTTTGATTCTTCATTGCTTTTAAAATGGGAATACCCCAAAAAGGTTAAGAGGACCTTTCAAACCCTATACAGCAATATGGTGAACTTAAAGCTGGGTTTAAATGTGCTGTATAAATGAAATATAAAATATGCATTTGGGAACCTCAAAGATGTAATTTCTTAGTGTGACGTGCATTAAAATTTGAATTCAATACAGTTTATTAGTTTAAAATTGTTGTATGTACCGAGATTCGAAATGTCAAAACTCATATTGTATTATTTTGGAACAAGTAGCAGTTTGTTTAGAGGAACCTTCCTCTGAAAATGAAACCATAGTCCTGTGAACTGGTTCTGAAGGAGACATTCCGTGTATTGCTACTATTTAATGAATCTAATCTTTTGGCTCTCTTTCCAAAGGAGTGGATGTAGTGCTTGGCTGCTGTTATTGAGATCAAAGTCTCTCTTTTGAAGTCACTCCTTCATGATCTTGTGAACTGTTTGTTGGCCTTTAAAGCGACTTGATCATATCGGCTAACAGTGGGTCAAAAGTTTCACTCGCCACTAAACTGATGCAGCCGATATACAGTTTGGTTCTTTAACTGCAAGGACAGTCACCCTGGAGCAAGGACACAGTCAGTCGATAGAGCAGGATCACGAGTTCCTAGATTGCTGCTACTTGCCACTGAACCTGAAACTTTGGGTTAGCAGTAACACCTTAAATCCTTAATCATTAGACTTCCATATAATTATTAGTCTGCTCTTTGAAGTGCAGATTATTATTCTACAGGCATGTGAACGTACTTAATGGGCTATTGCAATTTTTTAAATAGTCATAAGCCAGTACATTTTAATAACCTATACTTTTTTACTTTACTAAATTAAGCAGTTATAAATAGAAAAAAATTAATTAAATTAAAAATGAGTCATAGTTAAAGTTTTTTTCTTTAATAAAATTTTTGCAAGTTTACTTTTTTTTTTTTTTTTTTTTTGAATGTCCTTATTGCCTGGAATATAGTTTTATAATAGTTGTGAAAAGGTCATTACCGGATTTAAAATTTGTAAATGTTTGCAATTCATGTTTATTAATTTTGTAATATTTAAAAATATTTGTATTGGTATTATTTTTTCAGCATTGACAGGGAAGATCCTCAAGTCAATTACAGAAAATGGATTTGAGATATCTGCTCTTCAAATGGTTTGTGCTCTTCAATTTTTGTGCTCTTCAAAAATTTTAGTTTGTGTTCTTCTGTTTCTATTTATTAGTATTCATAAATACATGCATTATTCAGACGTTTAAAGCAGAGTAATGACAGTTATATCACACGTATATAGGAGATTTAGAATCCCACTCCATAAAGCTAGGGCAAACACAATCATGTTTTCCCTTTGGTGTAACCTGACCCTGGCATCGACCAGGCAATCTGTGTGCAGATCTGTAGCCTCCCATGTCTCCAAATGAGTTCTCTGTCTACCAATCACAGGGCTTCAGCTTTATCACATGACCCAGCTGAAAATAGTGTGTGAGGATGCCCCTGAGCCAGAGCTGTTCAATGAAGTGTTTGTTACTATTAGAAACCATGAACATCCAGGCCTGGCTTGGTGCTCTATAAAAAGAATATCAGACAGTGATAATGGTGTGTTGAGATGGTTGCCCTGGAGCTTTAATCACCAGTGTGGTGGAGGATAACCTGCTCATATGCACTATTTTCATGTAGGATTTATGATTATGAAACAAAAACTGTGTATTACTAAATATCTATTACATAGATAGGTGTATTTTCAATATATTTTACATGTTTTTAAAAGCAATTAAATAGTATTAACATTGTTGTTGTTTTTATTTTAATGCCCAATTTCTATTTGTTTGCAGTTCAGCTTGGATCGGGCTAACGCAGAAGAGTTTTTAGAGGTTTATAAAGGCGTTGTAGCTGAGCACACAGTAAGTATATTTTTGTCCATGTAAATACAGCTGTTGTTGTGAAGTCTAAAAGAGAGCGGGATTACTCTAGCTTGCTTCAACTAGAAACATTTATTTTCTTTTGACTAAATACCTGAATGTGGAAACAGACTAAGATAATATATGATCACCATTACACTATTGTTCATGTCACAATATTTTCAATCGGCGAAGCTCATTTTCCTGCCGGATCTACTCGGTATACATGCGTATGAAGGCTATTGTGCATCCCACTAGATATTGTTTTCAGATGACCTAACAGATTTGTCTGTAATTGGAAATGTAAATGTAAATTCATTAAATGACCTTCATTTAACTGGATAAGGCGCACAATGCTAATTACGTAAAAATATTGGCACATGCTATTAACGAAGGCTAAACATGAGCACTGCATACAATACTTGTTTCTTGTTGCAAATGCACACTTTGTGAATTCAGTCTTAAAATGTGATGTCATTAGTAAAGTAAATTTCAGGCTATATTATATGTATTCATATTTATGTACTATATCAACAGTTTTGGATAAAAGCATCTATTAAATTTATAGTAAAATAGAAAAGCCTTGAAGATCAGGATCATCCCATGTTTATTTCTTTGCAAGTTCAGTCGCTCACGAGATGGTTACTATTGGTTTTGTATCCAAGCTCTGGTTGACTGTTTTAAGGAATTGGAGGAAACTGAACCAATGGGAAGTAAGATTTATTTTGATGAATGAAAACTTGTTTTAACTTAAAACCCTTCAGAAGCATGCATTCATAGAAGGAACAGATTCCTGTGGTTTTGTCTCAAAAAGGCATAAAATCCCTCTCTAGATCCTTCTCATTCACTGTCCCTGGATGGTGGAGTCTCTTTAACCCAGCCAGAATTGCAGCAGCACTAGCAACATTCATAAAGCAACTAAAAACTCTTATCTTATGTGAATACCTAAAATCAGAATGAAATAAAATGATTTATTTCTGATTGCTTCTTTACTCCAAAAAAATATTTGTTAAGGTGTTAACCTGAGGCGAACTCTACGTCAACTAATTGAATTAGACTTAGATTAACAAAGTGCATATTGCCTCTCCTGCTATTTAAGTTGCTTTGGATACAAGCATGTACTAAGTACTTAAATATAACTCAATTTCTGTTATTACAGTTGAGCTTTAGAAATCGTGTTCCATTTCAGTTTTTGATGCTTAGAGAATATTTGACTTTCTAAGTCAATTCTTGGGAATACCCCTTAACATTAACAAATTTGCACAGATTTAAATAAAATCCTTTATTTTAAGGATTCAATTATTTAAATATCTCATGCAAAATTAAGCAGAACATACATGCTTCTTTTTACCAAGCACATAGTGGATAAACTGTCTACTTACTGATTGCAATCTATGATAAATTAAGTGTCCTGTTAAAGGAGTTCAGTTCTACTCTCTTATCCAACTCGGATAAGATTCTGGTGCTGTTAAATTATTCATTTTGGGAGGATGGAGTCACCGCCAAATAGCAAAGATTGATTGCTATGTTGTAACTCCACCTTATTACTCCCACCACAATCCACGCACACAAACACCTGTCTGCTGCCAAGCATTCTGATCAAAACATCAGCAGAAGATGAACGATTGTAATATTCTTGCTCTAAGCACAGGGAATTGTGAATTTAGAGGGAAAACTTTCTTAGTAACCACTTTAATTAAGCTTCAATAAAGTGTTCTATAGTATTAGAATCTCAGTAAAACAGCAGCCGTTTATTCTGATATTGTTCACATACATCTTTAGAGAAAGTAAACCATTTTGGGTCTGGAATGTTCAGGCTTTTTTTTAGGTATTTTTAGAACACCTTGTCTGTTGGCATGAAAACTTTCATTAACATATCGATTTCCTCACATTTACCAAAGTACAGACTGCACAGTACCGAGTATACCACTATTTTAGAAATGCTATTTCTCAGAATGAGACGATGGGGTGCTGCTTAATGATGGTAATTCATTAGATCAGTGGTGTCAAATTGAATCCCTGGAGGAACAACACCCGACACAGTTTTGTTCCAACTGTGCTTAACCAGACAGAAAATCATCTTTCAATCAATCTTAAATTGCAGTGATCAAGTGTTTAATTTAAGCCTGTCTACATTTACCTGGTTATTTTGTATACATTTACTCAAACATTTGTAATCACTTTCACATTTCTTGCCAGTTTAATTCCACATCAGGTTAATGAGTCAACGCCTCTCAAAGATATTTGAATAATGAGATAGGTGAAGATCCAGATGTCATTAAGAGTGCCCATTTTCTGGATTTGCACCCCACTGAGATATTGTGACAATATCTTGAGCAAAGGGTAAACAAAGCTAATCTATACTGTAGAAGATGATCCAGGAACACAGGGCAATTTTTAATAAAATTGTGTTGAGAAATAGACAGCTGAAATTCCTAAGGTAGAGTTTGAAAAAAAAAAATCACAGGTCTGGCAGAAATTCAAATTGTGTCATTATCAACCATGCATTTATTTACAAGCTGTTATTTTGTTCTTCCTTGTTAGATTCTCCTACCATCTTAAAATTATCGTTTTGTCTTGTTTTAAATATGTCTCGATAAGTAAAGTTTTTACTCTAGAAAAATGAAGTTTGAGTAGTTTTTATTTACATGTTTAACTAAATACATTCTTTATTGTCATTATACTTTATTTGATTGTTTAGGAATAAATTAAGCTGGATTTGGACAATATACCTTTATAAATGCGACTTCTGATATCCATTTAACCTGCCTTCTCCGCCACTGCTTATATATGGTTATTTTCAGATTGGTATATATATATATATATATATATATATATATGTATATATATATATATATATATATATATATATATATATTTGTATATGTGTATATATATATGTATATTATATATATATATATATCATATATATTGATAAAGGATTTACACAAGTGTCATATATGTCAATAAATATTGAGTTGAAATCAAGACACTAAAATTCTGTATACATTTACAAAACACACGATTCAGCACAGAGAGTTTTAAATAGTACAGATAAGTGTTCCTCCCCACATTCTAATAACATACTACTATACAGATCATGTTCCAAACACAGCTCATCATTATTACCCAGGTTGACAACTGAGCAGGATCAGCCAAGAACAATAGCAACAATTGTTTGCTATGACATCCTTTAATTTATATATTTATTAAGAGGCACAGTGGTAACATGAGTCGTCCAGCTGCTCCAATGTCTTCCCAAGGTCTACTGATATAATAAGCTCTTTCATTAATACAGGCACCACAGGTAAAGCCAGGGAAATATTTAACTCTTTATTGCTTGTGTTCCAGAGAATGGTGGAAGAACTTTGCTCTGGGCCTTGCATGGCCCTGGAGATCCTTGCTACCGAAGCACCAAGAACGTTTCGGGAGTTTTGTGGACCAGCAGATCCTGTGAGTTTCATGTAACTGTTTCAGTCTCAAAATCCCTAAATGCTGTGCTCCCACTCACAAGCATTGCAGAAATCATATTTATTATTGGCATGTAACCAAACACTTTACCTTCAGTTTTCTTTGTTAAGGAACACGTATATCTTTAATATACCTTCAAGGTCATCTCAAGGTTATCTTAAAGTTATAATGTTTCTTTAGTCTATTGGACATAGTAGGCCCTTTTACCTTGTGTATCATGTAATCTCCAGTGCTCTGGAGGGGTATCACTTGCACTCCCCAAAGTAAAAGCCTGCTTTGTGTTTGCTTCTCTCAGTCGAAGTGTACACTCCCATGAATTTGGAAGATTAGTCTCGCCACACACAGCTGTGTTCACTCTAGGTGGCCACAATTCTAATAACAGTTATTCTACTTCTAGAAGAGCTTGTAACCTTCAGGTAGCAGTCATGATGTGCCCTAAGATAAGAGTTCCTTGCTCTTTGGAGTTCTTGGTTTAGGGCTAATCTGTCTAGTACACTGTACTAAAAGGCTTGATAATAATGTGGACTTTGTTATTTTTAGTATGGCGCGGTTGATTTAGTTTCTGGTGTCGGTAACGTCTGAGCTAGACACTCTCTAGGTGTTCAGATAAAAAATTTGTTTAACATCCTTCGATATCTTTATTGACCTCGTCATTCAAAAATATGTCTGATGATGTTTTAATTTGGGCCATTATCCCAAGTTTTTTTTTTTTAAGGTGAAAGGGAATTTTTCTTCAATATTTTTTTTTTTCTAGAATAAAAAAAGTATGCACTTGTACACAGTAAAATATTGTTAGTAAAATAATGAACTATATCCAGAGAAGGACCAAGTACATGCAATAGGTTACAAATAACACTCAAACAAAGCTAGGTTGTGTAAAACGCACAAGTACTTTTGGTTCATTTGAAGACAAAGATATTAATTGTAGATATATGATCATGGGGACTTCACACATAGGACCCCAAACAAATGTTACTAACAGCTGCGAATGGATGGGACTCTCATCCTCAAAATTCAGAAACAAAAAGTAATTTTTGTTTGCTGAGAACAAAGACTTGTTAGCCGAGGACATAGCTTGGGTATACAGATACTAAACACTGTATACACACAAACACTTTCTAAACATAAATAAACACCTCAGCTTGATATCCAAAATAAAACAGGAATTTAAATCTAGTTAATATCTTATGTTATGAAGGAGAGATAGAGAGAGAGGAAGAGAGGTGAAGAGAGAGAGAGAGAGAGGAAAGGAGAGGGGGAGAGAAGGACAGGGAGGGAGAGTTGGAGTAAGAGAGGAAGAGAGAGAGGGAGAGGAAGAGAGGTGGAGAGAGGGAGAGGAAGAGAGGTGGAGAGAGAGGGAGAGGGACAGAGAGAGAGGGAGAGGAGAGGTGAAAAGAGAGAGGGGGGAGAGGGAGAGTGAGAGGGAGAGTTTCACTTTGAACATGGATTAATGGTGATCATTTATTAGCGCATGATAATAAACTTACACATTAATGGCCCACCACTAATTTTTACATTTTTCACCTTCAACATACAGCAAGGACTCCATTTCTAAATAAATATCAATCTGATAACCCTCCAAACAAGGCTTATAATTAGGTTATCTACATCTGTCAATAGGGAATCTTCCATATAAAATTATTAGACTATAAAATAATGGTGTTCTCTTGGATTTTTAAATACTTCAAAAGTCTTTGGCAATCATCATGAGCAGCTTTCATTTAAATATAAAATGAAAACACCATAAAAGAGATTCACTAGCTGTCCCTACTTGTTTAAACAAGCCATTTAATTTGCGTTTTTTTTTTTTGGCACAAATGTTATGAAATTTTTTACCAGTTACTGGGGTTTTAGTTATACAAAATCAATATTGCAGAAACAAGCATTTTTACAAATAAAATATGTAAAGTAAAAATTCCAAAATGATTTTATTTAACAATTTATGCACCAATGAATGTAATGAATTTAATCAGTTTTTTTAAACAGCTTTTCCCTTTTATTTTATTTTAATTGATGCTTGGGTACATAGAAAAAGCAAATCAATCCATTGATCGAGACATTTATGGTCAAGTTCAGTGAAAAAAACATAAAATAGCAACTCAGTCTTATTTTGTGCAATTAATCAGAGATTTTTCCTAGAGCTAGGAATGGCTTTCATATGATCATATGCTGCCATGTTAACCAAACCATATTGCTTGAAGTCCAGATAGATTTGTGTGCCGGATCTCGAGATAAGCCATTAACACTGTGAGCTACTGCAGGACTGCGTGAACAAAGAAAAGGGAGCTATATATCCTGCTTTGCTTGGGAAGGATTAGTTGCAGTTCATAAAGTGAGGATAATATTTTTCATCGCTCTGTGAATCTTAAGACAGGCGTGTTGTTCTTTCATTACAGCTGAAAGGCCAAAATCCTTTTCAAACAGGAAGACTGCATTCGTTTGAAGTGGAATGTGTAAAGTATTGAGATGTCTTCAGTGAGCATCCTAAAGTTTTTTAGTAAGCTAGTATTTTAACACTATTTTTATTATTTGAGGATCCACAGGTCTGTTTTTTGTTGTGGGTCGGTGGGGGTTGGAAGACTTGTTATTCTCTCTATCCACCCTGACTATTTTCCAACTGCTTGGCACATAATCGTGTTTTTTTAAGGCTAACAATAGTTGCTTGTCTCCTTGTCCTTACAATAACAATGTATCATTAGCAGAATACCATTATGACATTTACTGTAATATGGCTTTTCTCAAAAGGTGAAAAAGTAAGGAAGTGGCTGACATTGCAATTCATTGACTGGCCTCTTGAGGCAGGTGCCAAAGAGAGCAGATTTCAGGGAAATGTCATTTTAAAATGCCCAAGATTACAACAACAAAAAACATTATAAGCCTTGTACTATCAAATGTTTTCTTCACATTTTTTCACATTTGATTCAATGGAAAAATTGTCTTAGCCTCACAATTTGTATTTATCATTCAATTTGGTAATGTTAAACCTTAAAATTGCGCATAATTAGAAAACAAACATTTGAGTGACTGCTGCAAAGGGTATCTAATTTACGACACACTGGGCCATGCTTTTATTCAGTGGAGGAACAAGAATGTCTGGGTTTAAGCGAAAATAGTGCTTAAACACAAATAAAAGGTAAGCTCACAAGCGTAATTCTTCAAGAATCTGACTCAATCATGATTTGTATAGCTAAGCAGGTATCCTGCTATCTGTCGGCATCAATATTGGATAAATTAAAACACACTTTGTTTCACAAAAATATGTAATTAAAGCCATTATATCATGCCCCTTTTAAATAATTTTATAATACATGTTTGACACCCTCTAGAGTCTAGACTATCACTGTACTTTTCAAATGGCAATATCTTAAACATCCTCTCTAAATCACCTCAAATGATTGTGCTCCACCAAACGATCTGTGTTCCCCGAGTTCCTCCCACTGCTGTGCTTTTGCCAAGGCCCCTGATTGGTTGTTCTTTTTTGTACACAGATAATTCATCCATTTCCATTCAATACATTAATCTAAAATGCAACACTTTTGGTCTGAGACACCCAAACACAAGCTTTCTTATTATTGTTTATCTCACGCAGTTCTACTAGTTACACTTCCAAGTTAGTCAGCACGTACGTTCTTCATTGAGCAATATTAACGGTTCATTTGATTGTTTAGTGGGTGGTGCTATAGGCCATGGGCATGGTTACAGTCATCAATCCATCCAAAAAAATTGTCTGAATAGTTGATTTTACATGATACGGCGCCTTTAAAGTCATAGTCTATTTTTGCATATGCGCTTTTTAATATGTTTTTTGTGCTTTTTGATGCCTTTGTTAGATAGGACAGTAGAGAGGAGACAGGAAGAATATTTGGGAGAGAGATCTGGGGAGAAGGATCGGCAAAGGCCATCTCATCTCCACCTATTTTCCTGATTGCTGATTTTTGACAGCACAGTAGTGAATTATTGATTGATTCTGTCTATACTTTTTTCATTCACATTACTTCTAATCAAAAAATGTCAAGTAAGGAAAACCCTGAGGATTTATAGTTATAAATATAGTTATAAAAAGGATGTATAGTTAGAAATTCCCTTTTTGAATTCCATGGACTTAATGAATCCTGGATAAAGTTATAGTAATCAGACTAGATAACCCATTTTACGGTTATCATTTTCAAATGTGAAAGCGCTTCCATGACATGGCATAGCATAGTCGTGAAACTGCATATTTTTCTTCTGTTTCTTTGCAACCAATCTCTCTTTTTTTGTTGATGAAAATACAGCTGACTAAAGGAAAAAGAATGAAATTATGGTGGACATTGTTGCCTTCAAAGAGAACAGATTTTTTTTTGTGATTGTGCTATGCAGCCCGGTCCTCTGGCTCAGACGGAAACGGTTTCATTCCAGACAAAATGTTTTAAGCAACTGGCAAACTACATCCTGCAGAGCTGCTACACCAGAACAAACCATTAAAAGATTTTGCTTTTTGAGTCTGGTGTAAATAGCAGCTGTGATTATCAGCCTCTCTGCTTTACTTTTACATTCTTCATGAGTTGATAAAGTCCAAGGCTAACAGCTGTTCAAGACTAAATGGAATAAGTTAGCCGTTTGTTTTCTGCTTGTGTGAGAACGTTCTAAGGTCCTGTTCTCTTGGCTGTGCTTAAGTCTCAAATGGTGTTGGAGTTCATGAATAATGCATTGTGCTGACAGATGGTATCAGCTGACAAAGTTCAACTGAATGCCTGTCAATGACTGACTGGCTTTCGGCTTTAGGTGCCAAGATACCGTAACACAAGCTCTGCTCTGAAACGAAGCTAACTTGCTCGAAAACTACTGTAGATAGTGGGAATGTAACCATGCCTGCTTTGTCTCAGACAATGATGATGATTCCATTGTCAGATGATGTTTTTGGCTTGATTTGGTGCTCTGGCTGTTAAGGTCTTCAGAACCTGGTACACAGAAAGAAGATGATTGGTTTTATTGTCTACTGATTACATTTATATTTACTTTTATGAATTTGGCAGATGCTTTTGTCCAAAGCGACTTACATTAGGAGAGAGACAATATGAAATCTGTTACACTGTCAAAGTCTATCTCAGCTTGTCATAATAGAAATTGTATCAACTGATCAATAAACCAAAGCAGTGAGGGAGTAGAGGAAGTAGATAAAGACAGAGGAGGAAAAAAAAAAGAAAGTATTTTTTTTTCCCTGAAGAGAAGAGTTTTCAGTTGCTTTTTGATTGAGAGCAAAGACAACGTAATTGTATATTTTGCCAGTACAACAGCCAATAATCAGAAGTTAGATATTTTAACAAAACTCAATCAAGAAATTCTTTACATTATTTGCATTACATTAAATTCAGGTGTTTGATTTAAGTTTGTAAAAACTGAAATGAACTGAAAAAGACTTTATTGGAGCTAGAATGTTTTTTTAAAGAGCTAGCTTTTGGTTTAAATTTTTGGCTCTAAAACTCAGAGACTTGTCCTTTCAATAGTGCAATTAGCAAGCATATTTCCCAAAGCAAGCAGAACAGGTTAAAGAATGTATGTGTGTGCGTGTGTTTTCAGACGATTATTGGCTGAAAAACTGGAAAATGTGAATTTTGTTCAAAAGCTACTGAGCTGTAAATTTGACATATCAGTAGTGAAAATGTAACCCTTTACCCATGACTGCTGGTTTTGATATAACAACACAATGTGCCTCATATTAAAGTTATAGATAAACAGTCGGTTTAAGTTAAAGTTATTTTGTTCAAAGCTTCTCAACAAATGTTATAAGTAAAAAAAAAACGGAACCATAAAAAAGTAAGTTCATTTTCAGGATGGCCTTTAAATATGTGAGTATCTGATGTTCAACGTTGAGCAGTTCTAGACAGTTTTTGAAATACTTTCAGCATACCACACATTCTCAAAAGTCTTGATTGCATCTATGCAGCCATCCAGAGTGACGCTTCTGGAGAAGGACGACTTCGGAATTCTATGTGATCCAAAGCTTTCTACCTTAAAATGCATGTCATCCAGACAAATCGAATTATTTTTAATTACTTACACGTGCATTTTAATTTTCCCATATCTGCTTGTGAGAAGTGAGGTTATTTCAATTAACATAAGTTTAGAGCTTGTGTAATAATTGGTCACTAACAGGGTACTACCACTTGACTCGTTATTAAGCAAGTGCACAGCAAAATCCTGAGAGCAAAAATAACTCTATTCCAATGTTTCATTGAAAACTTGAATTAATATTTGTTTGTGTTTTTCTATAAAAAGCTATTCTTTTTGCTTTTCTTAATGTAACTAAAAAAGTTAAACATAATTCTCAATTTAACTCTGTTCTGATGCTATTTGGTCATTTTCTATATAGAGTAAATTCACTCTGATATTTTTCAGCTGCTTTGTGCTTGTATGCACAGTAAACTTCATCGTTGATGCAAGCTTCCCCACCTTTCTCCTCTTGCCGAGAGCAATCATAACCTTTTACAAACTAGTAAAACCTAGCAAAGCAGAGTCTTATGTGAACCGTTTTTTCGTCCGACAAGCTGATTTACCCCAAAAATATTTCCCCCCAGAATTATCTGTTTATGTAGTGCATTTAACATACTCACTGTTGAACATTGTCAAAACAGCCACAATGACAGAATTAGGACAATAAATCTGATTAACCATGTTGCCTTGAAAGGTGTATATGTATATTGTGTTTTTGTGTTGAGTAATTTGTTATTTTAAAGTTATTTTAAAAGTGTTCTTCAAAGTAACAGTTACGGTTTAATTTGGGTGTCTGCTAGCATGTGTTTCTGTTAGCATGGGGACACACAGACAGCCCCATGGGGAGCTGTGCTCGCTGTGATGCTGTTCTCTCTGTCTCAGGAGGCTCCTGTGTCATTGCAATACATCCATTATTGTTCCCTCGGAGATGTTCCAGAAACAGGCAATAGATTTACCAGATGATAGTGAGAGAATCGGATGGAGGGTTTTACCAAAAAGTCCATTTTATATTGATTTTAGCTTAGCACTGTGAGGGTTATTTTATGTTCAAAACACAGTCAATAGCCGGTTTTGCATTGTAAGAACTTTGTACGAAAGTCTTGTTGAGTCTTTAAAAAGGGAAGATTGTTTTGTAAATAAAGGCCCATGTAAATTGAGCTAAATTGTAGAGAATGAACTACTGAGTCAATATTTACATCACAATTCAGGGCAAAACATAGGCTTACGGTTCACTGCTGGAGCTGAAAATAGTTCCCCGAGGTGGATTTTGTATAAATATTCCTTGCAGCTTGTAAACAGTCATTAGTTGAGGCAGTTACATTAAAACTGTGTGCTTTAGATCTTTCTGATTCAAACATCCCTGAAAACAAGCTTGAAGACCAAATAATTGTAAATTAAAATGACTCTTTCACCTTTGAAAATTCATGCATTTTTCATGGTGCTTCTTATTTAAATTTCTTTAAACAAGGGAATGAAATTGACCATCACCTGTAGTGTAGTGTTTTGCTTGAGGTTCACAATGGTGAAAGAACTATTGTCTGTCTCAAGGTTGTGATTTAACACTAATGTGTACACACAGCTTCAATTCTGGGAGACTCAAATCAACCTTCTCAGAGAAAAGTATACCCTTCTTTCCTCATTAGGCATGTGAGTAATTGCTGGACAAATCAGTCCTTTGTTAAAATAGGAATGAAGTGAAGGTCTTATTTACCTTTAAAACCTCAATGCTTTAGAGACTAGAAATTATATTTTAAATATAATGTTAAGTTTACTCATACTTTATTATGTGTGCTTCAGTAGAAATATACAGCAGAGTCCAGAAAATTGGTGTTTTTGTAATACTCCCTGATGTTGAAACTGGTTGTTTTTTCAAAAGGTCCTCATAAATATAAGCGGCTGTAAATTGCTGCTCATTAATTAACATAAGCACAAAGCAGACCGGTAAAATCAATGAGGGATTGAATTTGGAGTGAATGGCCCTTGATGGTGGACGTGAAGGATGGGGTGCTAATGAAACCTCGTTTAAGAAATGTGTCTCTTTTTACATGACCTGCTAAAACCTGATCAGCATTTTTATTCAGTTTTATGCCTTTTAACAGGTTTTTCAAAAAGCTTATGAATATGTTTTTGAGGCTCTTTTGTTTTATTAATGTTAAGAAGATGTATTGTATTGTTCAGATTGCATTTATTTTCTGTTTGGTCACATTACGCTCAACATGCAACTTGTATCTGAAGTGAGAAAGAATTCAATCCATTTCGCTGTGAGGTGCGGATGCTCAAAAAAGGCTGTAATCAAAGTGAAAGTAAACATGGACGAGTATGTAATTTGGGCTGCCATTATTTCAACCAAATGATATCAAGAGTAAGACAAAAAAATAATATTTATCAGTTCTATTACTTCACTTTCCTTCCACTGACTGCTTTTAGCTTAGTTATCCATGACTGATGTGAAACTATTCGTCCCTGTCCAAACATGTGAACTCTGGCAGCATAAGATGACGTAAAAGTGGGTTGAATTAGAAAAAATCTTAATTGAGTGGTTCAGATTGCCCTAAAAACATCTGATACAGGTCGCATATGGGAAAAAGAAATCAGATTTGAGTTACTTTGGGCTACAGTCTGAATGAAAAAAAGTAAGTTAAACCAACTCAAAAGATAACAATTTCTGTAAGTAGAGAAATCCTTTATATGGGATTTTTATACTTTCCCTTGTAAGTATACGCTTTATAAAGTTTGAATATAAAACAAAGCAGTTTATATAGAAGTGAGAAGAGAGAAAAACTTTTAAATTGATGCTGCCTTTAGGATTGAGATGCAATAGGATCAGTTTTCATTCAACAGCCGGTTCACACATGGTTAAACGTGAGCAGTTTCCGGAACAGTGTGTTCTGCTTAGGCAAGACCCAGATTATCTTTCGGCCATTTGACCAATTAGGGCTACTTTACCCATCTAATGTGAATTTGTCTCTAAATCGGAGTTATTCTTCATCATTTGTTTGATTACCGAGTACTTTCAAAAAAACTCTGAGGCTCTGTTTCATGGAGGAGATGATAATCGAGGCCGTGACTCCAGCTCTGGGAGGGTTCTGAGGTAACAGTTTTTGTCCGCCGCCTACAGAGTATTATGTCATCGTGTCTATTGACTTTTTGTTGTTCCAGTTGGAGGGGTGAGGGATTTTCAGTCTGGGTGTACAGTGACTTTGTTTAGAAAAGGAACCATTGCACACCACAAATGCTGACGTCAAAGGACGGCCCTTAGAAATGAATATCAGCAGCTTGGAGATCACACTCGTGCAAACATTCTGCTGATTTAAGCAACATTCCCAGTGGAGTCCCATGTGAAAGGAGGCCAGATGAACTCTCTTAGCTCATTTGCTCCTCATCATCGTCTGGAGAGTGTGTTTAGTGTTGCTATTGGACTTGATTAGACTCACTACAATGATTTTTAGCTCAATTACCTCACATTTAGTATGTATTTGCATGCAGTTTTGGATTGATGTTAGATTGTCTAGTTTTTTTCTTTAATATCTTTTAATAAATTTAGATTCTAAATGGTAACATTATATTCTAATTGTATTTAGGCAACAAAAGAGTTTAAAATAGGTCACAATGAAAGCATGTTAGGTTGTTCGTAGATCAGAGATATGCATTTAGTTATGCAATGATTCTCCATTGACCATTGTGGTCCATTGTCCATTGTGTTTTTCGGAGAAATCTAACATTTTTACATATATTTAAACTTAGGTAAAAGTCTGTTAAAAACTAACTGCATTAAGAGGATGAAGTTAGTTCACATTATGTTTTTGCACATATACATATATATATATATAGCCTCGTTCAATCTGTTACATTTTCAAATTGGGCAGAATATTTTTTATTGGACTGAAAATCTTCTGAGAGGTATTTTGATTAATTAGGGTCAAAGTCTTGCAGTAGAGTCTTTTATTTTACCATCATTCTATGCCTTTCAAAGTCCTCAAGAAAAGGAAGTAAAAGAAAAGAGTCATTATGAATAGTAACATTACATCAGACTTTCCTCCCAGCACTGCCGGGCGTGTACTTTGTTCACTTGTATGAGAAATGGAAATCCTAGATCCAAATTGAGGTGAGATGAGGGGGTCGGGAGATTAAAACCAATTAGAGAACTTGAGATAAGACTCTGCAAGGCTCTTGTGGATGTAGCTTGAGATAGAGAAATTGGTTTATTCCTGATGGGGAGGAGCCTTATCAATGGCATCTCTTCAGTTAGTCAATCAAACATTGAGCCTCTGATCCCAGTCAAGCTTGAGATCTTTAGAGTGAGATTCTCATATCTCTGTTGTTTTCTCTTCTTTTCTGCTGGATAGAATAACGTATATCTAGAACATAAAAGAAATACTCTCAAGCAAATCACTAATACTTTACTGAAAGTAAAAAATACCCCTAGAATACATTAAATCATTGTTATTTTGTGCATTAAAGATTAAAGAGATATTGAAATACTATGTAATCATATATATATATATATATATATATATATATATATATATATATATATATATATATATATATATATAATCAAATATGAACCAAATATGTTTTTATGTCTATTATTTCAGTTAATTCCGTGTAGAACATACGAAAGCAGTGTGTATGCATTAGACGAAAACGAGAACCGTTTTGTTTTGGGCATGCAAAAGTTTCAGATGAAAATGTCCAGCTCAGTGTGCCATGGTCTTTATTCTAGCTGGGATTTTCAGTTTCAAAGTGCCGTATTCAATTTTGCTAAGCCAGTGTTGGCGCTTGAAATCCTCTTGCCTCTTGGCTCCAAGATTATTTGCTGCTAAATTGGCCATTGCTTTAAATCTTTAGGTATATGTAGCATATTTTGATTTGTAAAATTTGGTCATTGTAGTAAACTTGTATGTTTGCTTCTATAAGTGAACGTATGAATTTCAGTTGAAGCTCGTGAGTGTAGTCCGAGTCCGCTAGCTGATGTTGCACCCAGATTCTCATCCAGTACACGTGTGGGTAACCCGATGCCCCGCTGAGAGTGTGGGGCAGGAGTCACCATCTCAACCCAAGCACATGCATGGCCACCTGTGCTCTACTAAACAAACACTCAACACAGCTTCTGATCTATTGTTTCGTCTGCGAGTCACCATAGATCTGTCATCACTTCTTCTGTTCCCTTTTGGCTTCCATACAGGAAATTGCACGCCACCTTCGGCCCAACACTTTACGAGCACTATATGGCAAAAACAAAGTGCAGAACGGCGTTCACTGCAGCGATCTCCCTGATGATGGGATTCTGGAGGTGAGATCATAAGATTCACTTTTTTACTCCCAGAGACAGAATTTGAAGGGGTTGGTTCACCTTTTAAAATGGTTCTGGCTTCAAAAAAACTGCTGTGCCAGAACAAAATGGCAGCTGGTCTTATGACTGCCTTCAGTGGGCTCTCACAGGATAAGTAGCCAGTTTCCTAGAAGGAAGAAAGGCATTGTTCTGACTGCGAGTGGGTTTGTCTCTGTGGACGTCATTCTAGTGCACAGCTCCTGATCTGTCCGGCACAAGCACAAACGAAGCCTTGTAAATCATACAGAACTACTTAGCAACTCGGCCCCTCAGACACCCGTTGCCGTAACTGGCACAGTCCATTGTTTAAAGCTAAAACAAGATGCCAAGTCAAGCCTGAGGAAGTTCTTAATGTATTACAAATCCACACAGCCTAGTTTTGTAATTGTAGGTTTTATCGTTTAAAAAGCAACCTATCAAAATATTTCAATTTGGACTGAAACGAGTTAACTGAGTTTGTAATTTTTATTAATAATTTAAGGGGAAAGTAAATGTTTTTTTTATGTTGTAATTTTCATTCAGAATGTGAACGTACTGTTTACAAGAGTAAACATTGGTCCGAATAAGATGCTCTGATAGCTTTTCAGATTTTAATGTCTGAGCAATTTAATTGTACGAAATAATCTATTTAGCAGAAGATGCATTTTGCAATGTTGGGGTAGTTATACAAGTATTTTAACAACACTGACTTCGTTCCTTGCTGTAATACAAATCCGAACGCCATTTAACTATTTCAATGTAAGTCTCTTCTCATTTACTCATATCTGTGAGAAAACACATGTTGAAATGGGCTCAAGAAATAGACGTCAAAAAAATCAGTTCAGACTGAAGGCACAGTGCAGGAAAGATATTTAGGGTCACATATGAAGGTTACATGGGCCAGATTTTAAAAATGGGAGCTGAGCTTTTAAGGCTGTCATTACAATATTCAAGACAGGTCACTTATGGACAATAAAGATGTGTGCTTAGATTGTTTTTTCTGTCAAATTTTAAGGCCCCCATGACTCCTAACAGACTACCATAACCTCTTCCATGTCTAGTCTTTCTGTGGTTAAGATCTGTACCCCCACTAACTGTAAACTATTCTTGAATAAATACAAAAGTAACTGACATCATTTTCAAAGAACAGTAGAAGAATCAGTGCTTATACACAACAGAAAACCTCTTCAAGTGAGAGCATCATTAGCTTATGACCAGAGTGAGTCATTTAAACATGTTTTTAAGAAGTTAAAAAAGGTTATTTCACTAAACCATTTAACCTTTTACTTTTTAGTATTTTTTTAATATTTTGCTTTCCATCATTTGAATCTAATGTTTCCTTTATGTCTTACTATATATATCAAATAAGTAAAATATAGGAATATAGGAAAATATAGGAATTTATGGGGGACATTTATTTTCTTTGAGCTTTTGTTTTTACAGCTGGATTTTAGTTTGATCGAATCTTCTTGTTTTTCAGGTGCAGTACTTCTTTAAGATTTTAGATGGCTGAAGCAACTGTGTGAGATTTCTATCTGGTTGACATTTAAACAAAGACCACTTCCACAATACCTCAGTTGTCTGTCCATTTATTTCGTCTTAGGTCTTACCCAGATTTAAATAACATTACAAGAGCAAATGCAACTCTTAAAGTGTTCAGCTGTTCAACAAAGAACTTTCAACACAAACAAAATCTCTTATTACACGGGGAACTACTTTGCTTCTGATAGGTTTTTGAACCTTTGACCAGTGACTTTGGTTTCTGGATTCATTC
Source organism: Danionella dracula (assembly GCA_900490495.1). Lineage (NCBI taxonomy): Eukaryota > Metazoa > Chordata > Actinopteri > Cypriniformes > Danionidae > Danionella > Danionella dracula. The sequence continues at coordinate 4,005,604 of UELW01000996.1, forward strand.
GTCACACTTTGCTGTTGAAAAAAAAGCATAAATATAAAATTCCACCATGAAAATGGCTAAAACATTCATTAGAGAGTAACACCACAATATGTGATCCCTCATGAACAAAAAAGAAAAAAACTAAAAGCACTGAGTTGCCATGGTGACCACTGGCCACATCAGTCCTCGAGGTGATACACACACATCTACACTTCATAGTAAAGGAAAAGAAAAGCCATACACATCATCATTAGCCCCAATGCCCCGAATTGCAAGTTGATCAAAAAAAGATTGTTTAAAAACCTCCCCCACAAAAGAAACAGCTGAGAAGAAAACAAAGGTTTGAACGGAGTGCAGTCGCTTCCACGCATTCACACACTCAAACGAAGACCTGGGGAGTTCAGAACGTACCATGCCAGTATTTTCAGTTTTTAAGTCAACAACGAATACATGTGTTCACACAAGCGCGCACACTAACACACCTTGGACCGCGAAGGCTTTCTCACATAAGACAACAGAAATGACATCATGGCTTGGAAAAGACCAACAACTACTGCACAGCACACTTCGCATCAATCAGGAGACCACACGAGGCAGAAATACTCAGGACAGAAACACTGCTCGCTACATCAGTAGTGGAATTATAATTTACAGTAATAAATGAACATCCCATGGCTCACGGAATATTCTCATTTACAGTAGAATAAATACTTTGCTATTGCTACTCTTCCTGTAATTTACAATCTAACCCTAGACATGCAGAGAAAGCAAGTGAAAGCAACTTTAGATTAAGTGTCGGTCCCGTAAGTTACGAAAGTTGGATCAAGACTAGTTGTGGGTTTTTCCAATTGAATTTGTATTCTCCTTTGTTTACTGATCAGAATGAGTGTTTTGAAATGGGCAGAAAAAAAAGAGCTACTTTCATAGCTGAGGTCATGAGGACTTGATGGTGAATTTGACGTCAAAACGTCCCTGAGAACGGTCCTTCTCGCTGTAATCGATGTTCTCGCCGAATACTTTGCACTCAATGCGCATTTCAAAGTCTTTAGTGATGTTCCTGAATTTGATGGCCACCAAGGGCTGCAGGTACTGAGGCTGCAGTAGCTTGCCGTAATATGGGTAATACTGCAGAGGGAAACCGGCGGCAATTCCAAAGTACTCGATTGGTCCCAGATTACCAGCTTCCTCTTCTCTCTGTGGACAAAAAACAGCTAATGTCAGACGAAACATACTCCAATTTTATATGCAGCTGGGTCTAAACTTCAGAGGCTGCTACCAACTTTTTAAGATCTATTTGAAGGTTTGTCAAGATTTTTGACAAAAGAAACTTTTTTGAATTTGTCTCCTGTGAGGGTGTTGGTTCCTTAGCTACTGCAATTACGGTTGTGTATAAAAGCAATGTTGCTTAAAAGACTTCTCTACTTTTAGAGAAGTTTAACTCTGCTGATGAGAAGTCCCTAACTCTAGTCCCTTCAAACATTCCTAGTCTCATGATGATGATGTATGATCTTGGGCTGAATCACTTTGTAGCCTGGCAGTTAAGAAAATTAAGATTTCCGTTTGTATCTTGGTTCTGATACAATATGTAATAAACGTTGTTTTTGTATAACATTCCTTGACCGATTGTGATGTTACCCATAGCTTTAAGCAGGAATCAAATGATGCTTTGGAGTTTGGGTGTTCTGTCGTTTCCTTCTGCCCAGAGTCAAAAAAGTCCAAAAAAGATTTGGTGGATCATAAATTAAAAGAACCTCTCCGCTGCTGAATTGCCTGCCCTGAATCATGCAAACCCTTAACTCTTAAGCCCAATACATGTGCAATGTGCATCAACCCTAGGCTCTGCAACGGGGCAGTGTGGGGTTATGTGAATAATGTACCCCACCCATTTAATGCCAATTCAAACAATCTGCACAAAAAAACAATGGAGTCATGAGTGTAAACATGTGTTTTTTAGTTTTGAAGTTTATTCATAACATTGCTGTTCATTCTGGAGTAGCTTAAATCAATCAAATGACAAACTACAGTATACCTTACTTCCTATTGTGTATGGAAAGCCAGAGGTTGCTGCCTAATTATATATCATTTTTATTGCTCCAACGAAATGGTTAACTGCATTGGATTTTGAAGTGTCTGATAAACCTCTGTTTACCCTTCCTTTAGATATTCACATGCAAATTCTACCGTTCAACTAAGTCTGTCTAGCCTTAAATGTAAAAAAAAACATTTCAGCCTGTTTATCAGTGATGTAGCACATCTTCAAGTTACAACAACAACACACGCCATCTCCTCATCTAAAGGAACATTTTTAGAAGTTAAGCTCATTCTCTAACACTACATGAGATATAAAGTACTTTTTTTTTTTTACTATTTTGAAATTGGTTCTGTTGTTTCCTGATCTGGTGATGGCACTTCTGGGCACAGAATCTTTTAATTGGATTAGACAAGTAGCACAACGACGATATACATTTTTTTTCTATTGGTATTAATGCATTATAGACACTAGAAAGAATCAAATAAACAAAAACAAAAATCAAATAATAAAAAATTTTCAGAGTTTAGTCTTTCTGTTACTGGTTCAATTTGATATAATAGCTGATGTTGAGCTATGAATATGAGACATTCTAGAATTAATTCTACAACAAAAACCATCAAGAGATGCACCCTCTGTGAAACATTTTAGCATTTTTGTGAAAAACAGGCATAACTAAACAAAAAAAACATACATTGCATAATCAAAGAACTCTCACCTTGCTGGAGCAGTGGATAGGGATCATGTTGTTCTGAAAGTTTGGACGAGCTGCCTCTGGGAGACTATCATTGGAGGCTGGGGGCTGAGGAGAGAGAACGTTAGTGTAAATGAAAAGCTGCAAACTAGTTAATGAAGAGAAAACTACTGAAGGTTGATGACTCACACGTGGCCTGAAGTTCACAATCCTGTTGAGCTTAACAATTAGGCAGGGCTTGCCATCATCGAAGCCATACTTTCCTTCCTGGCATTCCTTCAGCAGGGATCTGTCGAAGCGACAGGCCTTCCTCACTCCATCATTACTCTCCAGTTCTCCACGATGTATGTAGGTGTCGGGTTGTCCTAAAGCAAAACAGACAATATTACTGCCTAAATACTACATGGGTTTCTTGGAAAAAATAAAGCTCTGAATATCTGTGGATGAAAATGCTTTAGGAGGAAGGGTGGATCATTTTGAAACCTGTCCACTTTTAAGAAGGTGATACATAAATAAAACTTTTTTTATTATCTTAGGAAGATTACGGACTATGTGAAGGAATTGGACTGCACTTCTTCCTGACAAGTCTTGTGAATATTAATGAGTTAGACACTGCTCAATTATTCATGAGAGCATGTGTTTAGCTGCCAACAGTGTCTGTGAGATCACATGCCGTCAATGAGAAACACGTTTGTTGTTGGAAGTTCTGAGCACAAAGGCCATTCATTTAAAAAACCTTTTCATTGCAATGTTTAAACCAAAGAAGAAAATTCAAGTGTTCCTGTATTTCATTTACATAAAAGAATATTTGTGGATAAATTTTTTTTCAATTGTTGAAACATCTTCTGTAACTGGTTTGTCAGATGACCCAAGTAAAAAAGGTTGCTTCAGAAGTTGACAGTTGGGTATCCATTAGCAACAGTTCCAATTCTACCCTTTGACCTACTTTTTGCTTATTCATGTGATATTAATGGTGTGGTCACACTGGCTTTTGTGAGATCGTTGAGAGGTCGTATGGTTGTATGGCAGCCTGTCGTGATGAGCATTAAGTGTGTTAAGTTACTGTAAATAAAATTTTCCCACTGTGCTCATTTCCATGTGAATTTTTGATCGCATATCTTGCATCCGTGTCTCTGTCGCACTCGTGTTTGCTCTTTCTCTCTGGGTGATAAAAGGCTTTGCATCTGTAAATCACTCTCACAGTATAAAATGTGAGGAGTAGCAAGAGAAATATGGAATATGGGAAAAAAACTGAGTTGGAATTGATTACGATGCTGGTTTAAATCCAATGATCGCTGTAAACCACGGAACCCATGTATTTTAAGATATTTTTTTTCTTTTAAACAAATTCAACTAAACCAAGTAATACATTAAATATAATTAAGCACCTAAAATATGACTATTCGATGCAGCTTCACCTGCTAGGAAAAAGGAGAAGGATCATCTACAATATTACAAACTAAGCACTATCACTGGGGAGTTTCATCAACAAACAAAATATACACAAGGTGATGCAAAATGGTGCACACTCAGAGGGAGTATTTTTTTGCTTCATCACTAAAGAAATGCTACTGTTTAATAATATTGAGATGTCAGCATTTAAAAAAAATACAGAAATAATTTGACAGGCAGTAAGTACCTTTTTATAATAGTGCAGGTCAAAGTTAAATCTTTATCACACCGTGCACTCCTGTATGTTCGTTTGTACACTGTAGCATGCAATTACAATCAAGTGAATGGAATTTTTCTCTTAATATGACTAATCTCAATTCTCCTTTGAATGAAGGAGCAAGGCAAAGTGGTGAACACTGTCCCAAACGGAGTGGGCCAAACTGGGTTTTCCAGCAGACATACTTGATGCATGTAAACTAGATTCTCTTACCTAAAGATGGACGCCATTTGTGCCAGAAAAAAGTCCTTTACCAATAGATGTCAATTATAAAAGACTTTTCAAAAACATTGTTTTATGTTAGTTTTCATACATGATATTCATACATTTAGGTAATAATCACTACTTATAAAACTGATCAAAGCACTTGGTCATTATTATTAACGTTATTTCACTGCCATTACGATACTCGAGTTGATACAATAACATTGTAAGAACATCTAGAAATAAAGTAATTGCTGATAATTTGGGGTGTGCCATATTTTCAGCCCTAGGTTTCAAGTGGAAGGTAACGTAGTAACGTAGAATTGTAGAAAACTCACTCGTACTTGCAGGTATTTTAAATGTGTGGCATGAATGTGTTTATGTATTTCAAATTTATTTTATAAGTAACAGGGTTTTTTTTTTTTTTTCATTTTAGTTTGTCTTGCCTTCCAGCACTTTGGTCAGCTCTGCTGTTTTAAATGTGTTTTTACAATCATTTTTAATTACTTTTACTTTACTTTGGTCAACTATCTGATTTGGAAGTTGTGTTTGGTTATTTATTTTACAAAAAAGTAACTTCATGTATATATTATATTGCTAATACAAGATAATATTAGCCTCTGCTAACACCTGTTTTAACAATGTTAGCATCACATTTCAAAATCTTTACAATTGTTGTTGAAGTTTATTAAATATTAAGAACACTGTAAGGGTAAATGAATACAATATCATGCTAAGGTTGGTTGTTCTGTTGTATTAGGGCTTATCTATCATCTTTGATCAAATCTGATCCTCTAGTAGCCTAAATGTATCCAAACCAATAAGTCTCCTATTGAAAATAAGTGAGCTGTTTAACAGCTTTTTTGATTTGTCAACAGACAACGAGGGCTTGCCATAAGCTGATTTGATGACACGTGAACAATTTACCATCTTTACTCTCTTTACTACTCTAGAAATTTATCAACAATTAACTTTAAGTTCACTTTTGCACTTAAGCACACTACACTTTATAGACTTTTGTTCAACTGTTTACATTTCATCAATACTTCAAAATACTCTACCTCATAGCCTTATGTTAATTGCTTGTTAGTTGTGTTGCACTTTACTGTACTTATGTGGTTAGTATTGTACTTATGCTGTTTACACTGACGGCTCCATTGTACCACACCAAATTCCTTGTGTGTGTGTGCACACACATGGCAATAAAGCTGATTCTGATAATATTTTTGTTGTGATGTAAATATGCAAAAAAATAGGGTATTATCCTGGAACTTATTTTACCTGCACAATCTTCGAATTTGCCATCATCCAGCTGGTTGTCCTTATTATAGGCTGTCAGAAAGTCTTCAATATTTTTCACATATTGATCATATGTGGATGGATCTCCAACAGTGAAGCTTATCTCCGATTTTTCTGACCGTGGGGAGTGTGAAAGACCTGTAAGTAAAAAGGCAAAGTCAGATGTGCACACTTAACGGATCTCCTCCACACAGTTGAACATTCAGCACAGCAGTTTCCCTCCAGCTATCAGAGCAGAGATTGCTCTCTCCATTCATTGTCATGGAAGTTTGCTATGCAGATTCACAGCTTGGCAGTAATTTTCCACCAGCTCAAGCATTGGGCCACAGCAGAGTGGGGTGTGGCAAGAGCAGAGCCAGCAGAAAAGAGCAAACAGAAGCTTTAGATTGTCTCAAATGCTAGCCTTCTTTTCAACAAGTTGCTAATGAACTTCTGCGCATGTGCTACGGCTAGCACAAAACTCTTTTTTTTTTTGCTCAGTTTCAAGGACAGTTTGAAAACTGTGGTCAGAACTCTAAAGAGTCTTCAAGCCTCCCCCTCCTACACCCCACAACCTCACGTGCTTCTGTCACACAATGGAAACTTTTAGCCCCTGAGAGGGAGGCGGGACTTGAACACAGGCAGCATGTCTTCTCTACGTCCGGAGTGCTTCATAGCAAATAACTGCACACCATGGTGATCTCCAATTCTACTCGTGTAGCTTCCCTTTAGACTTCACTCTAGGGCCGCCTTTCTTAAAGGGGAAATGGATCTTCTTGGCAGAGATATTTGTGCTTAACGACCTGTTTGAAAACAATTAAACTTAATGCCAAGGCGGGAGTGTGCACTAAGCAAACAAACGGGCATGGCTGGTGTGGAGAATGCCTGGCAGCGGAGCAACAGGCAACCTTACAGGGATTAGAGAAACTGCAGTGTACAATACTCTCCACTGTTTCTTTCCAAAGTTCTATTGCAAAACATTCTTTTTTGAGAAAACAAGCTTAGGGATAAACCCAAAGTATGTAATGAACTATTTCAACGCTTGTTGAGAGAGAACAAATGGTGACAACACTGTGAGGCTTCCTGGCAGCGATGAGGAGCAACAATGCTGTCACAACCAAAACGGGAAGCCCCGTCAGTCCAGGCAGCAGTGTGAAGGTCAAAATGGCTCTCAATGGTCCTCTCCTTTCCTCTCTCACACTCCTACCACCTCCACCCGCTTTCTGTACCTCAGAGGTCAGACATTTTAAAACCACCAAAATGTCAAAGGGTTTAAAGAAACATCTTCCAGCGATACATCATAGCCCGAGTATATTGGTGGGAATCTCCAAACACCATTGCTTTTGCTTTCAAATAAATGCTGAGATTTATATGGGACAACAAATTGAGGAAATATTTTTAGAACAACTCTAACAGTTTACTCTAAGTACAGCATGACAGCGTTAGAGGTAAATCTTTAGCTAAATAACACTCAACACGTATAATACTTATCAGAAATCCTGCCAGCCTAAACACCTATAAAGTACACACTGTTCTTTCCTTCTCTTTATGAGAAAGTTGTTGATTCTTCCATAAAACTTTTTCTATACAGACTTATAACACAATAATTCAGATTTCTCAATACGTCACGGTAACTAAACTGGAAATCAACTGCTCTGCATTCTTACCTGGGGGTGCGACCCTGTCCTGGAATTTGGGCTTGTAGTTGCTGAGAGTCAAGAGCATGGCCTGGATGGTTCCAATGAAAATACCAGCCAAGCAGCCATAGAAGATTACATAGAAGATGAAGATTTTTACTACAGAGAAAGTTGTGAAATATGAAATTAGTGGGATATATGCAAACACCTAAAAGTAGGTAAGTTTACATAAAGCTATGGTTTAAAAACCAGCTTAACATTTTCAAAAACACCCAAAACGTTAAATAGGTACATTTGAAGGCTTTGTTATACCTATATTTTGACAGGAGTGTGAAAATGTGAGTAGAAATGGGGAACCGGAACCAACAAAGGGTCGGGTTGAGATTCATCTTGGGTCACTGGAAGTACATGTCAGACAAACTGACCTTTGAGTTGTTGGCGCCATAAACCACCTGTTTTTTTTTCTCACTTTTAAATAGGTCCTAATTGGCGCAATAGCCAATTTCTACCATTTTAAAATCCAACTGTAAGCTTGACTGAAAGCTCACAATCATACCTGCCTTTGCCCGGTACCAACTTTATTGTAAATTCATGTTCAATTTGGTCACATGGTGGTGAGGTGATTAGCACCAGAACGCTCAGCCTCAGTCCCTATGGAGGATGAGCATGTGTGTGTGTGTTTTATTATTTGTTAAATAAGTGAATTGGATATTTTAAAATGCACATCTATAACATGTACATAATTGCAACCAATTCTCTCTAATGTTAATCTGGCCCTCGTAGATTGAACTAGAACAAAATATAATTCCTGATCCCAAAGGGAATGCTGTTACTCATCAATTAACTGTACACTCTTTCTCATAACTAGCCAAAATACAATCTGCATAATGTTTATTTTGAAGGCACCATGTAAATACATTTACAAATACAAATTAAATAATGCAATCGCTAACTCCTAAAAACAAAAAAGAGATATATCGTTGACGTACGCAGTTTAATTTTTTAACTGAGGAGACAAATATGGCGGCTGAGCACAGACCATTTTTATTCAAAATTCCATTCCGTAACTGTACTGTAAAACTTTCTGAACTTTACTCCCTAAAAGAGTGAGCAACAGCAGCTTGGAACTCTCTGGCTCATAACACTGTGTCTCAGAACTCACATGTCCCTGTCTGTATGATGCAATGGCAAAACGAGACCTTCAGAGTAACATTCATGTCTGTCAGTCACTGTGGCAGTCCAGGGGGCTTCTTTTCAAAGAGCCCCAGATGAACTAGATCCCACCAAACACAAGGGTTGGTTTGTGTGAGTGTGCATGACTTCCTCTGTTCACCTCTGGCAATAAAAGCATTACCGCCTCTTCGATCTACAGGAAACACATTCACATTTGAATGCTCTCTCAAACAATAGTTGCACATGTCACAGTATGGCCAGCCAAAAATGCCTGCTTCTCCTTTGTCATTTAAATAATCCCTCTTTCTGTAACCTTTTTAAAACTGTATTAAATTTACACTCAAAAACTCTGACTGTACACTACTAACCTGCCAACCTTAACACATAATGGCGGATAATTGTGGCAGTCGTTTTGTTGTCGTTTCTCATTGGTTCCTCTGAAGGCTTCTCTAAAACAAGTAAAGCGTGTAAAACAATACAACCCCAGTCTCGTGGGTCTCATTTGCTCCTCAATGACGCAAACATAAATGCAGTTTCAGGATCAATTATCGGCATTAAATAGGTTAAATCGATACAACCGAGACAGAACATGAATAATGCGAATGTAATGAAATCACACGCGTCATTGAAAATGTTTCCACAACCAACAACATCCTCTTCCTCTTCTCTCAGCTCGGCCAGTTTTAATTCATTTCAACAACAGAAACAACAAATACTCGTTCATTGACGAGCAGTAATTAACTCAACACTTTACCGACACTGTGGGAAAGCTGTCGACGACCTTTCTGTGAAGTTTAAAACAAAACTTTAAGGACAATCACTCAGAAAGCCTAGCGGGCTAAGCTACATGTGACTGGCTCCCTCATGATCTTCTCCACATGTCAGGCACACACAAGCGAGTTTCAGGGTTTTGCCCCCCTTTCATAACTAATGTAAGTGTTTTGAGCACGCGTTGGGTGAATAATTACCAGAGTTGATCAAACATATAAGCAAAAACGTCTTAAACTAGTAGTTTGAGCTACACACATCGGTCCTACATCAGGGGAGCATCGAGAAGCACAAATGGGAGCACTTTGTGTTTTACTACGTTTTCCGCCTAGAAACACATATAAAAGTGTAACATATAATATTTAAATGAAAGCGCAGCAAAAATAAATTAATAAAACCGCATATGGTATATTTCTGCCACTTAGATAAAAAAAAACACCTGTATAAGTTACACATGCAATTTTTCTACTACTGACACTTTCATCGTTAACCTTAAATTACAAGTTTAACGTTCCGTTAACTCACTTGGAGGTGCATTACTTTTCATTAGTTAAGGAATGTCAGCTATTCATACAAGTAACAACTTTAATTAAAGTTTTAAATACGTGTAAATTGTCAAACGACAGAAAGTCGGTAACGTTACACAGAATTACATCGCTATCACGACCTTCAAATGACATTTTTCTTTTCAAACACCCTCTGAATGAACCTCAACACGATCGATTTCTGTAAGAGTAAGACTGCAGTGTGACACGCTGTTTTTATGTGCAAAACAAGCAATATTTCAGCCGTTTAGTAAATCGTCGCTCAAACGTCGCGGCGTTAACGATAACGTTACGTCTATTACGCGACTATAACACGATGAGTTAAACACAGATCTCCACGCTGCTCTTTTTACTTCGATTATATCTGTATTTGTCTCCGAGCTGCTAAGCTGTTTGTGATAGCTAACAATATTGAGTTTTCCTATCTGAAAGCGAAAGCACTGACTCGGTTGAATCAAACAGGTGCTGAGGCTTTTCCAGAGTTCAGGAAACACGCCGTTTCTCCCATTAATCCTATCAGCGAGGTGTATTTATGATTAAAAGACAAATATTAAATCCCAAAGAAGGGGTGCTGATCAGAGTCGTGAGGGCACTTACACCAACTGCCGCCTGTCCGTCCTAAAAACTCCCTCTTCTCAGAATTCCAGATAAAGCTCTTCCAACCACCATCTCCATTTTTATTTGCAGACATTTTCCAAATTTAGATCCCTTTTGGTGGTGTTTTAGCGGGCCTTGGGAACTTCACAGAGACGTCGTCCCCTGGTGATTTTTAGGAGAAAGGACAAAGTCGTACCCGGTACCTTCGCTTGGCTCGCAGCGGATTTATAGTCGGGTGTGAATCCCCGCCCAGCGACTCTTTTTTAATAAGTTACCTTCAAAACAGGGAGGGCGAATTCTCACCAATCACAGAGCACCCTGCGTTTGCGTAACGACTCGTAAACGAGTGGAATTCACGCTCACACGAGCACTGAGGACTGCTTCTTTTAAACTCTAGTAGTTTATTCAGCACACCTCCAAATTACCTTCTGACCTGACCTCGCGCTGCTTTTACTTTTCAGCCAAACATGACCAGTCAAAATTTGGAATCGTATAAATGTTGCTTTCTCTTTGGAAAACATTCACATCAAGTCTGAATTGTAAATATAACTTTATCATGTTTACATTTAATTTATGGATGAGTTTCATTGAAAATCAAGACAAAAAGTATTCGAAGGTGTAACAAATCACAAAGTCTGAACAATATAGCGGTCAAGTCCGTTGAATAATTTCATCCCATGTTCTTCATAGAACTCAAGATGTTCCCACAACAGCTCAATGAGGTTCAGTTCAACATACTGAACCTGGAGAACAACATCTGAGAACCTGGAGAAGTTGAGTTTACTGCAAACATTGAGTAATTACATCCAATGTAATGAGGGTTGTTATTTTGTGCAGATTATTGCATTTATTTTGTTCCTGTCAGTAAATACGGAATTGTTTGTTTTGATAGCAACTTACTTCAATTGTTTAATTGTACAGAAGTTCAATTATTAAGTCACCCATGTCATACATTTTTATAATATAAATCTTAACTACTATAGTAATCCAAGTTCCTTGTCACCTTATAAGTGTGGGCTGCGTGGATACTGGTTTAAAAGATCTGGCGCCTTTCTTTAAACCAGTTTCAATGCATTCAATCCTAATCACGTTTCCCCGAGAACTATTTCCCCACACCTCACTCAGAACAATGGTGAGCACCATCACCTTAAACAAAAGCACAATAATGAACGGGCAAACATCAGAAACACATTTTATATCACTGCATTAACTATTGAGATTAATGATTGATGACAAATAATAATCAGCTTTTTAACAAGAACTTACAAATTACCCACAATGCATTGTAATCCTGTGAAACATCCAATATTTTAATTTAGCTAAACTTAAATGAGCTATGTTGCATATCTTAAAAAAGAAACATTTCTCAGCTAACTTGAAAAATTAAAGTTCACAAACTGAAAATGTATTGCAATTATTCAAAGTAATGGAATTTGGCGCTAAAAGATGGCACAGTGGTGGAGTTAGTTATCCTGTAACCAGAAGGTTGGTTGTTCGATTCCTGCTAGGTTCATTCTGCCGTTGCAGCCCTGGGCGAATGACTTCACCCACATTGCCCTGTATGGATGTGGCTGGTGGGGTGTGTCTGGTGGTGGTCAGGAGGCGGTAGGCAAGGAACTGCTCCAGGGCAGCTGAGGGCTACCAAGGTAGCTTATCACCACCAGAGTGTGAATGTGGAGTGAAAGAATAGTGCTCTGATAATTACAAAGCATCTTTGATCATCTGTAAAAGTGCTAAATCAATTGAACGCATTATTATTATTATTATTATTTATTATTATTATTAATAAATTAGTTACAAATGTGTTCAATCCAGAATTAGTTACTCTTGACTAACTACCCATTGGTTTTTTGCTTGTATCCTTTAAGTGAAGAAATACCTTGTGAAAGAAACGTCATATAAAAATAACCCAAGCTTATATATTTTGTTTTATTTCATGAACTTATTAAACAACAATGTATTGTTACAGAGAAGTTGTTCATTGTTAAATGATGGGCACATAGTGACCCAAAAATTATTGCTTTTTAGGATACTTTTTGATATAGTTCTTAATCTGAGGGAGGGAGGCATGTTCATGAATTCATTTTATTTGCTTCTATATCATTCCTCAAAATTCAGATGTTACTAAATAAATTGGTTCCTAATGTATCTAGTGAGTGAGTTTGTGAAGGAAACGTTCGATGCTCAAATATGAGAAACGCTAAAGGGAAGGTCATTTGTGGGAGGAACAGGCTGTTGAACCCACCTACTCCAAACCTGTATGCACTTTATCAATGGGCTGGTTGTGAATTTAACTCAAACCCTTTGTTGTTCACTCTACGTCAGATAGCTTCCAGGAAGCTGCCAAACCCTGCAAAGAGGTTCACGGGTTCTTTCTGGGATTCTTTCATTCATCTTCATGTCGGCTTTATTCCCTTTCGGGGTCGCCACAGCGGAATGAACCGCCAACTCTCTGGCATATGTTTTATGCCCTTCCCTGCCGCAACCCATCGTTGGGAAACATTCACACACACATTCACACTTTAACACTATGGGCAATTGTTCTTATTCAATTCACTTATTCCGCATGTCTTTGGACTTGTGGGGAAACCGGAGCACCCGGAGAAAACCCACGTGATCACGGGGAGAACATGCAAACTCCACACAGAAATGCCCCCTGCCCCAGCCGAGCCTAGAACCAGCGACCTTCTTGCTGTGAGACGACCGTGCTACCCACTGCGCCATCGTGACGCTTTCTGGGATTCTATGGGTAGTTTATTCTAAATTGGTTCAACTAACATTTTAACTTTATACTCCAGAACCATGTTTTACCAAGTCTGAAATCTACTGTGAATAGGTATGCATTGCTGTTGGGGGTGTGGAACACCACATGTGCACACAGATGATCAGTGAGACAATTATTACTTATATAAATTCCTTATATAAAAAGAAAACCTCTGTTTACTAAGGTGTATTTACTCTTCTGTTCCCATGGGTAACTGGATGCTTCCCATGAGGAAAATATGGATGCATGAAAATGTTTTATCTTCTGTTCTTATCTCTGATCTGTGTTTTTATTTTTTGTAAAGCACTGGAATTGACTAGAGAAGCACGTTTGTTTTTGGTAAACTTCGTATTTAAACAGTGAACAAGTGGTTTAGCTACAATAATCTCTTATTGTATACAATGATCAATTATAACATATTTTCATGATAATCGATCTGAAGAGAGGGGTACAGATCTTTATTAATTATTAGTTCATGGTTAGTTAATTGTAGGTACTTTACTTTGGGGCATCCTTATTTAATAATCAATTGCAGTTCTTTAAGAGCATTTTTAAAATGAAGTTTACCTCAAAGTGACTATGACATATTAATTAACAATAATTCATTAAGGTGGTAATTGATGTATCAATTCATAACTCATGCATGTGTTTAATGAATTCATGATTAATAAATTGATCATGATCAATAATGGACAATTCACTCAGGTTAAACTAATGGTTAAATGCTGCAGTAAATAATGATGATTCATGGCATTTTATTATAAAGTGTTACCAGCTAAATTAATGTAAAAGTTTGACTTCAGCTCTGAAAACCAATGGGACAATGTGTGCTCTGTCCTCTGTATTATTTGCTTTTAATTTAGAAGCGCTTTATTACACCTCACGTTTTGGCTGACAGCAGAAAGTGACTGAGCTGTCAATCATCCACCGGGAACAGCTTGTTAAGTTATTACGACATAATACAACATTTTCAGACTTGTTCCGGAGAACGTCATGAAAGCTTTTTGTGACTGAAAGTTACGCCATGTTCTTATTGTATTGTTATGCATGCCAAAACACCAAGCAAGCTTTTTGTTTTTCTGTGATTGCTGTATTTGATGTTATAAAACATGTAATTTATTAAAAGTATATAATTTAATAGGACAATGTGTCATAATAATTCTATCGGCGTTCTATGTCTTCATGTTTGCTGAGTTCAGATAGGTGGGAGTCTTCAGATGCGTTCCTGTAGAGTCTGCTGATTGAATGTGAGATGGACAGATAATACAATCTACAATCTCATACCTGTGCAGTAAAATGGGAAAGATGCCATTTCTCGAGGACACATGCGTGTTTCTTTCTTCCATTACCTTTAATTCCCAACAACTAATTTCACTCGTCAGCAAGTCCCGGTGTAGACAGAGTTGAGACCTTTGCTGTCTGAACTATTCTTAGTTGAAGCCCTTAGTGGCCTTTCCTTCACATCCAATGCATCACTGAGAACAAGCAACCCAGTTGTGTTCCAATTAAACAATTCTAGTGAGATAGTCTCAAAGACCGCCTGGAGCTTCAGACGTTTTAAAAAGCGAGAAGTGTGTGGCCTCTTTTCCTGTTTATCTCAGTGACTCTCACTGGCGGTAGAGAGTATGACTGAGATAAGGGCTTTTTCCCCTGGCCTCCTGTGGGCTGAGATATCTCTCTGCCTCAGCTGACAGCGGGGTTCACTGTGATGGTAGAAGAGTCCAAATCCACTCATCCGCATGGAGCACTTGTTCAAAATTTAAAAAGAGAAAGTGTAAGAACCAAAGGCTTTTCTTGATTTTGAGTTCTACGATTCAAATTCCTCAAGAACTTTGCTCAAAAAGTCGGAGGTTTGTTATAACGGTTTAGTTCAGCACGTTTTCTTTTTAATTTTGAAGGAGTTCTTTGGGGAAAACATTGCATCATGGTTGTTTTGGTGAGGGAGAAGGCTGCTCATGCCACCTCCATGTCATGTTTACATAGAGCCTTTGCTCTGGAATGCTGGCCCAGGTTTGAGGCTAGAACATTTTGTATATTCAAATGACTTGTTAAACAGCCGAATCTATCCTCTCCGTGTAAACCTTGTAACATACCTTGTTTAGACACACTTCTTGTTTTACTGATGAGTTGATGTGAGGGTTGAATGTGAGTAAAAAAATTAAGGACGGAATCTTGTTTGCTGTTTTTTTCAGTCATGCACATCCTGTTGGGTCCTAGGCCATGTTGATGGCAATCATGTTCAAGTTTAAGAGTGGCTAAACTCAAGTTAGAGTTGTTCACATAGAGTGCGCATTGAGTCCAGAAATGCATTAAATAAAACAAAACAAAACATAAAAACAGAAATCAAACAAAAAGGTTTTATAGTTTATTCAATTAGACTCAAATAACGTTATGAGTCCATGAAGGACTTTTTAAAAAATTCGCTTATTGAAGTACATAATAAATAATAATAATGAAAAAATCAACCAGGTCTGAAAGTAAGGCAAGTATGTAACATGTTTGTATACATATGGGCAATTTTAGCCTTATCGATCAACCATTACTTAAAAACAATGCGAGTAATAAATTGTCAAATGAATAACATGTCTGAAGATACATTTATGCCATAAATATATTGATTGACTGATTAGTGTTTAGTATTAAGCAGCTGGATTGCTCCAAGGCAATAGATTAAACCGGTTTCAGCCATAAAAACTCTCTTGTGATCTGGTGCACAGGATGCTGTTAAAGACATTTTTGATTGAAGAGACTGCTTTTCTAACCATTTGCAGAACTAGCCTCAAGGTCTGTATTTTTCTGTTATTTCGGGAAAAAATATGATCTGTTATTTCTGTTCTGTATATTAAAATATAGTTTTAAATAACATTTTGTTTGACATGATGTTGATTTGAACTCAACCTTAAAAGGTTATTCAATCAATTAACAAACTTTCGAGTGGAACTTGTCTAAAAATTGGTCACTAATCATAAGGTTCCTGCAGCTTGTAACTAATTTAGTGTATAAGCAGCAAAAACTAAACAGGTCATGTTCAAATGTTTGTGAAAACTATCCCACCTCCACATCTTCGTCACTTTTCTGGGGGTATTCTAGGCTCTGGTTGCTTCCTTACTAGGACAACTGGCATATTATGCTTCTCTATCTTGCTTTCTATCTTCTCTTTAAGTTAAACCCTAATGTCTGTGATATTAGGATATTTTCACTGGTTAGGACATTTGACTAGTGAAACTTTACTTACATTTAGGTCTAAGTGTTTTAGTGACTTACAAAAAAAAAAAAAAAAACAAGCACAGTTTTTGCTCCCCTTGAGAATCCATCTACTCTGTGTATTAACACTACAGATCTACAGATCTACAGAGAAGCTTTATTTAATGTGAGAATTAGGAATGGTAGGCATGAGCAATAACCTTTAACGGAATTACGTTTAACGGAAACAACAACAAATATAGTCAATTATATTTAATTATATAAAATTTTTTCTCCTTAGAACAACTAAAGACTTTATACCAAGTGTTAGACTTTGACATCAAATCAGGGGAACAGTTACTTCACCTCACAAATAAGTAAGCGCTGAAGATGAGGTACATCATTAAACCCTGTTTTTGATACTTTGGTTTGTGGTGTCTCCAGGTATCTTGCACCAAGCTGTAATGATGTTCATACAAATCAGAGGTTTCTAAAGCCGGTCCTGGAGGGCCGCAGAGCTAGATTCAACCATCATGAAACAAAGACTAATTAATAATATCTTGGCTTGTCTGAAACAAGGGGCCATCTCCTGCTCTCCCTGCCAGTGCGCATTAGGAAGTGACCAAACTGTAGTGCCGTGACCAGCCGCAGGAGGGTTGGGTTCTCAATCACTCCCATTTTAAAACTGGCACACTTTGAAGCTGAAAAAAAAACAAGTTTACACCCCTAGTCCTGCCCCTTAACTCTGATCTCTAGTTTAATGTTTATGAACACAAATTTATCTGTGTATTATTTGTTGAGATTGAAACCTTGAGCCAATCAAACATCTGTGCTAGACCTATGTCCCGCCTCTCTGGATCCCTTTTTGGCCCGTTATGAGCCTCCATTAACCATCATACAAAATTTCATGCATGGTACCCTCGTGTTATATACTGTCAATTGTCTGAAATCAGAAAATAAGCATACAAGAGAAGAGTTGCAACTAAAAATTTCAGGACTTTATCACTTCAGTACAGACTTCAGACACCCGTATTTAAATGTGTTGTTCCTGTTTGGAACAGAATTACATGTCCAACGTACTTATTTTTGGTTATAAACGCACTGTACTACCATTGGAAAAATGTGTTTAATCCAGAATTAATTCAGGTAGTGTGAGCCTTGTTTGAACTCACTGCAGCAGTTTTATTATGGGCATCCTGTGACCAACCTGCGTTAGTTGAATAAGTTGGTTTTGAAAATTATTGTAATTTTGTAACAATTTTAGCTACTCATCTGAAGTAGAAAACTATCCAGGAACTTTTTATTAACTGTTTTCTCCATGTTTTTATAGGGAAACTGTACAGTTTGCTTACTATGTCTTGCATACTGGTCAACTTACAATTTTATTTGATTGAACTATCTTTTGACATGCAGAGTGCAAACAGACCCATTTTTGGTTGTTAATTAAAACAGTTTGTAAAAATCCAACAATTTACTTATACCAGGAAATATGTCTATTAGTCTTCTCCTATGTGATTTGACAATATGTTTAACCTAGATGGTGTGTAAGGTGATCATAGCAGGAAGCTTTTAGGGGCTACTAAGTTTCTCTCACGTACAGTATTCTTCTCTTAGCCTCATATTTCTATCAGGTCCCTCTGGAGCCGGCAGGTCAGTGGGGGCCTGAACTGAACTCAACACACACAAACACGCACACACACATGCATACATGCATAGACAGACAAGGAAGAGATGAAGAGATTGTTGAGCAGTGAGGGACACAGCCTGAGGGAAGAGTGGGCCAGACCCACTGTACAATCAATAAAAACTGGCACGGTATTTCTTTCACACATGCAATATGTGTCACCATAATGGGTTTGATGGGTTGGCTACACAAAATATACTTAAAAATGCCCTGTGGTTAAAATTGATGAGCACAAATCAAAATCAAATAAAATTGTATTGTTAAAAGAACACTTGTCTTTTATTAAAAATGACTCATTTGACTTCTTCCCTCAAGTTAATAAGTAGAGCATTACCATTGTGCAATCACTTCAGCCATTCTTCAGATATGGTCATAGTACCTTCTAGCATAGCTTAGCATAGATTGTTAATGCAGATGGCACCAGTAGCATTTTAGTCCCAAAAAGTAGCAAAATTATCAGAGTGTAGCATTTTTTCTCCTATTTAAACCTTGACTTTTCTGTGGATTCATCATGTAGAAAAAAACAGGAAAATAGAAGGTCACCATTCTGCATGGATACTATAATCCATTCTGAGTCTCAAAACTTTGATAGCACAACAGTGCCAACAGTGGTCAGTTTTGTGACTTTACTTTACAGTGTAAAATAAGGGATTCATTTCATTGTCAGGATCTCAGAAGGGAATAATGAGAGTAACCCAATCGCCAACAGCCAAAGGTCAAAGCACAAAATAAACATCAACATCAATGGTACCAGAAAGGTAAATCATCAAATACCCGAAACACTTATGATCTAAAAAAAACAGGGCAGGGAAAAGCTAACCAAAACGAACACCACTATAAAATAAATAAATATATTACACTAGGAATGAAAAGGCTTTTACAAAAAAACAATGAAAATTCATCAAGGCAGTGACACTAAATCGTAAGAGAAGGGAGGTAAGCATGCGACCTTGAGGTAAGCATGAGATTTCATGAAATTAGCATGTGCTGAGCATACTTGAAGATAATTTTATTGTCTCTTACATTTAGTTTTGTGTGAGAACTGAATAATTTATAGATTTGTATATAAATAATTGATTTATGATAATTGGAAATGATTGATGACGAATCAGTACCTCATATTTGTACTTGAGCATAAGCTCTCTTATCCTATTAGAAGATGCCATGAAGTAATTATGGCATATAAAATACATCTTGTCAAATTGTAAGGCCATGCAGAAGTTTGGAGTATAGAGTGAACTGCAGTTGTTTGTTTTTGCTGAGGAAAGTTCTACCGTGTTTCTATGTATATCCCAATAAGCTTTTCAAATAAAGTTGTCAGAGCCGCACTCTGCTGCATGCGGTTGGTTGGCCATCCGCGCTATTTAATATGGTTTCAGGTTGCAATTCAGGTTGCTTAGAAAATCATTTTCTTGGTCTGTAAGCCTTAAGTTAGTTCCACTTCTCTACGCACAGCAGTGCAAACCTTTTTGGGTTGCATTTTTTTTTTTAGAATCTCTGGTAGATGAGACTTTTAAAAAGTTAATCTGATCAGGAGTTATTGAGCAGTGGCAGGCGCATGTACTTAACTCTTGTTTAGCAACCAAAACCAACAAGACACAGGGAAAAACAAATTAGGGCATGGACAAAATGCTAATTTAATAAAAATAACAAGAGCATAATTACAAACCCTCAACATAACCTGAAAAGCAATACAACCTTTTTTTCTATGACAATAACAATGCCTTCAATTTGTATTTTCTAGATACTTTGCAATTTTCATAGCATTATTCATTCCACATTCACACAAACAAAACATCATTTCTAAATAGAACCCTGAACTTCATCGTGTTGTCTTCATTTAATTGCTATTTTAAGCATCTCAATTTGATCAGCAGAGAGTGAACACATCAGAAAATAGAACACTGACGTCACTGGAAGTTAAACGAAAGTCTTCGCCTCTGGCAGATATAGGCTCAGCTAGCCTCACACGCTCACTGGCTGCTCCACGGTGACATGTGAGAAAAACAAAAGTCAATAGTGGGATAGTGCTTTCATTGGTCCTGACGTAAAGGTAGCCCGGACCTCTTGATGCTGGGAGATATTAATTGGTGGAGAGCTGATTGGCTCCGCCCTGAGAGGTGGCTAGGTCAGTGCAGAGAACTAGTCATTCAGCCATGTGAGAAGGCTACAGTGATGTGCACTCTGAAGGGCACTGAGACAGAGCATGTCACAAGGTCATGAAAATCAATGGAGTGGAAAGGACAAAAGAGACTCTGATTGAAAACTGTCAAAGCTTTTGGGGCATAAAATGAACAGTGATTATTAATAAATGAAGCGTGTTCATCTTTCTAAATGAAATACTTGATTGTTCTTAAAGTATTGATAGTTTATCATTTAACAATGAAGAATTAATCTTCAATGCATGGGTATTGAAAATATGAGGTTTGGTGTCTTCTGAATTCCTTTGTGTAAAATTATATCAGGCGTTTTTCATTAGAAAATCCAAGTTTCATCCTTTTTGACATTTTGTTATAATCGTTTTGTAATCTTTTACTTTGGTGTGTGAGGTTCGAAATGGTGACCATTTTCTGCAAACACCTCTTTCTCAGCTGCTCTTCTAGGTTGTTGACTCGTTGGGTTTTAGTTTGAGTTTGAAGATGTGAGCTTTGGAAGTTTTCTGAGGCATGAGGATGATTAGCTTCTCAGCCATCATACTCTTCTCTGCTATTGTTCTCCTGTCACTGCGATTCACAGTTAAATGCTCTCTGCCTCCACTGAGCCTCTTGACACTTCTGCTAAGATCTCATGATGCATTGCTCTAATGAGCTGAGTTCCCTGTGAGTGGGGGGTTATTTTTATTTCGCATAACTCTCTGAAATCAAAGTAGCCATTAAAACTCTGCTTAATATTAAATATCTGCTTAATATTGCGTCGTGGTGGCGCAGTGGGTAGCACGGTCGTCTCACAGCAAGAAGGTCACTGGTTCTAGGCTCGGCTGGGGCATTTCTGTGTAGAGTTTGCATGTTTTCCGTGTGATCACGTGGGTTTTCTCCGGGTGCTCCGGTTTCCCCACAAGTCCAAAGACATGCGGTATAAGTGAATTGAGTAAGAACGATTGTCCATAGTGTTAAAGTGTGAATGAGTGTGTGTGTGATTGTTTCCCAGCGATGGGTTGTGGCTAGAAGGGCATCCGCTGCGTAAAACATATGCCAGAGAGTTGGCGGTTCATTCCGCTGTGGCGACCCCGAAAGGGAAGAAAGCCGACATGAAGATGAATGAATATTTAACACCTTAAAGTTGTTTCAGATGAAAAAAACACACACCTTTTTGTGTATTTGAACAGAAATATGACAATAATACTTTCATATTTTCCCAAATCTATTTAAAAACCTGTTCTGTTGACTCTCAACGATCTACCCAATGTGAGTGTGAGACCAGCATCAGCACATGAAAGCAAATTGTGAGAAAACTCCATGATGAATGAATTAAATTTAGTTTACTGTAAGCAAAGTCTGTAGCAGTATGAGGTGGATGCAACACAATCACTTAAAGTTACAGAATAATACCACAAGACTAAGCGCTACGATCAGATGAAGTTTGCTTCCCTCTGTTCCACTAAAGATTCTTTTTATGGCATGATTAATCTAAAAATGATCACCAATCTGCCCCATTTAAACTCTATAAAGATTTGACTATTTCTGAACCATTTTATTTCCGAGTGACATTTCTCTGCAGAACTCTTACATCATTCAAAATTTGGACAATTAAAATTTTCACACTAAATTTAGACCTACAACTTGAGTATAACAATAATACAATAATACAAAATAAACACAAAACAGAACATTTCAATAAAAAAAATTTGGATTGCAAAAGGTGAAAACTTCTATCAATTTCTCAGACTTTAGGAGTTTATAGAGTGTTGATTTTCCCAAAATTTGCTGGATTTTCCCCTCCAGTAAAATGTATTGCTTTGACTTTGACTTTGCCTCAGCTCTTCACATGCTCTTTGTGAGTTTGTAGCTCTGTTTGTTACTGTGCTAGTTCAAAGTTTACCTTGTATCCAATCAGCAATAAGTGATAAGAGAAGTTAATGTTTAAACAGAAGCGAATGATAACTTAAGATGGCAGCTGAGGATCTGAGCTTTGATTCTTATCTGAGCTTCAGAGATACGTGTTTGTTTTGTACAGAATTAATTGTGCCTGAAACCTAAGCTATCTCTGAGATAAAGTAATGAGGCTTCAAATACTTACAGATACTTATATAGCTTTACACTGTTGATTTTTTTTTTTTTTGCACCAGTGATACACAAGCTTATAAAAGAAAACATAAGTAAGTTTATTTATCGAACCCTTGTTATTGTTTTCTGACATGAAGCTTTCTGAAAGAACACTTGTTTGTTTTTACAAACCATTAACCCAATTTTTTATTATACTAATTTTTGTTACTTGTCATGAAGCGAAATTGATTAGAAGTTTAGCTACTTCATTCCTTTTTCTGCTTGGCTTAGGTTGCCTTGGTTTTGGTTGAACCTTCTGTTCAACCTTTCTGTTCCACTGTTATTCTGAAAATCAGTGTTAGTACATATTATATTGTATTATATTATAAGTTTTTTCCAAAGTTGCAGATCATTGGCTCCACAGCACTTATTCTTAATTCTCTAATATTAACATCTATTTCACAAACTAACCTGGACCTGTGCGGCTATTGAGAAATATACAACACCTACCAGCCAATCAGAATCAATTACTCAGACAGACCATGGCATAACAGTTGTTAATAAGTGCACTTGACTGAAGGAAATTTCAGAAGGAAAGAACATTTGTCAAAACCAGCAAAATTAGATTCAGTCCAAAAGCAATTTCCTGAAAATGTTTCCATCATACTTCACTTTGTTTTACTCGTGAATGATGGATTATAAAGAAACCTATTCTTTTTGGCTCAAAAGTGGAGTTCTCTTTAAGACACAAGCTCTTCTCACAGCCCATGGAGAGACCTCGGTAATATTACAAACCTTGATTTATGGAGTACAACTGTGTTCTGGTGTTGAAAGTGATCTCTGGAACATCTGGACAGCACATACCGAGAGTTTTTGATAGGAGGCAGGCAGTCTTTAGCTCATTCCTCAGAGAGTGTCTTCAGGATGAGCTCGGTTCATGTTCTTCAGGTTCTGAATTTGCTGGTGTTGTTCTCCGCAGTCGTGGCCCAGGATGACACCAATGACTACTGGATCAACACCTGGCGCCAAGGCTTCAACTTCCAGTGTCCTCATGGAGAGCTGCTAGTGGCCGTCAGGAGTTACTTCAGTGAGAAAGAAGGCTCCGATCGGCTGTGGAGTTTTGAGTGTCAGAGGACGCCGTACGGTTTGGGGGAGCCCAATGACTGCTGGTGGGATGATATCAGCAGAGCTGGCATGGAATGGTATATTAACATAATTGTTATGTGTGTATGTTTTATTTGGTGTTGAACTGTGGATAATACAGGAGAGAACTGAGCACATATTTGATTTAATTCTAGGCACAGGGATGGGATCTTTTTTCACACAAAAGTTAAAACTGTTGTTTATAGAGAAAGTTAAATTGTTTATTTTTTGTAACCCTTTTAGGACTAGGCTTTAAGCCTAATAATAGTAGTGTGTCACGTTTTGTACTGGAATTTAACATTCTGGTATTATTCTCATCACAGCTGCATCGTTTACCCAAGGTTACCACCAAAACTATTAAACGACTCAACTAAAATTGCATAATGTAGATTAGAATTTCATTAGAGCTGTGTTGCCAGATATTTCCTTACATTTTATGTTGAAATGTATTTACAAGCAATTTATTTTAAACAGAACAACAAATATCTTACAATGCATGCAGTTGAATAAAAAGGATTATAGAATGATTAATGCACATTTTCTTTTATTTACAAAATTTAAAAAAAGAATAAAATGCTTTACATGACTGAAGGGTAAAATCTTTATTGACTTTACACCTTCAAGATTAAACTTCTTTTCAGAATTGCAGCACATTCTTTTCTCATGTGGCAATTCTGCTAGATATGAACGTCCTGATGATCAATGTTGACATTTTTAATAGCTGCTGAGCTGATTTATTAACACAAATCTGTAAAAAAAAATCAAGAATGGTTACTGTCTGCATTGTTTCTCACGCTCATATTTGTCACGCTCACACATGAATACTTTCATGGAGCAGCTGACAAACGACACGTTTTATGAAAAGACTTTGGTGTTTTGCAATGCAATGATTTTCTGACATGAGTGTTAATGGGACAGCAACAAGCCTCCTACATTGTTATTATATTATACTATTATATTGATCATACTATCCTGCAACTCATGACTGGTTCCCAACCGAAGTGTTTTGCAATGCAATGATTTTACTTGTGTGTAAACTATGGTTGGCAGTGAAACTGTGGACGCTGTGGCTGGACAAAACTGTAAAAAAAAAAAATTTTGAAGCATAAATAAACTAAGCTTTAGTCATGTTCTGTCCGTGTGTGACTAAAGTGGACATATTTCATAGGTTTTCAAACTGGTTACAAGAAGGAATATCCTCAAAGGCATGCAGAGTTCCCCAAGATCTCACTCCATACTTGTAATTTTATTTGTCAGTAAACTGGAATAAGCAGAGTTTTCTCTAATCTGTGGCCTACTTTCCCTGTTAAAGTAACTGGCTTTGACTGGTTTGAGCAGCTTTATGTAGACGATTTTCAGTTTTTACCTTTGAAAAGGGTTACATATTATAAATAATAATTTCTATTTTTTCCTTTTTAAAACTTCTCTTTTAATCAGCATTACATCTAAACCTATTCATCCGATGCAGTCTACATGAGGATATTCCTTGTGCTACCCTTAACACAAATACAGACTCTCTGATTTACCCTACAGCATAGATTACATTCCTCCGGGAGAAGCCCCTGGCCTACTTGCCACTGGTGAAATGGTTGCCCATAGCATTTGTGTTGCTATGACAAAAGACGGCTGATGTCTGGGGAGCAGAGTTGAGCTTGGGTCTGTGTCTCTGTTGTGATGACAACCGTCAGTGCAAGCCATGAAGGAGACACAGCTCAGATTAATTCTGTGTTTAAAGAAAAACTGATTCTTGTCTGTGGTTTGAGTCATCAATACTACAACCCAAACAAAGCGTTTTGGTTAATTAATTAGTGGAAAAATGCATCAAATTAATACATCAACAAGTAGATGGGTTCATTAATGAAAGAGCGTACTGTTATTCAGTCATTTAATAATTTACCAAATCACTTGTTTAAGGGATATTCCCCCCAAAAACTATCCCCCATGGTATTCCATACCTGTAAAGGTTTTATGAACCAGGAGACCTGTGACTGCCCCATTGACACGCATGACATATGGTTGGTGAAGTCTTAAAAAACATCAAATACGTTCCCGCATGCTGACCCTTTATACAAGAAGATAATGTGGATTTAAGTATTTTTGGTTGCAAACAGTGAGTGTACTTGTTGAGTGTAATTTGTATCTCACACCCGATGACAGATAAAGTACTATAATTTCTGACATGAGTGTTAATGGGACATCAACAAGCCTCCTACATACATTATTATTATATCTGATCATATCATCTTGCAACTCATGACTGGTTCCCCACCAAAGTGAAGCAGGTCTGAGCCTGTACCTGAATGGGAGATTTCAAGGGAAACTGTGGGAAGTGTTGCAATCGATGCCAGCAGAAGATGCTCACTCTATGGTATCTATGGGTCCTAGCGCCCCACTGCAGTGAAGGTGCACTGTCCTTCGGATGTCCCCTCGGCTTAGTCTCTTTAATTCTTCAGGGGTCGTCACAGTGTAATGAACCGTCAACTCCTCTACCATATGTTTTTGCAGCTTCCAGCCGCAATCCACCAATGGGAAACACACACTCATACACTATGGACAATTTTGTTTACTCAATTCACCTGTAATGCATGTCTTTGGGCTTGAGGGGGAAACCGTAGTACCCAGAGACAACCCATGCGATCACCTGGAGAACATGCAAACTTCACACAGAAATGCCAACTGACCCAGCCGATACTCGAACCCGCGACCTTCTTGCTGTGAGACAACAATGCTACCCACTGCGCTACCTTCATCCTTCGGATGAGATGTCAAACCAAATTTCTGACTCTCTGTGGTGATTAAACATTCCAGCATGTGTCATAGAAAAGAATAGGTGTGTAACCCACAACATTCCTGACCAAATCTGCCCAGTCCTAATAATCCTCATACTCATACTCATCTTCTCCCGGTTATCCGGGGCCGGGTCGCGGGGGCAGCAGTCTAAGCAGGGATGCCCAGACTTCCCTCTCCACAGACACTTCTTCCAGCTCCCCAGGAGGGGTCCGGGTGACGAAGCTTCTCAACCTATCTCTAAGGACGCGCCCAAACACCCGGCGAAGGAAACTCATTTTGGCCGCTTGTAATCAGGATCTTGTCCTTTTGGTCATGACCCAGAGTTCATGGCCATAGGTGAGAGTAGGGACATAGATCGACCGGTAAATCGAGAGCTTCGCCTTTCGGCTCAGCTCCATTTTCACCACAACAGACCGATACAGCGATCGCATCACTGCAGATGCTGCACCGATCCGTCTGTCAATTTCACGCTCCATCCTCCCCTCACTCGTGAACAGGACCCCGAGATACTTGAACTCCTCCACCTGAGGCAGGAGCACTCCATTGACCTGGACAGGGCAGGCCACCCTTTTCCGGTCGAGAACCATGGCCTCAGACTTGGAGGTGCTGATCCTCATACCAGCCGCTTCACACTCGGCTGCAAACCGCCCAAACGCGCGCTGTAGGTCCTAATAATTCCTTTATTCTAATTGACTACTATTCTTTAATTGGCTCCTCGTGTCTCCTGTGCACCATTAGCTGGTGTGTGGTGAGGGTTCTGTCGCAGAATGGCAGCTGTCACATTATTCAGGTGGATGGTGCACACTGGTGCTGGATTCAGAGACAGCTCCCTAAGATGTAAGCTTTATAAATGTAATAAACTATTGTTATTATTATAAGTATACAAAATATCTCAAAGTATGTCCAGAGGAGGGAAAAAACATAATTGTTCTGGAACGACAAGGAGCAAGTGATTACTGACTAAACTTACATTTTGGGGTGTAGTTTGCCTTTAACTTGTTATGATCCTTAATAATATTTATTGATGACTTCATTAATAACTTCCAATGACATTATCAAGCAAAAAAATTCAGATGTAATGACTCTAAGAGCCACCTGAGATTTTCTTTAAAAATGCACTTTCTGTTTGTTGGTTAAGTAAGTTCACATTATGACAACAAATAGGATTTTACTTTACATTTGCTACAATTAAAAATAAAAAAGGTTCAGCTGAACTCTTCAAGGGTGTAGTTGTTTTGACGAATTTCTAATCAACCTGTCTTTTGCTTTTGATTAGTTGTGCAATATTAAAGCAATAAGAAATTATACATCAAAAGTTAAAGACATTTTTATAATGGTGACAAAAGTAAGGTTTTATTTGCCGAAGGCATGTTGGTCAGTACCTGTGATCTGTGTTTGTTGCCTGTGGACAGGAAGATCCATCCTGTCCACTTGTTTGACAGCTTGAAAATAATCTTCAGCCTCTTCTTTCTTTGTAATAGAGTGCTCTGATCCTATCAATAGGTCCTCTGTGTGCACCAACAATGGGCTGGTTGCTGGCGTTCAAAGCAAATACTTTGAAGCAGTTCTGGACAGAGAATGGCAGTTCTACTGCTGTCGGTTTGCCCGCAGGTGCCCTTATTCCTGCTGGTGAGTACTCCTCAAGTTGAACCAGAAACATTTTGGTTAGTTTTTATTTACTAAACTTTGAAAATAGGGTTGGCTTAAGTTGTGATATAAAAACTTCAATTTAATGGGTTGGTTTTGACTGATGGACAGGAAGACGTCTGATGTTCCCGAGTACTATAGGGAAGAGGGGGAGATGGTTATTCCCAGCTATGGCTACTTCATAAGGGGGGCACAGACCACTTTCAGTGGAGTGCTGAGGTTGGTACCAACAATTTATCCTACTTTTTACTTAAAGGTTTCGCTTTAATGTTTTTATTTGTTTTAGGCAGCTTGTCTTTACTGAAACCAATTATTCTTTGCAGGGATCGTCAGTGGAAGTACATCCTGTGCAGAATGACAGATTTTGATTGCGATTTTGAAAACTTCTAGACTTCTAGAGCCCAAAATAACCTTTTAGTCAACCACTAGGGCTCTTTCTCTGAGTTTGTTTTAATGAATGCTGGCTTCCATAAATCACCTTTAATCTCCAAGTACAGCACTCATCCAAATATGCACCAATATTGTGTTTGTCTGGTGTTTTCTTTCATTGATTGTTTTACTTGTGTGCATCTGCATGTTCAAATACAATATGTTCAAATAAACATTCTATACTCTATAATATCACAGAGGGGAAAGCACTGTTTTAATGGACTGTAATGATGAATAAGACAGAATAACAGAATTATGCTTTCTGTTGAATACTCCTAATAAATGTTACTCATTTACTGAAATTTTGTGTTTTTTCAACAAGAGACTAAGATCTCTTGAGGATGGGCATCACCAATAGATTACATTTGCTTAATACACTATTTGAACGTTATTGAAGCTCAGCTTCACAAGTTTGACTTTTCGTTTACTTCAATGCTGAGACAATTGAATTGCAATGCAGGAAAAATTGCTAAGTGATTCAATCTGACCGTACACTACACTCATTTGTGTGGAGATCTAAGAGCAGCTCTTCATCCAAAAGCTGGAAAACAAATGCAGTTATTACAATTCAGAGCAAAAACTAGCAAAAATACACAGCATGTACACAGCATGCCAGCTCAGAGGGTGAGCATCACTTCCAAAAATGGTTTCTGTTCGTTCATGAAGCATTGAATGTTTGCTGCTTAATTACTAGCCAGTTAATTGACCTGAAACTACACAGTAAAATGTAGAGTGGTAAATCAACACTGCTCTGAGTCTATTTGGTCCTACTCTAAATAGAGTTAAGTTAACACTGAGCTCATCAACCTGAACCATAAAACGTTTAAATTAAACTCTCATTTTTTGTTACAATGTGATGAGGAAAATAGTTGTGATGTTTTTTTTATAGTGAAATACAAACGTTTATCACTATGTACGAGTTTTTGGTGAATAATCAATGGTTTAGATAATAACCTCATTGAGGATTTAACTCTGTTTAAGTGTTATTGTTTAACTCTATTTAGAGTGTATTTGGTCCTACTCTGGATAGAGTTAATTTTACTCTCAGGATTTTACTGTGTAGTTAGACTAATTCTATGTCATGCTCCTCCTGAACTTAGTTAATGAAACATTCAAGAATATTAGACAAAGGAAGATGTTTTCTGATTAACTGTTTGTGTAAATTGTAAATATGAAGGATAATATTTACTCCTTGTAAATATGAAGGAGGTGAGGGCCACATTTTACAGTGTAGGTTCAGACTGTGTCTATCATTCTCTCTCCATTGGTTCACGGCACGGTTGGGTAAAGGCCAAAGCCTCTCAACACTGTTTATTTATGGCGGCAGCCGACTTGAGGCATAGGGCCAAGCATCACAGAGCGACACGACTGTGCCCAGCTCAGGCCATCTCTTTGGGGACTGTCCGTGTGCTTCCACTGCAGAGTCCTGCTCCGGGTTCAACAGGTCATTCAGACTGTGTACATGGCCTCTAACATCTGCTCTCTCTGTGAGTTTCCATCGTGAAAGTTCACAAATAGCCAGAATATGATCGTTGTTATTATAATTGTTTGCTGGAATGAGATGAACACTTTGTAATAAGGGTGATGAGTTTCAGAAGCTCCTCTCAGCTGTAATTATGAGATAAATCTCATGAAACACTGTACTTAGAAGCAGAAGAAACTAGTCTGATTCTAAATCCCATTAAAGCCCTGAAGAAGCAGCAACTGACAGAAAGAGATAAACAATATTATAGTTCAGAAGAGATTACACTGGAATTTTTTATGTTTTATTTTGTGTACTGTACTTTTAATAATTGCTTCGAATGGAATTTTGAATACCAAAAACAAAGAGAGAAACTCCTGTTACATGTTTTATTATGCCATAAACTTTACAATGTCATCCAAAAAAGCAAACTAAAGATTTCAAATGTAACAAATCTTTCAATGGCAGCTAATAAAAGGTAGAAAGCAAATAAGAAGGGGCCTTGTAAATGTCAAATGTAATCCATCACCTTGTTGGTTGGCGGCTAGCTCTCTGTTGTAGAGCAGGGCAAAATAGAAGGAAGGCTTTTCTAGACAACTTGCTGTTGTGTGACTAAAAATGACCCATTTATTTAAAAATTGTGAGGCAGCCTCCAAACTCCAGAGGGAGGTCATACACTATATTCTCTGAACACCTCTGATGGTATTGTTTATCCATTCAGGCACTATTCACTACTTTTCTCTTACTTATAATTGCCTATTACAAGAAAAAGGGGTGAGCAATGGAAAAGTGTAGTGGGTAAGCTGTCTGAGTAAGGGGCTCTGGGATCTAAAAACAATCTAGGCCTGGAAAATCTCCCCTATATGAGTGCCTCACAATGTTGATATTCACCAGTTTGGTTTGTGTTTCCATACAAGATTATTAACAAGCTAATGTCAATCCATCTGAATAGTAACAAAACATAAGACAGGCTTTGCCCAAACTAATATTAGTTACTAGAAGTTAGCACAGAAATAGACTGATAAAGTATAAGAAGATTCAATGGTCTCCATCTGGACCATTGAACAATTTAAACTAAACTAAAACTTTTACATTCAATATAATCTGCTTTTAATTGACCTTCAAAAGCCCATCCCTCTGGTTAAAGGAGCAAACAGAACAACCCAGTCTTTAGTGTTAGTGGTTACAGCGGAGATTTCAGCTCAACCAGGAAACCTGACTCTGACCTTTATGGAGGAACTGAGTGTCCCCTCCTCGTGCAGTCCTCTCTCCTTCCTCCTCTCATCTCCTCCATTGTTCTTTGTGTCCAGTCACAAGATGAGTTGCCCATACAGGAAGGGTGAAAGCCACAATCCTGCCTGATAACATCTAATTTCCTAGCTGTCAACAAACGTTCATTTCCCTGTGTTCATACCTGCTCCCCTATGAGCTATGAAGATGCGTGATGCACCCACAACTGCTTGATGAGCTCTGCGTTTTCAAGGTCATCACTGAGATATGTTGACCAAATCATCAACATCTCTGATCTTTGAGGATTTTACATTGTATTACTACATTGTTTATCCATTACAGAATATTTCTCTCAATAACCTTGACCTCTTGTTGATGGAGTTCTCTGAAACATTCTACTTTTCATGGAAGTCACAGTTGAGAGAACAAGTTCTCTGAAACCACTCCACAGTTCTTTAATTACTCAAATTGCTTGAATACACTGGGTGTCTCCAGGAATTCTTTGCTCACTAAACGTGAGAATTCTTTTTGTGAACACCATATTTGACTTTTATGGCAACCTGTGTTTTAACTGGAACTCATAAAGTATGTTCAGCGCAACCAATGATGTTTTAAAGGAAGCACATAAAGCTGGAGCTTTCCATCTCAAAGGATTGTGTCCAAATGAGTGGTTTTGAGAGTGCTTCATTTACTATTGTATCTATCTTCCCAAAGTCAGTGTTGGGTCACATCTATTGTGGTGTTTGGGGAAGCAGCCTGTCTCCTTCTGGGAAAAGTAGAGGCCCCTGGATATAAGTTGGACCAGTAGTACTTGTTTGCTCTCAATGTGATTTGAGAGACAACTAACAAAGGGTTCATTATTAGCAGCTGTATTGTGTGAGAGACTGTATGGTTTGTAGATTGCTGTACATGAATCACAGTTGAGTAGTCTGTGATGTCAAGAGCAAACAGGATGCTGATAGAGGCCCCAACTACACTGAGTTTATTAACTACATATAAACTGGAGAAAGCTCCCTGGGGTTTAGTATAATGTCATTTAAATGCTTCTGCCTCTCTGCTAGAAGGCTTTATTGTTAGTAGGGCCTTCGATGAGTTTGCATGCCCTCACCTTGTTTTTGGATTTCCTAGAATCACTTTTCTTCTTGACTCAATGAGAGGCTTCTGTGGCTCATCGGCTCTTGCAGCAACCATTTACAAGATTGGGATTTCAATTGTCCCATGCCAGATTATTCAGTATGTTACGTGGTACTTTTCAAAGGCCTACTCTTCAAACGTTCACTTTTTGTGCTCTATGTGTTTCTTTGCTGCCACGCTCTGTTCACCACTGCCAATTTGGATCAGTTTCTCTACAGCACAATGCTTTCAATGATTAATTGGGATCTATTTTTTGTGTTAATAAATTCTATTTAGTTTAATCTACTCTCATCTGTGCTCTACTTATGGCTCCAGTTGTATTCTTAATTATTAATTAAAACATTATTTTGATATTTTATTTTAGACTTTCAGTGAAATTGCTTGAAAGGAACATAGTTTTTTTAATGTCTCTTTACCTTTCAAAACGTTCCATTAAATTACTTTTTTAAAATTTCATTCTGCACATTTAAGTTCATGTTTTCTTTTAGCATGGATATTTATGCTGCAAATCTTTCAAACCTTCTAGTTTTAAAGACCCTGTATTGGGTGAGATCCTGCAACACCATTAAACCTCTACTCTGAAGACCTGAAAATGCATGACTGGTTTGCACAATGGACTCAGGGGTGTTGGGGAATTTCAGGGTGTTTCTAATCCTATACTCTTGCCAAAAGCCCGTGGAGTGACAGCCTATCCTTTTGCATCTATTTCTCTCAGGAAGTCTCCTAGGGTCCTATGGGGTTTCATCCATCCTCTTGTTTAGCTTCAAAGAAAAACACTTTAACATTTACACATGAGTAGATTTCTGCACTGCTTCAATCAACCAGATTTTAAAAATTAGCTTCTCATGTTAATTATTAGTTTTTCTTTATCAAGAGCATATTCAGGAGGTCTCATTGCAGGTTTCAAAGTTGCTCACAGGTTCGTAAACTCTTGCTGCCTCTGGGATTTTTCCAGCTAAAGGGACAGAAAGTGACCTTGTAGCACTTGTTGTCCTCTCTTGAACACGGTCTGAACATAGCGGGACATTTCATTCTCTTTCTCAAAACGCAATTTCTCAATTCTCAATTGCACTTTGGTTCCTTTTTAAATTCAGGAAGAAAGAGAGGGGTTAAATATATGGACAAAATGTCATATTTTTTGAAACATCAAGGGATTGTGTGAACTATACTATATAAAGTTAATTGTTGAAAGGTCAAGTAGGACAGAGTTGAATAAACTCATTTGGCCCCTACAGCCTACACTGTAACAAATCGCTGTAGTTTTTTACAGCAAAATTCTACAGAAAATGACTGTTTTCACAATTTAATTTACAATGCATTATGGGTTAAAACAAGAATTATATTTTTTAACTGTATATTTACATAGCGGCTCTAAGTTAGTATACAGGTAAGAGGTCTTGTCACTGTAGATCTTGCACTTTTACAACAACGTATTGTGTTGTGAAATAAAATATAAAATGTTGTGATTAAAATAGTCAATCTAAGCTTTTACATGCAATTTTTGCAAACCAACCATGACATGAGTGTCAGCCCTGTACATCTGAGAGTGAGTGTCCTGAGCCAGATGAAATCTCCGAGACTGTAAATGAAGATGTCGTTTCTTTAGTCTCCACTTAAACAAGTCCAGACCCCTCAATCACATCTTATAAAATCCATCCACACTCCTCTGTTTGAACTATCAGCTTTCATATACTCCTCTCTGGGATCTCAGAAATCAATTCATCTAACTAGCAGTAAAAAAAATTGTAAAGTTTTTTCTAGCATTTTTTTAATGATTTGAATCGATTTATCAAGTTTTGATGTTGCTCAGAGCTGCTTAATTTATTGTAAACCTATGCATTACAGTTAATATTTTTCTTTGTGTAATTATTGTTCTTTAATACTAACCAGGCACACACACACACACACACCCACGCACACACACATATATATTCAGCAGAAAACCATTACATGCTTTTCTCAATCTGCATCAGAAAAAGAATTATGGTTGAAAAATGAAAAGAAAAATTTTAAATATTCCACATTCAAACTAATATTTCACCAAGAAAAGCAAGTCATTTAGTACCAACAGATGTGTGTGTGTGAAAAACAGAAGAAAAAAAATCCCCAGCTCTGTTACTGCCAATTATTTTTAAATCTGTGACCAGAGCACAAAGAAGCTTCTTTTTTTAAAAGAACACTGAGAATTGTGCACTTGTTATAAACAATGCGAGCTCCACAATGAAAATCTTCTGATTATTCCATGAACATGGAGTCTGTAAACTAAATCTTAAAAAGAAAACTACAATACAAATAAGTTTGTGTGTGGTAATGTGACACTGCTTCGAGTATAGTATACTTCAAAATCACTTTGCAATAGTTTGCAATATTCAGACACAAGTGAGTAAGATTCAGAATCAGGTTAACATCACGACAGCTGTTGCTCTTTTAATCACAAATTGTAATACACTACTGTTTATCACAGTAGTCGCCCCAAAACATGCCAATCAAAATTCACCAGTGGAACCATGCTTAACTTTCAGTCACGCAGGAAATTATTATTATTAATAATAACAATTATAACAACAACAACAACAACAATAATAATAATGCATTCAAGCGATATAGTTCTTTCCCAGAGCTCAAAGATGCTTAATAATATTTGCATTTAGTGTGTTATTCATTACACATTCACAGACTGGTGGGGATAAGCTACCTTGGTAGCCCTCAGCTGCCCTGGGGCTCAGATTGCTCAGGACGTGGCTATCAATCCAAGCTTATGGCCTCCTGACCACCATCAAACACACCCCACCGGTCCCACACGTCCATGAATTAAATAAGTTGTTCCTAGTTATCATTTTAGTCCCGTGTTCTACTGACGACACCCAAGAACAGGAGAGAGCAAGATGTGTTTTCATAACCTTTCAAGCTCCATTACATACGAATTTTACCATCTTTCTCATTAACAAAATCCAATTAAAGCAGTTAATCATGGTCCCACAGGAGCCTGGAAGTGAAAGA
The DNA here is from genome assembly GCA_900490495.1 of Danionella dracula. Taxonomy (NCBI): domain Eukaryota; kingdom Metazoa; phylum Chordata; class Actinopteri; order Cypriniformes; family Danionidae; genus Danionella; species Danionella dracula. The sequence continues at coordinate 4,040,845 of UELW01000996.1, forward strand.
TTAGTTTTGTTTCATGTCTGTGGTCTCCTTATAATATTTCATAAATGCAAACTAAACGTAGTTTACATTTTGAGAGCTACAATATGCCTAGAAATAACTAGAATTATTGCATAATGACAACACACAACTGAACGTTCAGATATTCAGGTTGGAATAAATTCACACATATTTTGAATGATAGTGAATCTACTCAACAAAAAAAACATTTTGAAGGAAGTATTTAAATTAGGAATATACTTTTAATGAAGTCATGCTGAAAAAATGTTTCACTAAAAAAATGGATGCAAAGCTGTTCTCTTGGGTTGAAATAATAGAAATACAATGTATTTATTCATGAATGATAATTAGCATATTCAATAATAATTTGTGGTAGTGAAGTGATTTATATCAAACCATGAAGTTTATTCAGATATCTTTGGACGAACACATGTGAGAGAGTGTGTTTAAGTCTTCATGAGTTTATCAGTTGGCGGGTCAGAAAAGGGCTTCTCAGTGGAAGGAATGTTTGTGTGATAAGAGTGAACCAATGAGCTGAAGACAAACTGATGCTGCCATCACATAGCAGTGGGTGATGAGTCAGTTTCGTTGCCTGGCAACCGTTCACCGAAACATGGTCATCTGTTTGTATCAGATCGTGTTCTAATAACAAATCTACAGAGACATCGAGCTAAAAGTAGAATGGAAATGTGGTTTGCTTATAGTACTTGTTCGCACCTTGATAAGTTTAACGATCACCTTGATAAGACGATCCAGAAATTATGAATTAACTATCATCATTCAGTATTTAAAGACATCACAAACTTTAAAAATGGCAGCATATTTGGATGATGAGAGATTGTGAAAGCTCCAAAATCAGAATAAACTAATAAAGGTTTAGCAGCAGACTCCAGGGGTTCAAATGTTATTTTATAGAAGGTTATGTTATTTTCATGCTTATTTTTTCCTACATTCCAGCTGTACCCAACAATCATTGTGGCAAATGTGCCGCTTGGGTTAAAGTAAGTGTACAACGAAACTTTTGTGCGATTAAACGGCGCCATCTACTGAAAATATTCTCCGACGTTTCCGCCATTTGAAACGCAACATCCGGTTGTGCAGCAGCCATTTTGTCTGTTCCTGAAAAATCTACCCACACGGTCAGCGAACTGACGTTCCACCTTGAAAAACATTTCAGATATATTATAGTTTAGACTCTCCGGCATAGTTCCTGTGATTAAATCCGTTACAAAAATATTGTATTAAATTGTACGCACGGTAATACCGCTCTTTTGCCGATGCGTCGTATTTTAGCTGAGGTAGCTTTGTTGCTCTGAGTGATGTCGACGGAGGAGAGTTATTTAGCCATCCAGCGCTACTTAACCGATGAACGTCAGCCGTATGCACCGGGCACGCACGGGAACACAAAGAGAAAGATCCGCAAGGCAGCGGCCTGTTATGTCGTGCGCAATGGAATTCTCTACTACCAGAGGCGACAGAAGGGGTTGGACGAGTTCTCGGAGCTGGAAGTCGTGCTGCAGGCCGAGCGGCGGAACGAGCTGATCACGGAGGCGCACATCTCTCCAGGAGGAGAGCACCTTGGTCTGCTGCAGACCTGGGAGATCGTCTCTCATAAGTACTGGTGGAGAGGTAAAGCAGATTGAAAACAACACCCTGAGCTTGCTATGAGCAATAAAAGCATCATATTGTTACATATCCTTAGTATTATCATAATTCCTGTTACTTATAAGGACTTTTCAAGTTCAAGCCACAGTCTCAAAACTTTCCAAACATATCCTAAGTGAATGAACTTGTGGTGCTATGTCCTTTCAGAGCGATGGTGTATACGGGTCCCCTAAAATGCCACACCAGTTTTGTTTGACAGCTCCTTTTTAATGGGACGCAATGGAGACTTGGTAGTGACGTCAACAAAAATATCTCCATATTGACGACCCTCTTTAATGCCTTCAGGTTCTGTTATTGAAATATTAAATTTGAATGTAACACACCTATTTTCAGTAATTAAGCTCTTGGCTTATTTGAAGATAATAGTGAGTCTCGTAAATGTTGTAACAAATAAAACAACAAGGCTGCAGCCCTTGGACTGATTTTGCACACTGCTTATTAAATAGAATGCACACTTAGTTTAAATGGCATCATGTGACTCAATGGTGTGTGTGTGTGTGTGCTTGAGAAATCTTACATTTCTGTAACCTTGAAAATATATTATTTAAAGTCATTTTTTCCCTCATTAGTAAAGTGATTAAAGTGACCCTAATGGAAGTACTTCAAATTGGCTACTTAAATTTATTTTTCTTTTCTTTTCGTAACATTTTTGGAACATACACGAGAATCTATTGACCAGTCCATTGCCTCCGGGGATCTGCAATGTTTGCTGATACACAACAAAAGTAAAAACTCACTCTTTAAAATCAAAGGGTATACCTTTTTTCAGTCCCCCATTAATACAGAACCTTCGGCTTAAGCTCTTCTGATTAAGGCCAGCTAAACCTACCAACTAAGTACGTTTGAACTGCCCATGCTTAAGCTAACATCAGCAAGTTCTTTAAACTCTTGTCAGAAATGCTGTTTCAGACAAATATAAAAAAGTACAATTATTTGATTATAGTGACAGAAATAGTAAAAAAAAAATCAAGAAGGCCTCTTAAATGCCATTTTGTGTGAAGTATAAGTGGGCTAAACCTCATCTGTTTATTTGCAGGGGTGCAGAAGCAAGTAAAAGACCACATCAGAAAATGCGCTGTGTGCCAAATCAAGCAGGAGAAGGGACGAAGCACTGCTGAGGATGCCATAAAACAAGCTGTGCGACTAGCCAGAGAAAGAAATTTAACTGCTAGTGATGAAGAAGGGGATGAAGGAAAGGAAATGATGGAGGAGAGCTCTACTGCATTTGATAAGCGGGAGCTGGTAGTTGTAAGTACAAAATGGGAATTATTGAATATGTATTTTTTTGCATCTTTAAAAAATCTGATATGTTGTTACTTTTAATCATATAAATATAAATAAAATTACATTTGTTGGTGTAGCCTGAATACACTTAAATGTGTTTAGAAATGCTATTTTATGTCAATCATGATTACAGGTGGACACACAGGGTATTGTTAAGCAGTTCTTACCGAAGCATGGACAGACGATGCTAGACAAGCTGAACCAGCAGCGAGTGAATAACGAGTTCTGTGACATCACTCTTTTAATCGAGGGTGACGAGTTTCGAGCTCATAAAGCTGTCCTGGCCTCTTGCAGTGAATATTTCCACCAGCTCTTTGTGGAAAAGGGAGCAGTGTCCAGTCATGAAGCAGTCGTTGATCTCTCTGGTGAGAACATTTCTGAAATCTGGATAAAACAAAGCTACAGTTGTCAGACAAATTTAGGGGTGGGAGTCTAAAGTGTTTTCTGTTCTTTAATTAGGAAAATAAAATGCCTTTATAGCCATATTTACACGTGCAATTTTTGTGTAACAGAGATAAGAACTGTAATGCACTTGTTATATGGATATTGTTACTAATGTTGATTTTTGACTTCAACATCCTGGTGCAGAGAATCAGTACCAATCCCCAAATGAAAGGGCCCCAATCTTACTTTTTTTCTCTCCTCAAGTGAGCATCTTAATATTGTCCTCAAAAATAGGGGTCCTATAGGGCATGACATTTTAGTAGTAGAATATTTTAGCAGTGTTCTTATTCATTTAGTAGTTTCTTGCCATTTCAACTTTAATAAAAGATGTTAAACTGGGTTTTGTGATCTGAATTGGTTTAAAATAGTGTTTAGGCTGGTTGAAAAATGTATAGTCATGAGCATAAAGCTAATTTATTTGTAATTTGCAACAAAAATAAATTATATAGTGTGTTTACTAGGACTGTGGGTTAATCTATCGCCGTAATCAATCGATTAATCAGATAAGCTATTTCCATTTTTTAAGCTTCTGACCATAATACTACTAAGAGGTAAAGTGTATAAACCTCAACACTGAAAAACAGATAAAATATATTCTAAAACACTTAATAACGTTGCAGCTATGCCACTGTTTGGTGACCTGATAGATAAACTACTTAATTAAAAGAAATGTGTATCTCTAAATAAATACTGATCAGGATTTTCTCAATAACATTTAAAATGTATTTATTCAGTCAAATAAAGTAATAGTATTTGTATTTGGGAGTATTTGAATAAAGTGACTAGCAAACATTTCTGTTGTGTACACAGTATATTTATATTTTTATTTTTCTCTTAAGAGGGAGTCTATTGTTAATTTTTCATTTAAATTTAGACTAGAAAATTCAACAACCATTTTTTTAAACCTTTTGATGTTGAGTCTAATGTATATTTCTCTTGATGAAAAGTATTTCTGATAAAAAAAAAAACATGTTGTAGAGATAGTCGTCTTTAAATAAAACTCTGTGACCAAACTTGAATGTATTTGAGAGCTAATTAAAATTCTTGAAACGTTCTATCTGCCAGGTTTCAGCAAGATCAGTTTCCTACCATTACTGGATTTTGCGTACACCTCCAATCTGAACTTCAATTTTTGTGTGATGGCGGAGATAGCCACGCTGGCACGACATCTAATGATGGCGGAGGTGCTTCAAATTTGTGAGTCCGTTCATAAGAAAGTGGAGGAGCAGAAGCTTTCAGTCTATCAGAGAGGAGACGTTCACACACTGGTGAACATGCAACCTGAGCAGACTCAGCCAATAATGTCTAGTGCTTCCGAGACTTATGTGGTCACTGTGGAGGGTGATGCCACCTCTTGTGAAGGACCATCCCTGGCTCTTCTCACAAGTGAAATTGGCACGGCTGAATCTCTGGCGTTGCTGGCTGGAGCTACTGTGGACGGGGAAACAGTGACTGTAGTAACTCACAGTGGCCAGGCTGGTTCCGATGAGTCGCTGGCTATGGTGGCACACAGTGGACAAACCGTGGAGGGTGAGGCTGTGACTTTTGTCACTCACTCTGCCCAAGCAGACTCTGTGGATTCTATGCCTGTTGTGCAGGCCTGTTGGTCCTTAGAGCAGCCCCAGGTTCATGAGGGCATACAGACTGGAGCCTTTCTCATCAGTGTGGATCCTGGAAAAGCAGGGTCTGAGATCATTCATTTAGCTGCCTCGGCGCCCCCTGCTGTGCAGGAAGAATTGGAGGCTGCTCAACATGAACCAACAGCAGAGACCGAACAGCCAGCTCCTGCACCACTCAAGAGGAGGCCAGGGAGACCTCCTAAAGTCAAGCAACCAGAACGACCCACTCTTCCCCCATTGCCACCAGAAGATGAGTCAGTTGAGCAGGAGTTCACTGAGGAGGAAGAAAAAAGTGAAGAGGAATGTGTTGATCCCAACAAGAGACACTTAAGGAAGCGATCTGTGAAAGAAGGAGGGTATGTTCGTCTGCACATGGGATTTGAGACAGAGGAAGAAGAGCGATGCTCATCACCCCCTGCAAAGGTATGGTTTTTATTTAATTAATTTGTTTTTCATGATGCTCTGTCTGAAATTATTTATTTGAATAGCATATGGGATATCATAGAACTCTCCTGATGTCTATATGTTTGCACTCCTCATTTGAACTCAGGGCTTGAGATTGCAACCGATTTGGCAAAATTTGTTCAAATTCCGTCTTTTCTGGCTGAAGATCTAGTCAAGAGCAAGTGTATGATGGCGATCACGTCACTGTTATTTGTAAATGTTTTATTTCACATATTAAATATTGTGTAAACAATTCAGGATATATTTTTCAAAGTATTAGAAATGCTGCAGTTAAATGTAAACGATGCCTATTGTACTCAAATAATAATTACTATGAATGGAAAATAATTAGTGGATTTAGCTGATTGTTATTTTAGGCAAGTGATATACAACATTTAAAGAGCTGACAGCAAGGCTACAGTGAACTGAGTGGACATAGGCAACTGAAGTTAAAACAGCAGAACATTTATTTTATTATTTGAGATGCATTAGAATATCATGTAAACCAGTGTTTGTGCTTTTAAGCAATAAGTCCTCATACAATCTAGTAAAGTTACACATTTTCCATATAAATGTGGTAATCATCCTGTAGAAAATAGCATACAGGCACTATTTTAATCATGAATGCACAAAATACACTCCCCTCTGTTACATTGATTTATTGATATACTGAAACGCTTCGATGTGCAGTTTTAAAGCCCATAAAATTCCATGTTCAGATCCCATTGATGAAACCATGAATTTTAATAGTATTAGCATAATGATGAGCTTATTCTAATGGTATTTGAAGTCAATTTAAGGCATTTCAAGTTATTTTTTAACAACCAATTATGCTTGCTTCTCTTGTTAAAAATCTGAATATCTGGTTAATTATCTGGGTTTTTAGTTGTAAATCCAGTTTGGGAATTGTCCATTAAGCGGCTTTGCACTCACCTATTTGACATCCAGACCTACAATCCAGATCTACAACTCAGTGCGCAGTTGTAGCTGTACGATCAAATTTGGCATGATAAAAGTGGCTAACAACTAGCTAGTTCAACACAAAACAGACACTATCAATATATTTTCCTCACCATATACTTTATAAATTTGACATCATAGATACATCCATTGCTGCTAAAGAAGCACTATGGTTGCGCATATGGTTATTTACTTTATCGCCAAACTTTAATGCTGTTATCCACTGTTTAACATGGATTGCAAGTCAAGAAAGAGAGTGAAAATGGTTGCTGTACACCACATCGACCCATCACAGAATTTCCCATCTGCAAGGCTTTGTCGCGTAAGTACAATTTTTCAGACAAGAGCATCAGGCTTCACAAGGGGGTCAGTGCAGGGTTATGTAGATGCACAGCATCCGCAGCAGGAAATTTGTAGGTTTGATGCTCATGCATAGATTACACTTTATAGGCAATCTGAGCTCTTTACTTTGAGGACAGAGGTATTCAAAAGCAGATCCATGGAATCCAGTTATTAGTCAATATATCTCAGAATTAAGTGACCCACAGCCAGTGAGTGCAAGACTCTCCAAAGCATTTTTCTCATTTGTATAGAGAATGGCAAACTCTTGAAGTTATACAACATGATGTAATAATGATCAAAGTTTTAGCCCCTTCTTGCATTGTCTGTCATTGGGGAGTGGAGCGCCAGGTCCTGGAAGCGCCACATGACATCAGACCAAATATCCCCATTGTTGATGTTTTTATGCAAATGTTTGGTTGTAGACTATATAACTTTTCTTTGACCTAGCGATGTTCCAAAACTGGGTCCTGTCAAGGAAAATCTATTGAAAATTTGCTTGTATCTCCAGACCCCTCTGAAAGGACCTGTCAGGAGAGGTCGACCACCGAAGAAGAACCCTGAGGTGGAGCTTTCAGAAAATCCTCTCGACGTCGCTCCTGCTCCTGCTCCTGATGCTGTTCTTCATGATACTCCTGATGCTCCTCTAGATTCTCCCACTGTAACCTCACCACAGGAAGCGGAGCAGCCAGAATCTATGGAGGAGAGCACCTTACCTAGAGAGCCAGAGGGAGTTGTAGAACAAAAACATACATGTAATGAGTGTGGCACAGTCTTTATGAAGCGATACGATCTCATCATGCACACCCTGAAACATGACAAGTCCCGCAGCTTCAAGTGCACTGTATGTTTCTCTTTGTTTAATGAAATGTAATAATTATAACCTAATCTTCAGCCTTCAGATTGATTTCTCTTATGTTTTCCTTCAGATTTGCAATAAAGAGTTTCAGTATGGAATCTCTTTGCGTACACATTTGGCCCGTCACAAGCGTCAAAGGAGTCAGAGAGCCTCCCTTGCACGAGCCATTGCTGTAGAGGAGTCGAAGGGCGCAGAGGATCAGACAAAGCAACATGTCAAACGGGAATTTGTGTGTGACATCTGTGGGAAGACTCTGCCCAGGGTTTCCTCTTTGCGTGTTCACATGCTGAACCACACAGGGGTGAGGCCACACTCCTGCAAGGTCTGCGGGAAAGCTTTTGCCACCAAGCAAAGCCTGAGGATGCACATGACTCTGCACGACTCCATCAGGAAATTCCACTGCGCTCTCTGTGAGAAGTCTTTTGTCACTAAGAGAAGCCTGGAGGAGCACACGAGTATTCATACAGGTACAAAAAAGCTCTTGTTGACTGATGATTGGCTGTGGCATCATCCTGGTCAGGTCTACTGCTTTAAAGTTGTTAAGTTGTTCATCATACACAGTCTTTTGTTTTAAAAGAAGGGATAGTATTGGAAAAGTAAAAAATTGTCTGTAGGTGTCATAAACATCCTAAAAGAGGTTAGATGGAAGCCTCATTCACACATACCCAGTTGTTAAAAACAATTATCCAGGTTTGTGCAGCCACCTCTGCCCCTAATATTTGGAAATTAGGAATGAATTGTTGTGCTCACCCGGTGCATTGGGAATGGAGCATTGTTGCAGCGTAATCAGGTATTTTGAAACACACCTGCAAAGATGAAGTGAGATATTCAGTTTAGCCAGAGTTTTAGAGCAGCAAGCGCTGGGGTATGTTTGTCATTGGTGCATCATTCTTTGTCTAAAATGGCCGACATAACTACATGCATACTCAACATGTTTAATCACAGAACAGAGATGCTGGACTGCAACAATATTCAGGTCAATGTTACTGTTAGCGCATCAAATCTAGTTGTAGACAAAATGTTGAGAGTGAAATAGTTACAAATATTGAATTAATTTAGAATGTAAACACTCTTCCACATAGTAAAGAAACTGTCAAAATATTTATTTGCAGAAACATGATGCGTTTTTTTGATTTTGTTTGCTTAGTTAGACAGCTTTGTTATTTGGTTATGCTTGTGATATATATATTTATTTTATTATAGAAGTTATCATGGTTGGTGCAGTTTTTATTAAATAAAGCATAATATGAAACAAAAATTACAGCCAACCAATTTCTGCATCTGCTGAAATGGAGGGAGTATTCAGTAACTTGTCATTGTCAGTTGAGTTGAAAATTAGACACCATTATTGAAACCGACAAATCTTTTTTTCTCTCTCTTTTGTTTTTGGTCAAATTAGACACTGAAAAAGATTATTATAAACTTTAAAAGTTACACTTAAAGTCTAAATAATGCCTTCTCATTGTTAGTCAATTCATTTGCACTCTGTTATCATTGTCCTCACCCTTGCATTACTTTTATGACTTGTAAAGTTACAGTGATCAGTTACTTTATTCAAAAAGTAACTTGATTACTTATTACTTACACTAAAAAGTAACGAGTTGCTTTTAAAAGTAACTCATTAGTTACTTTTAAATAACATGTTTTGATATCACTTATGATTTAATCTCACTGCTGCATGTAAAATAATGCTTTTATTGATCAATTTAACGATAAAAGCATTATTTTACATGCTGCAGTAATTGTTAAATGATTTATTTTACACTTTATGCTAAGCATTATGGTCAATATAAACTGACACACACAATGTATAATTATGAATGTTGATGCATTTAATTCAGACCAGCAGAAACTGAAAATATTAAAAATATCACAACTTAGAAAACTTTAATTATTTGCCCTCTAGCCCCTAATGTGGACTAGGCAGTAGAGATCTGGTAGAATTATCAACATCATACCGTTTGCTGGCTCTGGTGCAGGCTCATTCACGTAGCTTGTGGCTGCCCCCGATGGCAAGTATGCGTCTAGCTTCATTGACGGATGTAATTTCTGAAGGGGCGAGTTTGTCCTGTTGACAAGACCTTGGACTTTGAGGCAGAACGATGACACAGGTTGCCTTTCACTAGAATGTTTTTACCTTTACGCTAAACTAATGTGAAATAATACGTGTATTTCTACTCAAAAAAATGGTTTTCCTCTTGTGAGATGATTGAGATAATCTCACAATAATGGAGTTGGCATTCACCAATAAGAAAATGTGTTTTCTTCTTTTTCTGTACTTTGAGTGCCATTCACTAGTCCCATTAAACATTTTCTTTTCATTTACGCACATTGACATCCAGCATTTAATGTAAACAGTAACATAATAACACAGACAGTTATATGTTCGAGTATTAGTTACTGCAAAAAGCCGCGACATTATAGTAATGCGTTTTTAGTACAGTGTTACTTCCCAACACTGCTTGTAAATTGTAAGGTTCTTTAAATGTATAAATGTTTGGCTTTTATTTAAGACAGGTGGGTTGAATGCTCTGATAATGAACTTGAAAAGAAATATAAAGTAATGTTAAAGGTAGAAGAAAATCATGTGCAAAATAGTGCTTACATAGTCTTAGTCTAGCCTTTACATCATAATCACACTAGCAAAAGAATACGTCACTATCCTGTAATCTTATTATTATTGTTATTATTATTGATCACATTGAGTCTAGAAGATAAAAAGGTGCGCCAGCAAAGGGGGAAAAACTGCAGCCTTGTGAGCATTGACCGGAAAAAAATCATGCTGGGAGGGAGCTTCACAAAGAGTGCATTTACTCTTTATCTATCTAGAGCCATTACACACTGACCAATAAATGCTTGTTCTAAACTAGCAGATGAATTATTAATTTGTTGTATAGTAATGGAGTCATGGATCAGAAAGTTCAATAGATGTTAAAATAGAAAATAAATTCTGACCCCAATTTCACATTTTTTTTTGTCACTAGATATTATTTTATTGGTAACTGAATAATGATAAAAATACAAATACCTTATTTTATTTTAAGATTTATTAATAAACCCAAATTGTATTTGTTTTAATATATAAGTAATGAAGTGGGAGAGAGATAAGATAAGAGAGAGGAAAACCAACGCCAACAATACTAAGAATGACTTTGTTTTAGTTGTCTGTAAATTAAACATACAAATGTTTTGTTTTTGGTAGGTGAATCAAAGTACTCATGCACGATGTGTGGAGCAACCTTTCACCGTGCATCTGGTCTTAGCAAACACTTGAAGAAACACCAACCCAAACCGGATGTCCGCGCGTTCCAGTGCACTCAGTGAGTCACGCTCCGCAAACAAAAAATCTTCTCGTTTACATCTTCTTGACAGTTTTTTTTTTTAAATCTATTGCTTTCGTTACAGCTGTGACAAGAGTTTCTTTGAAGCAAAAGACCTACAGCAGCATATGAACAAGCACTTGGGCCTCAAACCCTTTCAGTGCCAGTACTGTGGTAAATGCTACAGCTGGAAGAAAGACTGGTACTCGCATGTCAAATCACACAGTGTCGCCGAGCCCTTCAAGTGAGTGAAAGGCCTTGTGTTTAAAGTCATTTCTAAACAAAATGATTGCAAAATGAAATATGAATTAACAGCCAACAAGATTCTTAATTGTCACTGTTCTATGTATTGGGTACTAGAAATATGAGCAGTCCTTTACAGTGCAAGAACTTGGAAAAAGGCTCACTGGCAATTTCCGTTGCGTAATAGCTGTTCAAGGTCGATTGCGAGCTGCATTGTGTGTTTTGTTGGTTTGTCAGGTGTAACGTGTGTGGGAAGGAGTTCTTTGAGAAGGCACTGTTCCGGAGGCATGTCAAGAAAGCTACTCATGGGAAGAAGGGAAGAGTGAAACAGAACCTGGAGCGAGAGTGTGAGGACTGTGGGAGGAAGTTCACCCAGCTCAGAGAGTACCGCCGCCATATGAACAATCACCAGGGTGAGTGAAGATACATTTACTGCAAAAATCTATGGACATGAAGGGTTTGGAATTGTGTTAAAAGAAACCATCTGAGATTGGCTGAGAAAAGCAAACTTGCATGCAAGCAACTAGTAGACTTTTTGTAAACTAATTTGTAAACTGATATTTGTATTTTTATAATAATTAACATTGCTGAAAACATATGTAGAACCTTCAAGGCACAGTTTTGTAAGCAGAGTATCATTTCTTTAAGTTAATTTTAAAGGTTTCCTTTGTAAAAATTCCAGACTCATGGGCATCCACTACATTTACATTATTATTTCAATCCATACTTTCATCAAATCGAGATTGAATAACGTGAAGTGTAGCAGGATTTGTGGTATTAACATGCGGCTGCACAGAGATCCCCCTTATTAGTCCTGAGGGCTTTTTGAGAACAGATTTCTGAGTGTTGGATTGTTTTCCCCCCTTAATTGTACAGGGAGCAGGATCTGATAATAATCACCAGGCAAAAACTTTAAAAAGAAAGTTTTTTTTTGTAGTGTGGTTTAAAATAAGGCATTAAATGCATTTCATAATTTGAGTTCTGCACATGTTTGCCCATCAGCTTAAGAAAAACCCAGATTTATAGATTTTAAGTTTACAACCACTATAATGCAAGGTACTTGAATATTCCAGAAAAATGTGTAGAACATTTGAGTTTTAATTTAGAACTTTAGTTTAGAACCAAAACACCTTCGTTAACCTACCAACGCTTCATATTTCAAAATAATTTAACCTTTTGTTATTTTTAAATATTTACTTTCCATTCAAGTGTTTTTCTAGTGTAGCGTAAAATAACTATTCAAACATGTGTTTCAAAGGATTTACAAATAATTCTAAACTTGCTTTTTAATCATTTTTTAATATTTCTATTATTAAAAATAATTTACTTTTTTTTGACTGAGAATCTTGGTTATTTTACTAGACATGTATATGTATTATAAATCTATTACTTTCCAATAAAACATATAATTTAAAATTATTACTTTACATTAAACAAATATAGTAAAACTTTAAATAATTATCCAGAAATGTGTTTATTGGGTTCATAAGTCATTCTAAAACTGCTATTTTTAATAATTTTTAATATTTCTACATTAAAAAAAATGTGTTTGCCAGTTTTATTCGTTGTGGTTATTAATTAATTGATATTTGTGCAGCATAACATTTTTCAAGTTTGTGGTGGTTTTTGTTGATGATCTAGGTTATTTTACCAAAATTGTAAATGTGTATGTGTATATTATATACTTTTTAAATAGACATCTACTTTAATGTGCGCGCATATCTTAATTTTGGCAGCAGATGGTGCTGTTTGTTTAGGACTAGACCTGCCAGACTAAATGTAATTGTCTCAGTGACTTGCTGTTAGGGTCAGACTCATTATCTTAATTAGCCGAATTGGTTTTCCAGCTTTTTTCATTTTAAAGTTGCCACTCACTCAGCTTTTCAGCCCCTTTAATTAAGCATCTTTGATTCTTCCTCTCTCTCTCTCTCTCTCTCTCTCTCTCTCTCTCTCCTCCTCTCTCTCTCTCCTCTCTCTATCTCTCCTCTCTCTCTATATTCTCTCTCTCGTACGTCTCTCTCTCTCTCTCTCTCTCTCGCTCTCTCTCTCTCTCTCTTCTCTCTCTCTCTCTCTCTCTCTCTCTCTCTCTCTCTCTCTCTCTCTCTCTCTCTCAAGGAGTGAAGCCCTTCGAGTGTCTGACCTGTGGAGTTGCTTGGGCTGATGCGCGTTCACTGAAGCGCCATGTTCGCACTCACACAGGAGAGCGACCCTATGTCTGCCCGCTGTGCCAGGAAGCCCACATAGATGCTCGCTCACTCAGAAAGCACATAAGCAAGTTTCACGCAGACCAGTTACCCGGTAAGATAATGCTGGAGAAGGACACGTTACAGTTCCACAATCAGGGCACTCAGGTGGAGCATGCGGTCAGCATCCTGAGCTCAGAGCTTCCACCTGAACTCCAGCCTCCGCAGCCTCCATCCACAGAAGAGATCGAGACCGTGCTCATCACAGAGGAGACGGTGGAGGCCGTGCAGGCGGTCACGGAATCCCCCACAGCACCTACTCTCTCTGACCACAGCATCATGCAGGTGGTGAACTATGTCCTGTCTCATCAGGGGTGCGGTCAAAGTAGAAGACGCTCCAGAGATCATCCAGACCATGGAAGTGGAGGTCGCTCATGTGGCTGAGGTGGAATGATAACATTACTTGTGTTTCCATATGTATGTCTCATACTGTAAAAATGTTTATTTTGGTTTGCAAAATGTAAATTAAAAAATCTCAACAGAGATGAGTCACATTTGCTTTCTTCCTGATGCACTGCTGTATACATGTCAAATGTTTTGCCATTTAAAATATGAGTATGTAACATCCAAATAACATACAACATGTGGGTATTTTTTAGTAAACATTTTATCATATGTACTTAACATAAGGCTTATGAGCTATATGCAAATGGATTGTGATGTTTTTTTTCTCACTGTTGAGACAAGCAAGCTACCTAGCAGAACTTACTGGTAAATCTCTTAAAATTATATACAGAGAGAAAAAAAATAAGTATGTATATATTTGTTTAATTTACTATTGAGGTTTACATTTAATGCAACTTAAAATACTGTGTAAATGTGAAATGTATTGCATGCAATGGTTTTCTGAGATTTTTAATAGTTTCCTTTGTTTAGTTCACAAGACTACACTATGATAGGAGACTACAGACTAAAGATATCCAGGTGACGGTTCATTTGCACTCTCCTCAAGGAGGGTAAGCCTCAAGGTCACTGGTTTGGATTTCTGGTAATCAGAAAGTATTAAATCCAAGCATATTTATAGAATGTTGTGAGGCCAGAACATTGTCTCCAGCAACTCCTTATGAGGAGTGGCTGGAAGTATCCACTGAGTTATAAAACTGGTTAATGACTGTCATGGAGTAGAGGGTTTGTTTTAATCAGAGTCTGTTTTGAAAGTCTTTTCTTAATCCAAATCATACAATTCTGACTTTCTGCGAAATCTCTTTATGTTATGCTATTTTGGGCAATAATAATTAACACCTCGAAAATAAAGACATAAAATATGTTTATTTATCATATTTACAATATTCCAATTTCACTGTGTCAAATAAGTGAGCAAAACAAGAGATATTTGAGATGAATAGGTTATTTTTTCTGTAGTGTTCTAGGACTTGAACAGTCCTTAAAAATGTGATCCATGACAGAATCTTTAAAGGTGCCATATCATGTCCCTTTTTAATCATATACAGTCTAATAAATTTGTGACAACCTCTAGACTATCACTGCATACTTAATAATCTTTCAAAGGCAGTATTTATTGTAAACAATGACCAATAACTACATATATAGCCGCCTTAGAATTGTAAAGTTTACTAGTATGAAGAAATTGTTAAATGACCAGTAATAGATGATTAGTTATTATAAAATCAGAATTTCCCAGATTTTGGTGAATTAAAGCAACCACGACACTTATTTTTAATTGATGTGGGAAAAACCCAGAGCAGAACACCCACACACATTCAGAGAAAAGCTCTCCCCTCTGAATTCTCTTAACAGCCTTGAATCAAACATATAAGTAGCTTAATATTAAAAAACAAGAAGAAGAAAGAACATGTTAAAACGCTGGCACGGATGGCGTGTGCGTGTTTAAAGGCTTAAGTAGCAATGTAAATGTGTGATGTAATGACTTTATTCCTTGTAAATAATTTTATTTAGGCCAGATTAGATGAACTCGCTCTCGTATAATCTTATTTGGAAGGGAAATGAGTCTCGTGGCTGCAAGTCAATCGGCGGTGAGTGAAATCAGCAGAAACAGGGTTTGATGAAGGCTCTGCGGGTCTTCCTCCTCGCGCTGCGGTGAACTGCCTGCGCGCGCCTCTCATTCGCTGCTCTCCTCCAGACTCTCAATGAACCTCATCCTCCCGGAGAGACACACACTGGCTCGGCTAATGCGTCGCTGTCCGGGGTAATTGGTGCCGTCAGCTCTTCTCTCCTTCTCTAAACCGAGTCATGTTTATCAGGTTAGAGCTGTGAAATGTGGGGTTTGGATGATGGCACGGGGGCTGCTCATGTTACCGTGGATCTGGCTGAGGCGACCCGTCTATTTCCAGGTAAGAGAATACATTGTTGGGATGTTTAAATGTGGTGAATAGTAGTATGGTAAGCGCAAGAACATTTCGCTGGCTGTTTACGTGTTGTTGGGTTCTGACCGAGGTTGTGGCGCCGTTAACCGAAGTTTCTGAAGGTAGCGCTCAGCTGACTGATGCTGAACGATGCAGCGACACACAAGCGACTTTTCTCAATCCAACTGACAACATTTGCGTGAACATAGACTACAGTTGAATTTTTTCACTATAACATTTTATTGGTTGCTGCATTCTATTTTATCTTGTAGATGTCATGAAGCTGCTGCGCTTCATCCATCATGTTGCTGTAGCAACGGTGCTGCTGCTCTATTTACAACTGTAGTCTTGCAGAAATCATTTCTCTTATCGGACAAACATGTAATGCAAAATTCACTAAGTTACTGGGGCACTGTGTTCTACATCTAAGATTGACGACCCAATTTCATGCCTCTATTAATATACACAAACACAACCCAAGACCTGTTAACTCAATCCTTTAGACTTTTCAAAGAGATGCACTTGAGTCCTCAATAATCTCTATTTGAAATATACAGTCAAAGTACTCTTTTGGGCAATTTGTATTAGAAAAAACCATTTATAAAGCTGCTTCTTTACTCATATGCTCTTAGCTCTTATGTTTAAAGGTGTTGTTTCATGTAGGCTCTTCTTTTTAGATTTTTTTAGGCAAGTTTTAGTATAATTTCACCTCAGAACATCCCTCTAGTCATATTCAGATTGGTTCATGTGGGTTTGTGTAAACCTATTTTCTTTTTCTGAGAGCTCAAAACAGCCTGATAGCGTTAGGGACAACCCAACAACCAATCAGATGATTCGTTAATGCAGCTCATCTCAATGAAGAACTTAAGTGTTGACTGATTTGGAAGTGTGTTTGTTATAGAACCGTGTCGATAAACAATGAAAAGAAAATGTGTTTTTGGATATCCTAGGGCAAAAGTGTGTTTTGGATTGAAAGATGAATATATTAATTGGAAATGGGTGGATTTTCTGTGGGCCAACAAGTAAGACCCAACAGGGCAAACACAGGGCAGTGAGAGGAACATGGGGTACACGACTCATTTTGCAGAGCACAGTCATTTGAGGTGAATCTAAGACATTGTTAACAATAAAGTGCATTTAGAAGGTTTTAAAGGGTACAGTGATACGTTGCGGTTCAATTGAATACAGGTTCTCAGTCCAAGTATAGCAACACTGGAACTCTCATGATTGCTTCACCTTTCTTATTGATTTAAAATGATGGTACAGCATTAATGTGCTGATTCAATTCAGAGAACAACGAATGAATGAATGACATGCTTTCTATTTTTCCTGAGTCACTTATCAAGCTCACCGGTCAATTCTAGAACACACATAAATACATACACTTAGATAGTCTGAGTGATGACTCATGCAAAAGAATAAAACTGCTGAAATGATTAACTTTGACTGAAAAGCTGAAGGTTTTCTTCCAAAAACATTTTTTGATAACAACGGGAAAATTTTAAATGAGATTTTAAAGTGAAAGCAAACATTTTACTTCTAAGGTTTTTTTTTTATTAGTGTTTTATTTATTTATTTTTATATTTATTACAAATTTGTAGTTTGTTTGATGGCATCACGGTGGCGCAGTGGGTAGCACGGTCGTCTCACAGCAAGAAGGTCGCTGGTTCGAGCCTCGGCTGGGGCAGGTGGCATTTCTGTGTGGAGTTTGCATGTTCTCCCCGTGATCGCATGGGTTTACTCTGGGTGCTCCGGTTTCCCCACAAGTCCAAAGACATGCGGTATAAGTGATTCGAGTAAGAACGATTGCCCATAGTGTGAATGTGTGAGTGAATGTTTCCCAGCGATGGGTTGTGGCTGGAAGGGCATCCGCTGCGTAAAACATATGCCAGAGAGTTGGCGGTTCATTCCGCTGTGGCGACCCCGAAAGGGAATAAAGCCGACATGAAGATGAATGAATGTAGTTTGTTTGTCTTCATTAGGAAATAAAAGAGAATTGTGGCTTCTGCCCAGGATCATATTTAAACCTTAGCCATGAAGTGGTTCAGGCTTAATAGCAAGAATTAATAGCAAAAAGCTTAAAAACGAGATAACTTCATCAACTCTGAGAGCTCGTACATATTATATAGTAGAAGTTCTAAACATTAATGTTACAACCATTTGAAGCAATATAATTAAGTTTAAAATCAATTTACCACTCTAATCCTGGCTGTCTATGGTTAGAACATTTGACTGACTCACAAGGTGAAGTAGAAGCAAATAGTCATATTTTAATATTGATCCACTTTCTTACTCATGCACATAAAACGTTCTGCCTCTGATTTGTACTTAAAGGTACAGTATTTGTTTTTCAAAAACAAAATGGTTGGTTTGGGATTAAACAAACATCTAAATTGAGATGATGTGCTATTGGTCTAAGGGAGTCTTTGTTATGGTGTTGTGTATCAAAACTGACTCTCAGCTTTAAAAGTTTTCCCCAGTTCGTGGCCAGATGTTCAGGGCTTAGAAGCACTGTAAAAGTTCCTAGCCGAAAGCCCATTTGACTGAATTCTAACCAGAGCCCAAGTCGCCAAGAGTCAACTGAGCGCACATAGATAACTATGCACTACATTAAAAGTTCAATTTGTTATTTACTTCTTTAAAGACGTAGACTTTTAATACAGCTGTTTATTTATGTCTTCTCTAGTTGTACAAGCTCTGAATAGGCTGCTTTATTTAACCTCCAGAAGGCATTTGTTGCAAGGTCATGCGCTCAGAGACTTCATTATAAAATAACAGCTTTGAGTGCTCCCATTGAATCGAAGGAATCAGGAGAGATGTGCTCACAACACTCTCTAGGTATCACTTAATCATTCAGGACAAAATAGTACTTGTTTGCTGAGATTCTCAGTAATGAAACTTGATTTCTCTACAGCATGATTCACATTCTCCACATACAGTGTCCCACATTTCACAGACGAAAACGTACTTTTAATTAATGGATGAATGCTACTGGTCCAAGTCCCAACTAGGACATTTTATTTTTGAACATTCTCCCTGTGTGTGTCAATTTTCTTTCCACACAATCTAAAATCTGGTTGTTAAGGACAAAGTTGTTTCATCTGTTTGCTAGCTGTTCATTTGTTTGTTATCTGTTTATTTTGTTCGAGACTGTTTTGCTTTTTAGGGGTTGTATTTTTGTTAGAGGATGTGTGGTAATTTATATGCTCTTTTAAACAACATATTTGCAGCTTTTTAGCTCTGCGTCTTTCGCTTTGGATGTGACATTATTCAGAAAAACCTCGCTTAGAGAGGGCAAAAGCTAGGTTTATTATTTATTGTTTACAAACCGAAAGAGGTCATATTGGTAATAATAGCCTTTTCATATTATATTTATTTAAAAACTTTGAAATCTTATTTGTGTGAAACACAACAGGAATGAACGTACTGAAATTACTATGCCAAATTGATATACGTTTATTATGCACTGTATGTATATTGTAAAACATTTTTTCCTTGACTCAAGTGATCAAAAATGAACAGATGGAAACCTATCTGATGAACTCACTCTCACAACAAAGATCCATTGATAATATTGTCCAAAATATGAGAATTAATGAGTGGTGATGGGGAAACTAAGGGGTGTGACTGGAACAGGGACATAATTCATCGCCTGGAAGAAAGCAAACTAAAACAGCACACCTAAACACTGATGACAAAATTAGAAAATAAGGGTCTTAACAGCTTGCTCCCTTAAAACTGGACAGCTTCAAAAGGCTTAATTAAAGCAGCATCCTTAGCGATAGGCACTTCAATTTTAGCCTAAATGTTCACTCTGAAATGTTAAAAAGTTACCCATTAAATAGCTTTAATACAGCTAGGATGAGTCATGTCTGAATATACTGGGTCCGCAACACGTTACCGACCAAGCTGTCCTATCCTGCCCATTCAGAAGTTCTCCTGCTGCATCATGGGAACTTTAGATTTGAGTCATAAGCTATCTGGGAACCTTGAATGAACTACTCTGGTTGATTACTGTATTTCACATTCTGATCAGTGAGAAAGTTGTTAAGCTCCACTGGCCTGGAGAGAATAGTGCAAGCTTCCCTGTAATAAGCACAGAAATAAATAATAGCAACATAGAGGGTATTATATTTATTGTTATAATTTTTAAATTAAGGAATGGGGGAAGAAAGAGTTATGTTCTGTGTCGTCCATAAAGACTTAGTCAAAACTACTTCCTTCAATGAATGTTTTAGTGCTTATCTTAAATCGTACACATTCTCATCTTACACTCTAAAAAGTATGTACATTTTCTTTGAAAATGAGTATCTACTTTAAGGGTGTACTGGGTCGCAAAGACTGACAAAAAAATCAAAGATGGCCATCCTAAGTCACCTTGTGACTGGAGGGGCAAGGAAAAAGGGAAACCGGATAAAAAAAGAGTGATAACCAGAATCAAGGTAAAAGCAAAAACTGCCAATGTCACCTAAAGACAAGAATTTAGTAGATTGATCATTGACAGATCATGACAGAAGTACCCTATTCCGAATTGCACAAAAGTCAAATGTGCAGTTTTACATGTATTGATAGCATCCACTCTAAATTAATGAATGTAGCTTTAAAGAGCAAGAATCTGAGTGGGAGATTTCTGATTTTTGGGAGATCTATTGATGACTTTATAATGCGTCTCAATTACAAATGCAATAAAAGTTTTGGGTTTGTAAATATTAAATTAAATTAAGTTAAATTAAAGACAGCTTAAAAAACTTTAAGATTTCAAACCTCGCTTTCACACCTTTTTCAATCCACCTTTTTATGTGGAGCTGCAATATATGGCAGATCCCAGACGTTATATCCCATTAACTGAATAATGCATATTTTGACAGTTTTGTATCATGATATATAGCACCACCAGATATTGTTTCACTCTTATCCATAACAGAGGATAAACCACATTTGCCAAGATGTCTTACTGTAAAAAAATACTCAGTGAAAGGCCTCCCTGGTGCTTTATAAGTGAAAAGGAAGATAGTGTTTTTTCCCGTTCTTTTTATCTCCCTCTCTCCTTTGGTCTGATGGGGACAGACGTCACAGGCTCTGCAGGTCTAATTTGACTCATCTCTGGGAGAACAAGCAGCACTCAGGCCCCCCATCCCATCCTATCTCTCCCCCTCCGCTCGCCCCATGGGACACATCCATCTTCACACTGACTCAACACTGCAACAGCACACAATGCTTCCAGCTAACTGACTGCTAGTGCTCAGGTTGCCAACACATACACTTAAACGAGTGAAGGATCGGTTCCTCTTTATTGTGACTCAACCAAACAAATGAAACAGATATCACTCATCTTGCTTTATGTTGTAGAAATCTGGTGTCAGCTGCATTTGTGCCATGATAGAAACATGTACTGGGAATGGTCTAAACATAAATCTGTGCTGCAATATACTTAAGATTAGTCTTAATAGTGTTTTAATGCATTTGTATTGCATGTAAATGTACAGCAATAGCAGAGGTGGAAAGTAGAGAGTTGCATTTATGCACTCTACTGTAATTGTTATTATATCCTATTTAAACACATTTATTTGTTGGTTTAAATTATATGTTTTATCTTAAGTGTGTTTTATAACTATGTAGCCATGATATAGCCAGAGATGCTGACATAACCTGACACAAGCCCTGATGTTAAAGCATGGGATAAGGAAGTAGAAACATAAAAGATGGATATTTTTATAAGGATAACTATCCGAAACAGTGACTGCATTCACCTTCCGATAGTCTGTGAAAAACCTGAACGTTCCATCAACTTTTGAAACTAATAATTAGGAGGACCTCCATAAAGTGATACTTGGTTGTTAAATTATTATCTATCAAATTTTGACCTCTGTTCTCATGTATTAGAACTTTTTAAAGCAGTATAATTAGCCATAGTAACAGAGTGCATTTTTGTTTACCATTTAAAGTTATTGAGATGAATGAATCTGTTGCTGAGCTGCAATAAGAGAGAGAGAGAGAGAGAGAGAGAGAGAGAGAGAGAGAGAGAGAGAGAGAGAGAGAGAGAGAGAAACTGAAAGAATGGCCCATGGGAATGACATAGTAGGTCCAGCCTACTTTCGGGAATGTAAAAGTCCATGCGAGAAGAGATTTGCCCTCTTTTTTGCACTAGCATCCACGCTTGCGTTAAGCAAGTGTTTATTTTATTGTGTAATTGTTTGATGATCTTAGAGTAAACTGCCACTGTTGCTGTGTCCTGTTGTTATAACTCTGTTGTGTAGTAGTTTGAAAAGACTACACAACACCAACAATTTTGGGGCATTTATCCTTTTTTGAGGAGTTTTTAAACGGGTAGTACTTTTAAATTTAACTTAAGCAGATATTATTTCTCTAAGTTTGAAATTTAGATTCATTTCTAGAGTAAACATGTGTAAAACATTATTCTTAAAACAATAAGAATGAATTGAAATTAAACTATCAATTCAGAACTAATCTCCTACACAGGGTGGCCAGATGTCAAGACCAAGACATGAGTCAGTTATATTTGTGCAGCAAAAGTCTGTTTCAGCATTTAATCACTGGTAGCTTTCAGACTTTTACACACTTTGCAGTAACTGCATCTTAACAGAACCAAGAGAGCTGAGGTTGGCAATACTCACCAGCTCTCCAAACACAGTGCGTTGATGCATTCCCTTTTCAACGAATGGCCGTGCACAGTTTATTGTTGTTCTGTTATTGAAGATTCTTGGCGCTAACAGCACAAACACTTCCTTGTGCTGACAACAGAACAAACAACCAACGAAGAAGCACGCATCTATGTTCGTGAGCAAATGATTGATATGATTGAAATAAATGTAAAAAAAGCATCTGTGTGCCCATGAATTTCTCTGTGCTCTTGCCTCCCATCTCCTGTCACACTAGGGAGATGCTCCCTCAAATGCAACGGTATGCAGGAAACACACGAAGCAATCGCATGCAGAAGATGCAACATACAACATACCTGCAAACGTTATAAAATAGGTTATGGTTATATAGCTATTTTTAAATATTTTACGATTATTTATTAAAGCTAGTATCCTTATTCTCCAATCTGGTCTCAGGCAAGTCTTGGCTGACTAGATTTTAAAACATGCTAAATATTTTGAATTGGAATGAAAATATTATATAGCAGCAGTTAATATGCACAAGCCAATGAGATTAAGACATGGATTTATTTGTTTAATAAGCATCACTGAAACATGATGTAAAGTATGACTCCTAGGGAAAAATACAAAACACCACTGCAGTACATGGTTACTCAGCACTCACATACTCAGAGTACATGTTTCATTAACTACTTTTTACTTGAGTAGATTATTAGGTGGGTACATTTTCATTGAAGTAATGCTACTTTTACTTGAGAACAAACTTCTTAGTATATGTACATACAAGGAAGGAAGTAGATGTATGATGAGTGATTGTAATTGCTGTATTGATGTTTGAAGTAAGAGAAGCAAAAAAAATTAAATAAAATAGGAAACAACAGTTGGATTTTATTACAATTCATGCTAAAACAATCAATAACTAACTAAGATAAGGAATGAAAGAAGTAGACAATATATGGGAGAGAAAAAAGTGTGAAGGAAACTGAGTATACTAGATTAGAACTGATTATGTAGTTGGAGGGAAATTAGGTCAGAACAATTCCAACTGAAGCACAGATTTAGGAAACGAAACATTGGGTCCTTGTCCAATTAGCATTCACATAGGAACTTTCCTTTTTTAACAGGGAAACTGGTTATAAAGAAATAGAAAAGCATCCACAACCTGAGTGGTAGATCTTTGTGAAGTAAGGATTTTCCAATGGAGCTTACATCCAAAACACTTATGTATTAAGCACGCTCATCATGTGAATGTCTTTAGTTTTACCAACTGAGAGCAAACGAAGAGCTGCTGAGCAGTTCAAGCAGCATGCAAATATTAGAAGCTGCAGCAGATATTTTTAAGAACAGGTCAATGCAACATTTAATCGTCTCTCAGTCCTTCTATTAATGTGTGACATCAAACCCAGTCTAACTTTCACAAGTTCGCTCTTACTTATGAATTGCATAGTATCGCAAGTTTCGTTGGCGAGCAATAGGAGAAGCGTTCTAGACGAGTTGTCCGAGTGAGGAGTCTAGGACCAGGGAGCGCCTGGGAGTGCCCCCCCAAGAGTAGCGAAGAGGTGGAAGGTGCACACAAATGTGATGTTGATCGGTTGGTTGCAGTTTAAATACACTGGATAGATAATGAGTAGGAGGGATCATTTGAGTAGTCGGTCAATAATCAGCCAAAGCTCCTCCCAAACTTACCTCAATAGGTGTTAGGGGAAGGTTTGTCTTGCGTAGTCTGAGCTAGCCCTAAACAGCTAGTAAAATGATCTTTTCCTGATCATAAGGCCTAGCGGAACAAAAACAAACACCACAACCGCTTCTCCTGGAATTCCAGATGAATTCAACCAATCAGACCACTGCTTCAGGATTCATGAAGTGCCTGCCATAGAAATGAACAGAATGCATCAAACGTATAGCCTACGTAAACAAACTTGGCTGTTATAAGAAGGCTGAATTAGCCATAGTTGGGGGAAAGTGAAAGTGGAAGTGAACATTATTAGCCATTCATTGCCTATAAAATCATATAGACACTATACTTCGATGTGAGAAGATTTGGTTTTCACTGTTTGTATATGCTTCTCTTTCCATCGTTTGACTTGGTCCTTTGATACACTCGCTCTTGTGACAAAACAACATATTTTTATAGGACTGGGTGTTATTTTCTGTGTTGTTTTCATACTATGATCAGACCAGGGTTTATTTGGAAGCAGACCAGGTCTTGCTCTTCTTGTTTAGTGCACTTAGTTGTTTGTAAGATACAAACAAATGTATCGCTGCATAGTCGCACCAGGGTTTGATTTTAATCATGGAATCTGTGAATGTAGCCTTAAGACACAAGCGCTAAATCACTGGTACTCCAGTCCACTCACTTTAGCTACTCACTTCTTAGTTTAATTGCTCTTTTTGTTGCTTTCTACATTTATCATTTTCTCTTTGGTCTAAAGGGGTGAGAGGAGCATTAGAGAGAAGTGGCAAGATGCCGCTTGATGACAATGAATTATGGATGAGTAGAGAGCCAGCTCTGAAAACAGTGCAAAAATCCTCTCAGTTGGCTTCCACCGTCTCCAGCTTATTTTTCTGTAATGTGTGGCACGTTTTACAGTGCTTAAAAAAAGAGGACCATTAGGGGGAATTATGCTCTGTGAGAGTGTGAGTTTGCATACTTTATCTATATTCATATTGCCGTTTTTTTTATTCTTTGACACATTGTAATTTGAAATTTATTTGAAAGTATAATCTAAAGAAACATTTTTATTTGAAGAAATGTTGTTTAATTTTAATTGAAAGAACTGCAGTTTTTCATATGACCACTTTAGGCTCTGTAAGTGAGCAGAGTCTAACTGACAGTATTGTTAAAAATGCTAAATAGCAAAAAAAAAAAGTTTAGGATTTTGATACAAATCATTTAAATGGATTCATAACAACTTTGTTGGGATGAACTTTTATGGCTTATTTGTTTTTGTTATGTTAAGATTTCTTTATGGCTCGTTTGTTTTAAGTTATGTTAAGATTATGTTTCGTATAATCTAGGGGCGGTCTACTCCACCTCAGCATTTCAGATCCACCTAATTTTGTGACTTCATTACTGAATGTTGCTATTGAATTGCTTTCTGTTAAAACCAAGTTGATGATGTCAACCAAGGCTAGGCGATTTGGCCTAAAACCAAAGTCTTTACCTTTTTAGTTCACTGACAGCTTTTTTTTTATATGTATATTTTGTAAATATATCTTTAAAACTTCCAAAATATTAATTTTATTAATTTAATAAGTCCTCTGTCCTCAAGCAATCAACTACAAACCATATTAGTTCATTAGTTAGACCCCATCACTTAACATGATCTCCCTTTGGCCTGTGCATTTTAAAACCCATTTTGATTAAAATGTTAGATTAAAGCCTGTGAGGGTTGTTGGATATCACTGAATCACCTCAGCTCCTCCACAGAAATGCTCCTCACTCACCCAACAGCCACTAATGAAAAGCGGAGCCAAAACCTCAATCAATAAGCCCTCATTAGGTACTTCTACCAAGCTCTCACTATGCCGATAGGGCCTTGTTGTCCTCCGGGTGAACATGTCACATTAGCTGTGCTCAAATTCATGGTTGTGTGCATCGACTGAAAAGGTCAGGTGTAGCTTTGCTTTGTTTGTAAAGTACTGCACTTGAGATTGAACGTGGATAAAGTCCTTACACACGCATCGATCTGGGATTCAATGACAATGAGCATTACACCATATCTCGTTGAACCGAGCCGACAAAAAGTGCTTACTACTTAAAACAGACTCTTATTCATTCATGCTTGAGAGCGTTCAGAGGTGCAAACCTCATGGGAGGACAGGAAGAAAATCAACCACATGTAAGCAGTAGGTTATGTTTACATGATGTCCTAATGCCCAGAGAGAGCTGCAAGTGAGCCATTAAAGGGATCTTGTACTCAAATAGCAGATTTTTGACCTCATGTAATCAGCTGTATGTCATTCCAAGTTCATTGGGCTTTAGGAAATCTTTGTATGAATTAGATATTATGGACCATAAAACTGGAACCATAAAAGAATCTCATTTTACTCATTTTGTACTCTGCCAATATTATTTTGGTAGTCATGTAAAATATGAGTAAGACCATTAATAATACATCAAAATGCTTGGAAACCCACTGTGTGTGGCAACCAGGAGGCAACCTCCTGCTCTACGAAACACAATAGGAAGTGACTGAACTGTATTTCTGTGGTCAGCCACAAGGAGGTAGTGTCAGAAGTGATCAGGTTCTCATTCACTCCCATGTTAAAACTACACCAATTTGGAGCTTAAAAACATGTTTTTTTTATTCAAATCACTAGTTTTGGACTTTATGATCACCCTGAGGGGTGAATTATTTAAACACTTCTTTGTTTAAGATATATTAAGATCTGAAGCCAATTTTGGTTACCTGTAATTGACAAGCTTACATAATGTTGAAGGCTGGGTACACCCATTCTGAGCCTCCTTTATCATTCATACAAAACGTCATGCATGGTACACCCAGGTTATGTACCAGAGAGTAGTTGTCATCTATAAGAGGAATCAAAAGTAAATGGAAATATTTTTCTTCTATTGAATCATGAATTTAATAATTAAATTGCTTTCTTTCATTAAATTCACTTCTGTTGAGATGAGTCTTCAGTAGTTGTGCGCTCACAGTATGTTAAAAAGTTTTTTGTTGTTGTTAACAATACTTAAAATTGTTTACATTTTTAAGCCTCAGTTATGGGCTGACAACAAACACATGTTCATGGCTTTGCTGCTAAATTTTTAAACTGGTTAACCTGTCTATTTAGGGGTACTGCTGAGTGAAAAAAATAACCAGTTCTAGACGCTTTTTGATTTCTGCCATAAAACTGCCCAAATTTACCGAAGAAAAGTACATCTTACTATTTAAAGTTACAACAAAATATTTGATTTTGAAATATGTGGATGAATAGGCCTGTTAACACTCTTATTGTGTCGGACATGAGAATAAAAATTACAAAAGACTTGGATCAATGTGTATTTACTCCGGAATTCGAAATACAACCAGCATAAACAGTGTTAAGCAAGCTGCAGAACCAGATGCGCAGAGAAAGTAAGAAAAGAGCGCAATCACAAAAAACACAAGCATTGTAACAAGCCTGAGTTTTAACAGTCATGGAGAGGTTAGCATTTATTCTGATTTCTATTGATTTCTGTAGTTATGACAAATTTCCTCCCTGTTTTTTTGTTTTTTTTTTTACATTTTTTTTTTCAAAATGTATTTAATGGGTTTTGCAAATATTTTATTTGCATTCATTATTGACTATGTTTATCTTTGGAAACAATATGGGCCAGATATAGGTTT
Organism: Danionella dracula; assembly: GCA_900490495.1. Lineage (NCBI taxonomy): Eukaryota > Metazoa > Chordata > Actinopteri > Cypriniformes > Danionidae > Danionella > Danionella dracula. Next base: position 4,068,542 of record UELW01000996.1, read on the forward strand.
TAGGCTTGATATGCAGCGGATTCATTTTCATACTCATAGCCACACAAGTATACACTGAAAATGCATTGTATTTAAGTATTTAACTTGAAAAAAGTAAACATTTCTACTGCTAGGAGCAGGGCCCATGGATCGATGGAGTGAAACACATCAAAGCAAATCAACATCACACAGAATAAACTGTGAGTTGGTCTGGCCTTGGCAATGAGCAAACTAAAATACATAGCTATAAATGATGAGATTTTGTGTTAAAATATCCTACAAATATATCATCGATGATCCTCTAAACAAGACCCTTATTTAAAAAAACTCTTCAAAGTGGCAACAGAGTAATTGTTATCCTCAAAATTCTAAATTAAATTTGTGTTCACCCTAATGTGGCGCGCATTCTTCGACTCACATACTCATCTAGATTCGACCCTTGCATGATTGCAATTCTGCCCGGCTGAGAGGAGAGGTTGATGTGAGAGAAATGTTCAGTTTCCGTTGGATAGTTTGTAATACGTTGGCAGTAAAGCGTCCCAAAGCTGTTTGACACATACAGCGCCATGTCCACTTACCAGCACGGTCTCAGTGCACTAAACCATCAAAGCTTCCTGACACTGCCATCCTCTGTTAATTCATTCTGCTGCCATAGAAACGCTTCCTGTCACAAGGGGGAGACCTGTCATCCCCTGTGGCAAAGTATAAAGCTGTTGATGTCAAAGTGTTTGATAGATGAGCCGCAGCTTGACACACACCAAATGAAGTCTCTCTATTTGGGTTGTGCCATGGAAGAATAGTACCCATGTAAACATTTTGCTTTCAAGGCATTCTGGGTCATGGGTGTCTTTCATTGGAACAAGGTTGTGGCCAACCGGAGATTACTTGCTTTAATAATGATTGTGGATGAACTAATTTGATCGTGTCTGTGGAGCTGTTATTTTTAGAAAGTATTTGTCAAGCTAGTTCTAGTCTTATCACATAAGGCAATCATTTGTTTGCTCTTGAACATTTGTTTTGCGTGCCTAAAGATGACAACAAGTTAGAACATAATTTAAATACAGTTAAATGCAATTTTTTTTCTTCAAGTTTGTTTACTTTAACACTTAAAGATACAATATGCAAGATTGTTTTGTGTGCGTACTTTGCTGTGTTAGTTTCCGGTGGTTTGTAAAGCAAGACCGTTTCAAAATAAATGCAATCCCAACCAGTGTCACATTTCCTCCTCGTTGCCATCATGATCATGTGGCATGCATTGTGGTTTTGTAACATCTCATACACCAATCATTGGAAGGTAACAATCTCACTGTTTTTGTTTGTTGTGGTTATTGAGTAATATGACATTGTTAGTCTAAACAAACCAGAAAAAATGTCACGTGTCTAAAAAAAGAAAGAGACCAACGGAATCACCTAAAGCTGTATATTTTTAAAATACAGACTGGGTAAATGTCGTAATGTGTATAACTACGGTTAGAGAGTAGAGGCATTGAGGCAGAGACACATCTAATAAAGACAAACTGCCCCACACAAAACAGAAAATAAATGTACGTATTGGCTCATACTAAAGCTCAGATTGATGCGGGCTGTAGCTGAAGGGCTACATACACTCCACAAACACACTGCGGTCGTCTAGTATGGCCTCCAACCCGTTTACATATGTCCTTGCTCAGTCAGTGAGCGCCGCACAATAAATGACCACAGCACACAATATACACAAAGACAATGAACGCATTTTGTAGAGGTTTATAGTCTCTGGGGATGAGGTCTCGAAAAAAGTTAAAATAATATTCAAATGGTAAAGTAAAACGTAAAAAAGTTCAAATACTAGCTGATGAATTTATTTTTACTGATGGGCATTTCTGCTTATTTCAGGGAGCCGACTCTTTCGATTGAGCTCCAGGTTCTTTAGTGCTTTTATTGCTACATTGCGCATTATTGTCTAAAACAGGCGTTCTCAAACTTTTTTCGCCAATTAGCACCTCAGAAAAAAATGGCACTCAAAGTATCGCCATAATGAGTAACATTAAAATGCACAACTCCAGTATAGCCACTGAGTATAGGCCTTCCCGCTCAGCTACAGTTAAAAATAAGAGGCAATCTTAAAGCTACAGATCAAATAAGAGGCAATATTATTGATAATAAAAGTTCTCAATTCATTCATTCATCTTCAGGCTTTATTCATTCATCCATCGGCTTTAATTCATCAATTCATTCATCGATCAATTCATTCATCGTCGGCTTTATTCCCTTTCGGGGTCGCCACAGCACAATGAACCACCAACTCTCTGGCATTTTTGTTTTATGCAGCGGATGCCCTTCCAGCCGCAACCCATCACTGGGAAACATTCACACACACATTCACACGTTAACACTATGGGCAATTGTTCTTATTCAATTGACTTATATTGCATGTCTTTGGACTTGTGGGGAAACCGGAGCAACCAGTGAAAACCCATGCGATCATACAAACTCCACACAGAAATGCCACCTGCCCCAGCCGAGCCTAGAACCAGCGACCTTCTTGCTGTGAGACGACCGTGCTACCCACTGCGCCACTGTGACGCCAAAGTTCTCAATATGATTTTAAAATATTTCAAGAGTTTAAATATTTTTATGAGAAATGATGTGCTTATATGAACTCTGACCTACCTTCAGATACTCGTCTCAGCAGCGCTGTTACTGTATTAGCAGAGAGTAGCATAAGCTCATGCTGTAATCATTGCGTAAATCTCATTTATATTGTGAATTTCTGGGTTAAAACCAGACAATTTTGGTCCTAAAAACATCTTTCTTCATTCCAGCTGCTGACATTAGCCATAAATGAAGTTGTAAGAACTTTGATTAACCTTAAAGAGAACATCTTCCTGCTGTGATTAGAGGCGCATGCCTCACACAGAACTGCGGTCAAGGGGAGAATGCATGTGAGTAGCTTCACTTTTAAACAACCTCAAGATAACATTCTATGATGTACATGTGCAGGATTAGTGCCAACAAACTTGGAAATTTTGTATTTTAACTGCAATTACTCCAATTTCCCCTGTTTAAAATGAAACTTGATGAGAGATTGGACTGAAGAACAGAGCTCTAGTGCCTCCCGGGGCTGCAGCAGCATTGCTCCATTATCAAACTCACACACGTCAAATTATCAAACTGTCAAACGGCAGATTTACCCATAGTCTGGAGGAAAGGACCTGGGATTTCATTGGGCTAGCACAGTGTCCTTCAAAAAAAATCAACCAATGGGTTACAATTAATGTATCAGATGCCCACGGCCGATAATTTTTTGTTTGACATCCACTCCCACAGTAATGACACCCGCTGTCACCAAGAGGTTATCAAGTACCACCAGTGGTACGTGTACCACAGTTTAAGAACCATTGGTATGAAATAATAAGTGCAACATGAATTTTACTGTTAACATCACTTATGTATGTTGGTTGTAGTGTTGGTGGATGCTTGGTCATGATTAAAAGCGTACTTTATTTACTATCGATTCAAATGACAACACTGCAAACACAATTATTCTCCAGAATGTTCCCTATGTTGTTGTTTATTTTGCAACCATAAATGTAAAAATTGCATTTTACAAAAAAATTCGCAAAATGTTCCCTGCTGGTAGTTTTTTGAAACGTAAATTACCTTCTTGAGATTTTTTTTTAAAAATGTGATTAAAATGTCTTTTTTTTTGCTATCAGGTTTACCTGCTGATGATTGACCTCAAACTTCACTCAGTGTTTAATTCTGATGTGTTTTCAAGTAGATTAATTGTGGAACAAGCTGTTAGTGCCTGATATGATATCATAGCAGTTCACGAGTTCTCTTACATAGAATTAGCCCAGAAAACTCTAGCATATGTGGCGAGATTAGGATAAGCATACTAGGCAAGCTGTCGGTGGGAGGGCCTCGGGGCTGAGAAGCGACCAAGGCCCTAGATGTGGAGGGAGTTTTGCTTTTAATCGTCAAAATGGAAGTGAAGTGGTTCGTTTTATAGCTGGAGCAGACAGACGGGTTGAAAACACTACATTACTGCAAATATGACTGCTGCTCACTTTCCCCATCTTGTTTTAAACACATTTTTAAAAACAACTCATATTTACTTCACTTTCAGTCCTGTGCTTTTTACTCATGAGTCAAGCCTGTTTTGAATTTCATGTATCCCTATACCAGTGAGCAGGAACTTGACCCTCCTGACTTTAAAGACTGTACGTCTTTATATTACTCAATAACCTGAGTCTTGAAAGAAAGCCAGCTCTCAGATCAGTGAGCCAGTACCAGTACTTGTTCATCACTAATTATTATTCAAATCTAAATTTTGTCCTTAATGGCCAAGATAATTCAGACATAAAGGGAAAGGTAAGTAAAAAAAAAGTCGACTGAAACAGAAAACTTGTTTATTACATTTGATGAGTGAAACTCTTCTAATAATTGTCATGTGGATGGCACTCCATCACCATGGTAACCGACAGCTTCTCTGTGCCTTGGAGGTGGAACAAGCCATAGGACACAACTCTAACTCATGTCATACTGGCTTAGAGACGGACTGTGTGTAGAGCCTAAAGGGCACAAGCTTTAAAGTGTAGAGGAGTTTCTGCAATAGAATTGATCCTACTGAGTCCCTGCAGTAGAGAGGGCCTGCCATTAAAGACAGAGAGAGAGAGAGAGAGAGAGAGAGAGAGAGAGATGAGAGAGAGAGAGAGAGAGAGAGAGAGAGAGAGAGAGAGAGAGAGAGAGAGAGAGAGAGAGAGAGAGAGAGAGAGAGAGAGAGAGAGAGAGAGAGAGAGAGAGAGACCAGATACTGAGTTGCAAGGAAATGTAAAAAAAAAAAAGAAGCTGAAACTTGTCATCAATTTTAGATAGATGAGGCTCCATGGGGTCTGTGATTTCTCTGCTTAGTCTCTTCCAGTATATGTATAATCCATTGCTATTGTTTATATGGTATTAGATCATTCTCTCATGACTTGAGTATTAACGATTGCAGGCTAAAAGGGAACTTATTCATTTATAATGCATCTCCCATATGCCTGACAATAAACAGTCTATAAGAACTCCACGATTGAGCAGTATCACACTAACTCGATAGAAACTTCTAGTCAAAAAATATCTCAAGTTTCATTTTTGAAGTTTAGAAGTAATTATTTACAGTCACTTTGTAAAGAGACTTTATTTATGATTCATAATTTTTTATCTGAATCTCTGAGATTGACATGAAACAAATTTTAATGATTGAGTAGATAACAAGATGACTAAAGAGTAATTTTAGAAAAAAAAAATTACTTTTATTATCAATAGCTGTATTTCATAACACAATAACTTAACTAATATACATCAAGTATAGAACAAGTAAATCAAAAGGTAAAGAATTTTTATATGAACTGAAGCCACTACTTAATGTGAAATGTTTCAGAATCAGTTTTACACCAATAGCCTCAAGTTGTAGTAGTTTTTCATTTAAATATACCAGACTCCATGTCCTATTCAACTTTTGATGACTGATTTAAATGCTAATCAGACAAAAGAATGAGATTGTTGTATTAATTGCACTGAAACATTTATAATGATATAGGTAACACGTTACAATACTCTCCCTTAGTTAGTGTATAACACGGAACTACCGCATAACTAATTCATATAACTATTCATAACTATATAGCAGTCACTTTTAGTTATCAGATAGCAACCCATAACTAATTAATAACTACCGCTATAGTGACGACTATGATAATTGCCATTAACTATTGGATTTACTCACAAGTCCCCAATAACTACAATTAAAAACTTAAAAATTACCCTTAGAGAAAGTATTTGTTTTAATCTTAACTTTTAAGTGAATTAGAATGATTTTCCCCATATAAATGGTAATTGACATGAATAATTTAGATATTTATCATTTCTTCACAGTGACTCCTCAAGATTGCTAGTAACTACCTGATAACTATGGTAACTATTCAATAACTATTCAGTAGTTACCTATGTTTTCATTTTGCAATACTTTCCTAGTTAACGGTTAACTAACTATGTAGTAAATTCAATAGCTAATATTAGTTATTATGGTAGTGACTAGTAATTATAGTTACTGATTGTCAATAGCAGTTACAACAGTAGTTACTGTAGTAGTAGCTACCAATTCGTTAAGGATAGCTAGTTAGGAACTAACAATAACTACTAGATAGTTAATGATTAGTTACCTGTTAGTTATATAGTAGTTACCTACTAGTTATACATACCTATGGAAGAGAATTGTAAAGTGTTACCATGACACCAGATATAACTTGATTATGTGGATCAAAACACATTATTGTTTGAGGTAAATTTGAGGTTAGATTTTGGGTCAAGAAAACTAGGAGTTGAGTCTGAGGGTGTTTAAACTCCATTTTTAATGCAACTACAAACACATCGCCCCTCGCAGAAGTGTAAAAGCCCTCTGATGCAAACACATTAATTTCTCATGCCTTGGAAAGAAAGGTTTTGAAAGTGAGCTTGAAGGTGCTTTAAGCTATTTGTTTGTATTTAGTAACTTCATTCACACTCAGCTACTTAAATAATTAGTCAATTTAACATGTTGGTTTTTGGTGGGGACAGCATGATGGAGCGGTGGGTAGCACAGATGCCTCCCAGTCAGAAAATCACAGGTTTAATGTCAGCTGTGGGTCTCTCTTAATTTTATGTTTTTATATTTTTATGTTCTTATTTTACTCTAATCTCTTTTCAGAGTCCAAAAATCTTAATTTTTTCTCAGGAGTGAAAGTAGATGCTGAGTGAGTGCTGCCCTACAATGAACTAGTGACCGTGCCTTTCTGTTGAAAAACTGTAATTGTACTGAACATAAACTATTAATAGAAGTATTTATAAACATCCAGAGGATTATATGAACCCAGGTCTTGATTGTGTTGTGTATGTCATGACTAGCATAACTAATAAACCCTAGCAACAGTGCTATAGAGTTGCAAAGCTGCAACCGTTGTAATTAATAATTTAGCATTTCTAATAAATGTTGCAAGCTGTGTTGATGTTTGCACTGAGCTAAGCAAAGTTTATCAAACAGAACCTCAAAGATTTAATTTGCACAATAAGCTTATTTAGTTTGATAACAATTATCCTTTATAATAAATTGTTGTAATTATATTTCACAACTCTGAAATGCTGGTGTTGCTGTTGTTTTTGTTGATGAGATTATCACATGGTATGAACTTCTTTGTTGTCACTACTAATCGGCTGACAACGTGTTTCTGAATTTTTTGTGTGTGGCTTCAGTTCTGTTTTTTGATGTCCTTTTCTGCACCCCATGTCCTCCCACAAACAAGCTGCAAATACACTGGATAGCCTTCATATAGTTGTTCTTTTGACTTGTAGAGAGCACGACCACAGGATCTTGACAAAGCATGACACAATTTTCCTGAAAGGTTTTTGAATGTTTCATCACTTCCTTACAATCGTTTTACAAATCTCTCTATCATCAGTAAATATACACAACAACATAAAAACAATCATTCCTTGTACATAGAAACTGATTTAGTTTGCATAAATAGCTGAAAGAATATATAATGATGATTTGTCATCAAAGGGTTGACCTGTAGCTTGTTGGCATGACATGTTTGGGGTGGAAAGGTGGCACAGTGGTGGAGTTGATCGTCCTGTCACTGGTAGGTTGGTGATTTGATCCCCGCTAGGTTCATTCTGCCGTTGTGGCTCTGGGCAAGCCACTTCACTGGCATTGCCCTGTATGTATGTGTGTGACTGGTGGGGGTTTTGTGGTGGGCAGGAGCCCATAGGTACAAAATGGCAGCCACGTCCTGTCTACCAAGGGCTATCAAGGGCTATTAGCACCACCATTGTGTGAATTTGAGTGTGTGAATGTAAGAATGAATAATGCTCTAGAGGTTGTAAAACATCTTTGAGTGTCTGGAAAAGTGCTATATAAATTAATGGTATTGTTACTATTATGTTGGTATGAAAGCAACATTGGATAAAAAGCCTGCACAAAAACAGACACATTCTTTTTCATATGCGTTTGTTCATCTGTTTAATTAAAAAAAATATATAGTTATGCAGAGATCAACAAATATGAATCTGTTTTAACAGCTCTGCTTATATGTTTGGTTTTTAACTATGAAAAGTCCCTTGTTTACCTTGTTGATCAAATTGCCTGAAAACCTGCGTGATAATACAAAATTGGCTTACAATAATGAAATAAGACATTTAGATTAGTTTTTGATTCACTTTTTTACCTTACTAAACTGGTTTCAACAATTATTTGTGTGTATGTTAATATTCATTTTAAGTTATTTTTGTTATCCTTATTATATTTAAACTTTTACAGCAAACACAGCAGGAGAAACTATTTCTCGCTGGTCTTTTGGAACCTAATCAAAACCTTCTTTCTGCAATCACAGATAGAATGAGACTCATTCCACTCGCTCGTGCCGCAGGAGAACTTCTGTCAGAGGAGATTTGGCACATCAGGAAATTTCTTAGCACCAGGGGCTGGGATGGGGCTGGATTTAGCTGTCTCTCTCAAACGCCTGCTTGGCGTTTCGGGCAAGCTTTGACTCCAGCTTTTCTTTTGAAATGCCTTCCAACATTTTGACTTTGATCTTACTATAACATCTTATGCAGTATGCAAGATTTTAAGGTTAATTTAGTGCTGGGATCCTTGAAAAAATGGGGCTGCATTGCACACTCAAACACAGAGTCTGACTTGAAAACACTGCAGTGGATTTGAAAAGATTTTCCTGTAACGTCATAAATAGATTCCGCTCTGTGTTGTTTTTGAAATTGAGGTGAGAATGGGATTGAAATGGCCTCTGCGGCTGAAGTGAGGGGGTTATTTATAGTGAATCACACATCCTCTGTGCCTGTCAGGGGGATCCTTTCCAGCACTCACGCTTTCAAAGGTCACACAAATAAAAGATGAGAGGATTTTTCAGTGTGTTCCCTCATAGGTTAAACTAACAGAATAACTGATAATACTCTTTGTTCTCATGCGTTAATACTTTATATCAATACTTAACAACTGAGTATTGCTCTTATTGTCAATTTTATATTTTCCCAAAATACCATTTTTGAAATCTGCAACAGCATCTATATAAAAATGTTAATTAGAAATGAATACACTTTTCAAGGATTCAGAATGCATATAGATTTATCCAGGTTATGGTTCGCTCTCTTGAGTTTTACTATGGTAGGACCTGTGTTTAATAATATTTTATACTTGCTCTGTTTGACCGAGATAGAGTGACTGGATGAAATCTGTAGTTGAGTGAACAAGTGATCAGAGCATGGTTTGAGAGAGAAATGTTTATCACACCATTCCAGAAGCATCGGCCAGTGAAACAACTATACCAACATCTTCAGGGTTCTGATTGTAAAGCTGTTTCGCGAGCTAAAAGGTCGCTTTGCTTGTTGTCAGAGATGTTGATCTGCTTGCCTGCTGGCTTGATGTGCACCTTCTGCAAACCCTGGTTATAACAAGTGATTTATTAATCATAATGGGTCAAAATTCTCATCCTTTGCAAGACAGATATTTTGAAAATGCCTGCTGCTACAATAAATGCTTTGCAGAAGGAAAACGTTTAAAATAAATAGCACAATTTTGGATTTTGATGGTAATTCGCTTACTGTTTTGTTCCTCTGTGTGCACAGGCCCGGATCTCTTACCTGCACATGAAATATTTGTTTTTCTCCTGGCTTGCTGTGTTTGTGGGGAGCTGGGTGATCTACGTGGAATACTCCTCATACACAGATCTGTGCCGTGGACACGATTGCAAGAACTCCATTGTGAGTTTTGGGTTGTAAATGGGAGCTTATTAATGTGAACTAAACTTGATTCAGTAGTAGGAACTTTTCCCACATCTCAAAATGTATCCATCTAGGTCTGCTTTGATCAAATATTGACATCTATACAGAAGAAATATTTCCTCTGTTCACTATATTAGTGAACAGAGGAAATATATATTAAAATACTATATTATAAACTATTACTCATTGGCAATATAAAAATGTATCTTTTTGTTTGTTGTACAAAACAAGAAACATTTCAAAAATGAGCAAGTCCTTAGAAACACCTTACATGTATTAAACTATTATAACAAATAACTTTTTGTACTTTTTCTACTTGTATTACAAAGCAGATTATGGCTGCTCTTTAAGTGCGTTCTGGCAAATTGTCAGGAGAGGGATGCTAGTGTGAGAAATTTTTGTGCTTTAAACATCAATGAACATTCATAAAGAGGCTTTTTATAAATTACTTGAAAGAAAAACTTCAGGGTAATATGTGCTCTTACCAAACTTTGAGAAGGAAACATAAATGTACAGTCTATTAATGGAAGTTAGACAGAGTGCCCTTTTATAGCTACTTTGTATTTTGTTGGTGAAAAGCTACAAAGGGAGCCATCTAGAGGAATCTACAGAGAGATGTTGACTAGAGAACTGGAACAGACGATCTTCAGGGAGAGCTGTCCTAAAGAACTGGATCAGACAATCTTCAGGGAGTGCTAAGTCATTGAATAATGCAGTGAAGTGTCTGATGTATATATATATATATATATATATATATTATTAGAGTGGCAAATTTAGCCATTTTAGGGCCAAAGACAGACAAAAGCATCCAAGTACCTGTTATCTCATTTGCTTGGTTTATCTTCACTTTTCTTCTTCTTTGTTTGGTTGATCAGCTGAGACAACCTCTATTGTGAACGCTGTAACAAATTGCATATAGTCTCTCCCTCTACTGTAAGTGTCTTTAGATTAAAGTGTTAGTTAAATGTATTAACGCTAAAATAATTAACACTAAAATTTAATTAACAGTCATTAACACTAAAATATAAAAAAGGTTACAGTTTGCAAAGTTCCATATATACATTCCTTAAAAAACTTTAATGGGTTCCCAAACATTGGATGACAGCATTTTTTCTCCTTTTGTTATTTCATTAGTTTAATGGCCACATTTTTTGTCAGAAATGTGTTATTAAACCTTGTGTCTACTTTGCAACAAAAGTAATTTTAAATGTTAAAAATGTAAATGTTATTTCAGTTTTATTTTCTTAAAAGAAACCTGAGAAAATGTAAACTTTGTTCTCCGTATGTATCATGAGAGAAAAATGTTTATACACCTTTTAATTTTATGTTCCTGGTCTCACTTTTCACCATTAGTAGAATAAGGGACTCTGATACTCTGTTTAGTTAAGTGTTAGCTAATGTTTGTTAAAAAATATGTTTAATCATCTTTGTTAAAAGGCAGAGTTCCCCTTGAAAGCTTGGTGTTCGAGGGTGCTTTTGCCCCACCTTTGCCTAATGCTAAGTTTGGCTATGGTTAAGGATGTTTCTTTATTGTATGCAGTGTGATAAATTCCATAAAGGAGTGATTGATGGCTCAGCCTGCGATAGCTTGTGTGAGAAGGGCACACTTTACTTGGGCAAGTGTCTCTCAGCCAAACCCAGCAATCAGGTGAAGTACTGCACACCGTTTAATCTGAGCTCAAGTTTCTTTTGGTTTATCTCAAATACAATTCAAAACATGCACAGAACTTTAAACATAGATAAACATGTTTGTTTTTTCATCACTCTGTTAGCTTTATTTCTATTATAAATCAATATTTAAGTGAGCTGAACAAAAAACTTTAATATGTCTCATTTTGTGTCTAGGTTTACTCTGGAAGTTGGGGAGATATGGAAGTTATCATAAGTGCCAGATGAAGGATGACCCTCATTATTATCTAGATGCAGAACCTGAGCCCAGAAGGGTGCACAAGTCCTTCAACAGGCCGACCAGAGGATCCATTCAGAAGCTCAAAGAAATGTTTTCAACCATCTGAAGGTATTAAAGTTGATGCTATTTAAGTAGACGTAAGACTACTTGCATTTTCTTGATGCCACATGTATACACATTTCATTTTGTTAGTAACAAAAATATTGTTATATAATTACAAAAATATTTGCAAGCGTCTGATATGATTGACACATTGGCCTAGACAAGCCTTTTAAACCGTAATTTGGACAATAGCACCATGATTTTGCAATAGTTCTGCCAGAAGGTTGCCATTCTGAAAAAAATGCCTCAACAGCAAATTACTAGTTAGGAGTAATAAATGGGTTACAAGCTGAAAGAAATGATGCATACCACATCAACTAAAAAGGTTGAAACCTATAGAAACAAGAGCTGTTTTTTTCTCAACTAAATCCAGATTATATTTTAGGAATATGGTAAATATTCTGTTATATATGTGTGAAATAGTGAAATTATTTGGATATTTTGACTCAAAATGTTTTGTTCCCGTTAAAGTGCCCCTAAATCGATTTAGAACTCATCAGCAACATTTATTGTTGCATTTATTATTGTCAGTTTTCCCAACAACTTCAAATGATTTTTGTAGCAACTCTGTATCCAACCTCCTTCTTTGCGAGATGTTAATCTGCCATGATTGTTAATTAGACCAGTAAGTTGTATTTGTAGTTGTACTGGTCTCACTCCTCTTCCTTTCCAATGATTACCGCAAGTTCCACCAAATAATCACAAGAGCCTTGAAAGAGACAAAAGAGAAAGCCTGGTTTTGTTGAAAGTCGTCATTTTCATGACGTTACGCAGATGGAATCCACAGAATTAGTTTCGTTTAAAGAGGATCCATTTCAACAATTCTAATTGTTGTCTGTTTTAAACGGAATTATGTGATTCACAATTTCACATTCAAAATACAACCTGAATGTGACTCAAACTTAAAGAACTGTCACACAATACATACTACATGAAAGATGGCAGCATTTTCACACAGTTACAATCTTGCAACTATTTCCATGCATTCCCCAGATGTCTTTTTTCAATCCTTCCATATTATCGATCAATTTAATAATCACACACTCACTTATCCCCTAACAGGCAAAAGTGGGTGACCAAGCAAACCTGAATGACCTGGTGACCTTGGTGTTGCGAGTTGCCGACAGCAACAGAGATGGTCAGATCTCTCTATCCGAGGCGCATCAGCTTGGGCTTTGCTGCAGCTCAATGAGTTCCTGCTGTCCACAGCTCTTCAAGAGCGAGAACACACTCCTAGACTACTGGGCTTCTGCGGGGATCTGTATGTGGTGGAGAAGGTGCCTTATGTTCCCCTCTTCGGCATTAGCCTGCCTTGGGTACTGGAGCTGTGGATTCCCAATGGCTTACGGCGGCGCAATTGACCAATGGGCTGCCCCTTCCTGGCCACACAAGGCTAAAATCGCCATTGGCCTATTTGAGTTGGTGGAGGATGTCTTTCATGGGACTTTTGGAAGCTTCCTCATGTGTGATATTAGTGCTGCAGGATTCGGTTACACAGAGCGCCATGACATCAAAGTGGTAGACTCAAAGTGGATTGTTCCTGAAGTTGGTTTTCAGGAAGAAATGCGTGAAAAGAAATGTGAGGAAGACAATGACTGTGTGTATGGGAGAGACTGTGTCACTTCCTGTGATCTCACGAAACATCGATGCACTACAGAGGTCACACAGCCCAATCTGGCTAAAGTGTGCAATACACTGAGCTACTATATTCTGTACGGCGCACCATCAGACATCAGAGATGAACTGGAGAAGCAGCTGTATGCATGCATCGCTCTCAAAGGTGCCAGTGAGCAGATGGAAATAGAGCACTCGCTAATCCTCAACAACCTGAAAACTCTTCTGTGGAAGAAGATATCACACAGTAAAGAATCATAGTACTTGACTGGTTGATTTGAATAGATCTTTAAGCAATAGAATGTTTGTTTTGTGTTACACTATGACTCTTATTTTGGATGCTTCTATGTAAACTGTTTGCTTACATACAACTTTGTAAAAGCTTAGACTGACAGAGATGATGCTTCTACTAATGCCCCTCTAACACTGCCAAAAAAAAAAAATAAATTCTTCCCCAGAGGATACTTGATTAGAAAATGAGACAATCAAGTCATCTTCAAAAAAAATTTAACATTATGGGGATTCAAAAGGTGATTCAATTATCAAAATGAATACTATCTATACTACATAATCTGTATAATGGAACAGTAGACTCATGACACTGATCAGCAAGTGTAAAATCCTATTTTTATGGTGTTTTATTTGAAAGTATAGTTAAGAGTTATTTTTATGATCGTTTCATTTTTATTTTAGTTTTAACACATTGCTTTCAATAGTGTGGCACTAAGAATGGTTCAGGGACAAAATGCCTTATTGAAATTTAAGTCACTTTGGAAAAGACTGTCAAAAGCATATGTAAATATATTTACATATAAACAATAAAGAAAATT